>BSBK01001008.1:0-315000 GCA_027943335.1 Chamaecyparis obtusa
TATATATATATTATATATATATATATATATGTGTGTGTGTGTGTGTGTATGTATATATATATATATATATATATATATATATGTATATATATATATATGTATGTATGTATATATATATATGTATGTATGTATATATATGTATGTATATATATGTATATGTATATATATGTGTGTGTGTGTGTGTATATATATATATATATATATATAGTTTCTCATTCAACATATATATGTATACTTACTTGTATGTTTCAAATCGAATGAAGCTATTCCTCAACACTCCTCTTAGCAAAGGAGGATTTGAACAACATCAATTAGAGTTTTCATACTCATGAAATACATTTCAGGAATGTACGTATCTGATCATTGACAATAATTCAATGAAGTCTAATAGATAACAACCTTGATCTTAGGATGATAGTGAAGTCTCCAATATCATAGGTATTATATCTTGACATATAGATTATGACTTCCGACACATTTTAGGACAACAATTTAGAGAATTCTGTCATAATAATAAGTCAAGAATTATCTCAATATCATGATATTTGGCATAATTTAGGACAACAATTTAATGGAGTCAATCATGACATGATTGTTCTCACAATCTCATATACAACTTGAGACAACTCATAGTGATAACACACCAATTTTAGTATCAAGATATCTAACACATTCCAAGTCATCAACTTAATGTAGTCAAATCTTGATAATAGGTCAAACTATTGTTGAGATCGTCACCTCACAATAGTAACCTTACACATATGAAAGATCATCACCTTTCATAACACATAGAAGTAATATTGCAATATTAAAATAAGATATTCATGAATATATTAAAATACATATGACTGAAATTTCAATCTACAATTTAGTCATACCAAGTTTGCTTCTGAAGTATTCTATTTTCAACTTGGCTAGTGGCTTAGTAAAAATGTCAGCATTTTATTTTTCAGTGTTGATATATACCAACTTGATAACATCTTTGTCAACCATATCCCTTATATAATGGTAAGGTATTTCTATATTGTTGGATCGGTTATGAAAAACTAGATTAACTGAAAGTTTGATGAAGCTCTGATTATCATAGTGAATTACTATGGGTTTCAAGGGTTTTCCAAATAGATCAACTAGTAACTTCCTCAGCCATACTGCTTCATGAGCCCCCATGGAAGCATCCATATACTCAGCTTCAGTGGAACTTTGAGCAACTACAGACTGTTTCCTACTGAACCAAGATATCATAGCCGATCCAAGACTGAAACAACATCCTATAGTACTTTTATGATCAATAGAACTGCCTACCCAGTCAGAATCAGAATACCCTTGTAGATTGATTTCAACATTCTCATACTTCAGACCAAGTCCAATGGTGCCCCGTAAGTATCTCAGAATATGCTTGGCAACCATTAAATGAATCTTCTTAGGGTCACACATGAAATGACTTAACACATTGGTTGCATAACAAATATCAGGGCAAGTGTTCACTAAGTACATGAGAGATCTAATAATTTGTCTATAGTACATAGGATCTGTAGATTCTGAATTTTTTACATCACTTTAAGTTTATGAAGATTTGCTTCCATAGGAGTAGACAATGGTTTACAATCTATCATTCCAAATTTGTTCAAGGTATCAGTGGTGTATTTCCCTTGATTCAGGAAAATATAGTTATCTTTTTGCCATACTTCTAGACCTAGGAAGTAGTATATAAGGCCTAGATCTTTCATATCAAAATCAGATACCAGATCTCATTTGCATCTTTCAATAAGATGATCTTCACCTATTATTAATAAGTCATCAACATAGAGAACTAAAATCAACATATTGCCATCTGATATTTTGAAGTATATGTTAGGGTCTGCTTCATTTTTGGACTATCCTAGTTTGGAGAGATAACTGTCTATCCTTTCATACCATGCCCTAGGAGCTTGTTTAAGGCTGTAGAGATATTTATTTAGTTTACACACATAGAGACTCCTATCATGAGTATAAAAACCTTCAAGTTGTTCTATATATACTTCTTCCTCGATTACACCATTCAAGAATGTTGTTTTTACGTTTATTTGGTGTATCTTCCATCCTTTAGACGCTGCAATGGCAATAACATTTCTTACATAAGTATATCATGCAATTGAGGCAAATGTATCTTCGTAATCAATTCCAACCTTTTGGGAGAACCCTCTAACAACAAATCTGGCTTTGTGTTTTTCAATACTACCATATGATGCATATTTGATTTTGAATAACCACTTTTAAGATACAAATGATTTGTCTTTAGGTCTAGGTACAACATCCCATACATCATTTTTTAATATGGAATGGTATTCTTCAATCATTGCTTCTTTCCAAGCTTGACATGATAAGGCCTCTTCAACATTTGAAGGTTTAGATTTTGTGAGTTTAGTTAGGAGTGCAACATAGCATTTTTTATTTCTTGTTTTCTTATTCTCTCTGAAGATTTCATTAGGTTCTATGTTGTTTTCTTTGATTATCTTTCTTGCCCATAGTGGAATTTTCTTGTTATTAGGAACTTTAGTATTTTCAGAATTAGTTGCACGAGGTTCATCATATTCTATAATATTCTCCCTCTGATTCTCAATTGTGTGATTTTCATCTAATTATGTGATTGAATCATCTTCTGTATCTAGGGATAGTTTATATGCATTATTTCTTCAAATTTTACATCTCTACTGATTTCAATAGATCGTTGTCCTGGAATATAGACTTTGTATCCTTTAGTGGTTTCACTATAGCCAACAAATATGCCTTTCTTCCCAGAGGGTTCTAACTTGGTCCTTTTTTCTTTAGGAACATGAATGTATATAGGACAACGAAATATTCTTAGATGACTTAAGTCAGGTTTATTCCTTGTAAAAGCTTCTTTAGGTGTTATATTTTCTAAGATTGAATGGGGGCATCTATTTTGGATGTATACGGCTGTGTTTGAGGCTTCAACCCATAATGAGATATATATATTTTGGTCATGCATCATGGCTTTGGCAGCTTCAATGATGGTCCTATTTTTCCTTTCTGTAACTCCATTTTGTTGAGGATTATAAGGTATAGTACACTCCTTAATTTCAACATAAATACACAATTATTTAAATTTTTCAAAGATATATTCACCCCCATTATCAGATCTTATAGTCTTTATTTTCTTCCCTATTTGATTTTCTACTAGGGCTTTAAATTCTTTGAATTTCACTAATACTTCATTTGATTCTTTAAGCTTTAGGAAATATATCCAAGTTTTCCTAGAGTAGTCATCAACAAAAATCACGTAATACAAGAATCCCCCTGATGAGGGTGTTGACATAGGACCACACAAATCAGTGTGTACAAGTTCTAGTACAAATTTTGATTTATGCTCGCTTGTTGGAAACGACCCCTTTGAGTTCTTTCCTAGAGAAAAACCTTTAAAAATTCAAGTATGTTCATATTTTAGGTGAGGTAGACCTGTGGTGATCTTCCTTATGGTAGGTAGGGCACTATACCAAAGATGACCTAATCTTTTGTGCCAAATGTCATTATAATTTGATACTTCATGATTTAGAGCATGTTTTTTATCATTGCAAAGTTTATATAAGCTACCATCTCTTGTTCCTATGGAAATTGCATTCTTAATGTTGGAATTTTTAGGCCAAAGTATAACTTTATCTTCATGAAATGTCACACGGTATCCTTTATTGGCTAGAGCTAAAATAGAGAGAAAATTTCTTTTGATTCTTGGTACAAATAAAACATATTTTAATTGTAATGTAACTCCAGTTCTTAATTTAATTGAACATGTCCCAATTCCTTTCACAGGGTAAGTGGAGTTGTCACCAATTGTGACCTCTTTAGTTGAGTGTTCTTCAAAAGTTTCAAATTGATCTCTAAATCTTGTTATGTGTCTTGACGCCCCGCTATCGATTATCCAAGTGCTTTTGTTTGAGTTTAGTTCACTTGATAAGGCTAAGAAAAATAGAGGATTTTCCACTTCTTTGACTTCAGCTATGGTTTCTTGACTTTTCTTTCTTTCCGGATAGAATTTGTGAGTGTGTCCAAACTTATCACACTTGTAGTTTTGGACCTTTGAGAGATCTCTATTTTTGTGATGTCAATTATTATTTCCTCTCTTTCGTTTAAAAATCTTTTTCCTTTTGTTGTTTGTTGTAGCATGAAGTGCTTGAATATCACCCTCTTTATTCGGACCTATCCCTCTTGAGATTAGTCAAGATTCTTCTTAAGTGTAATCGTTTCTCATTTGATCAAATTTAGGTAGTGATGATTGACCACTAATACATTGAATAAAGGATTCCCAAGAGATTGGTAACCCTCTTAGGGAAATTAGGGATAGTTCTAGATCATGTATACTATTTCCAATGGTAGCCAGTTGATCTCTTAATTCAGAAATCCTCAAGAAATATGATGTAATTGTTTCTCCTTTATTCATTTTGATGTTCATGAGTTGTTGTTTTAAGGTCAGTAGTCTTCTTGCATTATTGATCTCATATGTAGTTTGGATGGTTTTGAATACTTCATATGTTGTTCATAATCTAGCTATAGTTGGAAGAATGTGATCTTTAACAACGTCAATGATAATTTTCTTAGCCTTGTTATTGTGTCTTTTCCAAGTTGTTTTCTTTGGTTCATCTGCATGCATACTTTTGTCTTCTTCTATATATGAATCTAATTCAGGTTCTTGAAGGATTGTTATTATACGTATTTTCCATGAGACAAAGTTGGAGGTGCCTTCAAGCCTATTTTCCACTCTAATACCGTTCACCATGATTTCCCTTTAAATTAAATATATGTCTAATATTCTGTATAATTTTTTTCTATAATATTAATCTCTATTGGTTAGGCTATGATACCATGTTAAGAAATATGGATCTTATTATAGAGAAATTAGTATTCTTTATTATGTTGTTTACATAATTGATCTCAGACTGATATTTATCATGACATTTATTGAATTGGTCAAATAATATAATTGCAGAGATTATATAATTTGTATGCTTGCTGTGGTAATAACATATACTATAATTGATGATTTCCCACATCAAGCATACAAACATATATATATATATATATATATATATGAGTAAGTAATGTTGAATGGTTATGTTTGCATAGAGACATGACCGTATGTGGCTTATGCCACATAGGGTAATGTCCCTATGTAGACATACCACTAATTTCAATTACCATTAACTAAAGATAACGACTGTTGTTTATATTACTATCAGTGATAACAACCAATATTCATCTTCATATTACGATCAATGATAACAACCAATATTAATATTCATATTACTATTGGCAATAACAGTCGATATTCATATTCATATTACTATCGGTGATCACAACTGATATTCATATTACTTGTCGTGAGCATGGATCAGGTCTCCCGATAATATTAGCAGTCATTTAATATGAACCGGTTCACCCGATATATTAACAAGTCCATTATAATATTGATGTATGTTATCAAATTTGAAATAATAACAATGATAATAATATATATATTGTTTCTCATTCAACATATGTATGTATACTTACTTGTATGTTTCAAATCGAATGAAGCTATTCCTCAACATATTGTACCTAGACTCTTTAACCCTTAAGAAAAAATCATAAATAGATACATGATTGAATAATAAACCATAGTAAATTCATAAATTGAATCCCATTCGGTAATCATGATAACATAATATAGGTTTAGGAGAACTTCTAATACCCTTTCTTATGGATAATCACAAACCCTAATCAGAAAACCAATCTGAATTGGTTGCTCAACACATAATTAAAAGAACATATTTATTATCGATCCTAATGTGGACAAGAATGAACATGAGATTACAAAAGGGGATTTAAATATAAGAAGAATCTACATGGGACCCTCAACCACTGAAGGTGATATATACCATGTCGAGCTCTCTATCTCTATGCTTTCTAAAATAACTAAAGCTACTGAGAGGAAAAATTGAGAACTTTCCCAATATGTTGACACCCTCACTTATTTTATCTAATCTTCCCTGACCATTGAAAATGTTCCAACTAGCTCTTCCTCAAGAGTATCCATTACAAAGCTTATCAATTATGATAAGCTGAAATCTGTCAAAAGAGCTTAGGTAATTGCTAAAGTAGTAGATGATTGGGTCAAGCTATATGATTGTTAAAAGATTGTATATCATTGAACATAGCCTAAGAAACTATGATACATTAAAGGAAACAATCAACCTTCACCAAGTTGAACTATGAAAAGTGAAAAAGGAGACTAGTAAGATTTCCACTACCTTCTTGGAGATGTAGGAAATATCCAAATTACCCCCTTTTTGTCTTAACATCAGAAGATATCATTTATAATCCTAACCCTGATAACATCACTCTTTGGGTAGAAATACTAGATTGGAAACACCATGTTACAAAATAAATTTTGTCAAGTATTACAACATTCATTATTAAAAACATGAATCTCCAATATGATATGAGAAGCCACTTTTACACAATGGGTATAAATATATTTGGAGATGATGGGAAATAAATGCTAGAGGCAAACACTATAGAGAACACTTTTCATTGAAAGGTTAGAGACGACCTCTCTACAAATAAGGCTGACTTTAGATCTTTGGAATGAATAAAGAATGTAATCATGCTGTTGGAATCTATTGGTAATGAAGTCAAGGACATCCCATGGTAGGAAAGAAAGTGAATAAGTGGAGGATAAGGGTTGTAGCTACATTTGAGCCTTCTAAAGAAGATATATCACCGATTCTCATTAAATTAAGGACATACAGGAAGAGGAAAATTCCATATGTAATACAACAATCCCAAGGTGGTGTGATGGATGTAGCGGTGCAAGCACAATAGGAGTTGGATGAATTGAAAGATTTGGAAGAAGATGAAGCAGATGAGGATGTGGAACTTGTTAGTTGATGCTCTTTAGTTATTTAATTTCATTATTTTCTTGTCTACAAAACTATAGGTTCTAGAGGGCCATCTTTATGCTTTATGTTATGTTTATTTAAGTGGTTTTAAACTATAACTAATCTTTGGGGTGGTTATCTTCAAGAAACTATAGATTACCAAAGACACTATTAATATTGAATGCTTATTTATAGTTAAAATTTTATTTTTTGTAAGGGTTATAAAAATAAAACCTTAGAGAAAAGCTTTAATGAAATATTACCTAAAAGTAATTTTATGTGAATTGTGAACTATGTTATAGTTTATGGGATGTCCTTCCTATATTGAATGAAAATTACTATAGGATACTATCATCTGTCTGTTAATTTATAAGTTCAGTTGATTGATTGTTGTTTCAATATAAAACTTTGTATGAAATTGAGATGGTAATTTGTATATGTTAAATAAGGTTTATGACTAAGGAAACTTTGTGTTCCATTTGTGTTGTTCAAAATCAATTATTTTTCACCTTTCAAAGAACTTTCTTTTTAAAAATTCCCCACCTTATTTGCTTTTGGGTTAAAAGCATATTGGTTATTTTGAGTTTATTTTCAAATCACAAGAAGGTAGTCACATCTTCTAAAATAAGAAATGAGTCAGTGTAGAAGGTCATTACACTTGACCAATTGTTGATTCAGATTGCCACTTGTTGGGCACAACATATTGGAAGAGTTAAGTGGTAAAAATTTGCAACCAACATGCTTTAAATTCTAGAAAACAACTGAAAACATCAATTCTAGTCTTTATAAAATATATTCATGTACTGTTGCTATAGTCATCAATAAATGAAACATAATATGTTGATTTTTAATTATAAAAAAATATCTACAAGACCAAACACATCAAATGAATAAGATCCAACACACCATAAAATTTATGAGAACTTGAGTCAAACTAATAGTACTTTTATTTCCCATAAATGCAATGGTCACAAAAATCAAAATAAAGATTACACTTATTTAAACCTTCAACTTGGATTTTTATTTTTGTAAGGTTCGTAGACCCTTCTCTCCGTTGTGGTCAGATCTCTGGTGCCATAACATAGTTTTATCTACAAGTAACTTTAACTCAAAATAAATATCACCCTTAGGTACCAAAAATTCATGACCATTTGCTAAAGGTGAAAGCCTCCCCTTTTTCAATGAAATATCCGTAGATCTGGCCTCTACAAAAGCACTATTACACTCAACAGTGTATGCATCTAGTTTATAAAGTGTTTCCATTATGAAACCTCTAGCAATCACCATAGCACCTCTCACTATTTTGCATCTTGAATCATAAAAGACTATTTGCGTACCAAAATCTATTAGTTTTCTCACAATTAAGAATTTTTTTTAGACTAGGGAGATGCAACACACAATTAATATTTTTTATTCTACCTTCAATAAATTTGATTCTAACTTTACCATGACCAACAATATTTAAATGAGGATTATGACCCAATTACACATTGTCTTCATCAAATTCTTCATATTATGAAAAACAATCTTGATTATAGGTCATATGAAAAGATACACTCGAGTCATTTCACCTTGCATCATTACATGCATGAGTGACCAAAGTTGCATTGAACACATCACCATCTTCCTTCTTGGATTGAGAATTAGAATCAAATTTCTTCTTCTTCTTCTTCTTCTTTAATCCATTGCATTCCTCACAGATGTGCCTAGGTTTACTGTAATTCAAAAAATAACTTCGGACTTTCTAGGAGATTTGGATCTCCCTTGGATTTGGATTTGTTACACTTCTCATTCTTCTTGCCTCTTTCTTGGGTCTTTCAAAAATAACTAGGGCTTCTTTAGCACCAATGTATATCTCCCTCCTCATTTTTCAAGAAAAAAAAGAACCCATCAATCTTCTATCCTCAAAATAATAGAATAATTGTCGATGGCCATAACAAGAGAATCTCACAAATTAGGCAAAGAACAAAGCAAGATATAACATTTCTCCTCCTCATCCATCTTGACACAAAATGATGCCAACTAAGCCACTAACATATTAAATTCTTCCATGTGTGTTGTGTAATTTATCCACCCTCCTTCATTCTTAAGGAATACAATTTCTTCCTTAAGAAAACCTTATTCACTAAAGATTTCACCTTGTATATCTCACCAAACTTCTTCCATATGATCTTTGCAAAGGACTCATCATGGATATTGATTAAAATAAAGTTTGCAAGGCACATTCTGATTAGAACCCTAGCTTTACGATACAACAAAATATCTAATAGCCTCGTTTGGATTTGTAGGTTTGATGACATTCTTATCAATAACCTCCCGCATATCTCTATCTATTAGCAGATCCTCCATATTCAACTTCCAAATTTCAAAAATATTTCAAGAAAAATTCTCCAACTCTATTCTCCCTAATGTACTAGCCATCTATAACTTCTTGTAATAAGATTACAAAATATCTTTTACACAAGATCACACTCAAATCTGGATTAGTTCAAAAAAATCAACAACCCACAACTGAAACCAAAGGTGATCAGGCTCTGATATTGGTTATTGAGAAGTTAAGTACCATAACAACTCTCTACACGAACCAAAAACTTTCTTAGATTTTTACAACAATTACAAAAAACTTAATGTAGAAATTAAAAAATAACATACATACAACAACACAATGATTTACATGGGGAAAACCCTTTCAAGTGAAAAAAACCCCATACTCCAAAAGATGCTCAATAAATTATTCAAAAATTAATAATAGATTATAATATACTTTTAGATCAAGATTCTCTCACAGGTATCGCCAATCAAATATTCAGAGGTAATTGAATAGCTATGTGACTCTTACATACATCCTCTGTCTCACACACCTAATATATATGAGATATAATATATGAAATCATCAAACGACATTACAAAACCATGGGCTAAAAATCACTTATAGAGTGGTGCAAGTCTTATATCCAATCAAATATGTCATATGATGTGTCAAAACACACGCCAACATGTGTATCTCCTCTTTACAACTCATTTACATGTTTAACATGTTTTTATATTTCCTATTTTAGGAGGCCCAACTTTTGGAGGCCATAACTTTTGAAGCAGGTGTCCAATCGACAAACCATTTGAAGCATTGAAAATCTTGCAACACGCTTTGCAACTTGTAACATGCTATATTAGATCTCCATAATTTCAACCCATTTCAAAGCCTCTAAATCCTTCGAAAATGAATTCATAATTTTTTTGACAATTTTAAAAATGAAAACTTTAATATCTTAACAAATGGACATTATCTTTCAACTAGAATTTACCAGTATGATTATCTAGCCCATCCAAACCTTCAGGGAAAGAATTTGGAAAATTTGTGCTGAAATGAAAACTTACTAAACATAGTAAGAACATGTAAATGCAAGCTTGAGACACATTTTCCTAACAAGCAGAAGACAAGAGGGGGAGAAGAATGTAGGGGAGGGGAGCCGAAATAAATAAGGGTAGGGGGAGGCAAACCTTTGTTGCAAGGGGTGACCACATTTTTAAAAAATGAGCTATTCTTCGTAGCTCTATTAAGAATAGGACATGACCTTATCTACGATACATGAAACATGTATTTATGCCTCCAAGAACCTCAACATCATAAGCAAACATATTATTATCTAGGTCGAATTTGATTCTTTTAAGGATGTTGACACTAGGGTTGATAGAAACAAAAACCCTAGCATCTTGGTGAGGCAATGTGACTCTTGGGTCATCCATCCTCAAATCTTCACCTATGGAAGCAAGGCGAAAAAAGGAGCAAAATACAGGAGGAATATTTTTGATAAAAGTCATTTGGGACATGATGACACAAGAATTTCATAATTGATGACCTTTGACATCCATTTTAGCGTGTTAAAGGCACAATTCCCTACAACCCAAATTTGCTTAAGTGTTGGTTACAACTTCTTGAATATTACAATCTTTTCAAAAAAATATAAATATACCTCTTTGTACCATGTGATAAAAAGAGTTTTGAATCCATAGTTTTTTCGAACTGTACAATCTTAAACCAGTCATCAAATATTTTATGAGCAGAGGCCTTATTGGTGTCTACTGCTACTAGAAAAAATACTCTTAAACCTTTCTTTCTCTTTTGAAACAACATTTATCATTTCAGTGTTAGGAACAATAGAGAGAACTTTAGAGTTCAAGGATAGATGCTTACCATTTCCAATGCCATTAACCTTCCACTCACTGCAAACCCTAACAAAAATTGATGCAAAATTTGGGATAGGGATAGGTTTTTGTAAAACAACTTCATTAAAGTATTTAAAATTATTTTACAAACCATTCAAATCCAGATTAATATTATTTCTATCATTTAACCCGAGCAACATGACCTCTATAATTGCTCAGTACAATCACTAAAGACATATAAATAACTATACACCGAGTTGAAACAATAGAAGGTCGACAGAGAAAAGGGCTACCAGTAAAGAAAACAAACTAACATGTATAAAACTTAGCTAATAGAATGAGGAGAAAAACATAAATTATAGGACATGCAATTATGTGTCTAGAATTGAGAACCTATGGGGAGACATGCCCTTGAGCCTTCTCCATGTAGACCTCTAATTCTAGTTCCTTTGGATTGACTTCACAAGCGAACCCTAGTTACAAACCTTATTTACCTTGCCTATTTGAAGCCCCAAACTTGGGGGTTAACGATACCTTCAAAACTCAAGAGCCAATCCCATTATCATCCCAACCCCTTTCCGCCTTTCCAAATGTGTATTATTCTATTAATGATAGTAAATTTCCACAATCCATTAATATTATTTGCAATTTCTTCTAGGTTGATTGTGCTATAATTTTTTCCATCAATGTTTTAGATCACACTCTGTGATCCATCATCATGATGATACAAGAGAGCATACAGAACAAAAAATTATAACACTATCCACCTAGAAGAAACCACAAATAGTCTATTATTCTGCTCGATTCTTGAGGCTAGAGTAGTGTGATACTATCGTCTCCTCATCTTAGTGCATTCACTGATAAATGTATTTCATTCCTTGATTGTGTATTTGTTAATAATAAAAAAAATCTCGTAGTGTTTCGTTCCTGACCATTGATTGGCAATTCCAAAGTGATCACAGGTTTGAGACTCCTTATGGTCTCAAGACTTTTTCTCTGTATTTGTCATTTTACAATAATCTCCACTCTTATACTAATTTGATTTCATAATCACTTTACACAGACACAAAAAATAAAAAGTCCGTAGTAGTACTAGCTAGCTAGTGATGCATCTGACTTCATATACATACATACATACATATGTATGTATGTATGTATGTATGTATATGTATGTATGTATGTACATATATATATGTATGTATGTGTATATATAGATATACATATGCACACACACACACATATACATATACATATATATTCATTTACACATACACATACACATACACATACACAGACACATACACACACACACATATCTGTGTGTGTGTATGGCAAATTTCCACCTAAGGGGATAGCTTCCTATATTAATATAGATAAATAAAAGATTACATATGAGATCTATAGTTGGTGAAAGAGGTAAATGAGTCCTTCACTCAATTCAAAGATCCTTTCTAGTTGTTCAATGGTAAACAAGGTGCTATTCTTAGCCAGTAAGTTATTGAAGCCTTCCACGTTTGGTTTCATAATCCCTTTTTTTGAAAAGGTCTATCCTTTTCCCATTTTGACTTTCCTTCCTCCTACGTCAATGTTAAAAATTGTAGTTAATTCCCCATTGTGGGGTTTAACTTGCACCTTTGATACTTTTGTCATCACTTTAACATAATGGTTCATCTACGATGGTCCTTCTTGCTATTCCTTGCCCTTTAATGTATGTTCCTATAATTTGGACAATAGGGGATTACAATTTTGCATATATTTCTACATCATGGATATGCCCATCTTCCTTTGCCAACATTTCGCTCCCTATGACCTTAATGATAGGTTCTTTTGCTCGCTGTTGTGCACACGAGAGAACAACCTTTTGAATCGATCATCCTTTTCCTCTTGCATGCA
Source organism: Chamaecyparis obtusa (assembly GCA_027943335.1). Taxonomy (NCBI): domain Eukaryota; kingdom Viridiplantae; phylum Streptophyta; class Pinopsida; order Cupressales; family Cupressaceae; genus Chamaecyparis; species Chamaecyparis obtusa. The sequence goes on from BSBK01001008.1 coordinate 12,969, forward strand.
CCTGCAATTCACACCAAACATACTTGTCATACTATCTTGTTAGTATTGTTAGTAAAAACAACAACAATGAATAAGTCTTTTGCAGTCAGGCCTTATTTAGATATCACTTTAATAGGTACCTTCATTTATCAGGTATAGTTTAATAATTTTTGTTCCCTAAGCCAATCTATAAGACTTCATTTATCGAGTATATGTATATGTATTTTAAAATGTGACTCTTGGGTCATCCATCCTCAAAACTTCACTTATGGAAACAAGGAGAAAAAAAGGAGCAAAATATAGGAGGAATATTTTTGATAAAAGTCATTTGGGATATGAGACACAATAATTTCATCATTAATGACCATTGACATCCATTTTAGGGTGCTAAAGGTACAATTCTCTATAGTCCAAAATTGCTTGCATGGTACCACTTCTTGCATATTACAATCTTTTCAAAAAATTAGAACATACCTCTTTGCACCATGTGACAAAAATAGATTTGAATCCATATTTTTTTTGAACCATATATTCTTAAACCAGTCATCAAGAAGTTTATGAGTAGAGGCCTTATTGATGTCTACTACCACTAGAAAAAATACTCTTAAGCCTTTCTTTCTGTTTTGAAATAACATTTATCATATCAATGTTAGGAACAACAGAGAGAACTTTAGGGTTCAAGGATAGATGCTTACCATTTCCAATGCCATTACCCTTCCACTCACTACAAACCCTAGCAATAAACAATGCAAAATTTGGGATAGGGATAGGTTTTTGTAAAATAACTTCATTAAAGGATTTAAATTATTTTACAAACCATTCAAATCCACATTAATATCATTGTTATCATTTAACTCGAGCGACATGACCTCTATAATTACTTAGTACAATCACTAAAGACATATCAATAAGTATACACCGGGTTGAAACAATATAAGGTCGATAGAGAAAAGGGCTGAAAATGAATAAAATAAGCTAACACTAATAAAACTTGGCTAATATAACAAGGAGAAAAAAACTAAGTATAGGAAATGCACTTATAGAGATACACGCTATATATATATATATATATATATATATATATATATATATATATATATATATATATATATATATATATATATATATATAACCTAAGGGGATAACCTCCTATATTAATATAGATAAATAAAAGATTACATATGAGATCTATAGTTGGTGAAAGAGGTACACGAGTCCTTCACTCAGTTCAAAGATCTTTTCCAATTGTTTAGTGGTAAACATGGTGCTATTCTAAGACAATAAGTTATTGAAGCCTTCCATGTTTGGTTTCATAATCCTTTTTTGAAAAGGTCTATCCTTTTCCCATTTTGACTTTCCTTCCTTTTGCTTCAAGGTTAAAAATTGTAGTTGATTCCCCATTGGGTTTAACTTACACCTTTGATACTTTTGTCATCACTTTAACATAATGGTTCATCTACTACGGTCCTTCTTGCTATTCCTTGCCCTTTAATGCATGTTCACGTAATTTGGACAATAGGGGAGTACAATTTTGCATATATGTCTACATCATGGATATGCCCATCTTCCTATGACCTTAATGATAGGTTCCTTTGCTCACTGGTTGTGCGCACGAGAGAACAACCTTGAATTGGTCATCCTTTTCCTCTCGCACACCTTCAATTCACACCAAATAGACTTGCCATACTATCTTGTTCGTATTCTTAGTAAAAACAACAACAATGAATAAGCATTTTGCACTCAAGTGTTATTTATATATCACTTTGATAGGTAACTTCATTTATTAGATATAGTTTAATAATTTTTGTTCCAAAACCAATTTCTAAATTATTCTCTATATAATAGATTTTAACTATTGATAAATAAATATCTAAGACAAAATGAAGTACAATAAATTTGAATATTTCAAACAATCATTTATGAACACATTAACAAACCATTTTTCCTCATCTTCTACACCATATTATTATGACCAAATTTTAAACTAAATGTCACCTTTAATTTTCACAAAATTTAATATTTATTACCTTCCCATTCAAAATTATTTATTTAATTTCGCCTATAAACCAACCAAGAACCTTTTTGACCATTTCCAACCATTTAGATTATAATACTTTTGAAAATCAGCTTTATAGGATGCCACGCATATTTGCTTGCAAATTTATAAAAGAGAAAATAGAATCCTAAAATAACGATCTCCACACTTTTGCATGACCTTTACACAAAGTTTAGAATGGTAGGTAGGGTACGTTAATAAGACAAATCCTAGTAACAAAATCTTTAAAAATTAGGATCGGCAAAGATTCGTTGGAAAACGACGTAACCAAATCTACAAAATGCGTTATATTTTATTGCCACGTGGATATGTACGTTAAATAAATCATAAGCTCTTTTTATCGTGATTATTTTTGGGAAAAGGTGGTGACCGTGGAACAAGATAGTCGGTCATAAATATATTTGTTTTTAAAATTTATTTTTTTATAACAAATTTTAAAAATGTTTGGAGTGTTATAATTAACTTCAAGGCAGAGACAAGATATAAAGCACTAATATGATATAAAATTTATATTAAGAGTGATAATGTTATGGTAGAAGTGGCCTTTTTATTAGCATATTAATTTGATTAGATAAAAATGTACAATATTTCTATTAGTATTTCTATTAGCATTATAGTGATTGGTTGAAAATGTTAAGAGCTATGTGTTAGTGATGATAAAAGTTATATGATTCATTAAGAGGTTAGTGAAGATCACATCACATTTTGATGAATATGAAGACTTGACAATGTTGTAAAAGAATAAGATTAGGACCATACTTTTAATCACTTAGAGAGAATAAATATCTTTCAAATCTTAATTCTAAATAAATATATATTAATTTCATGCATCAAGACAACTACTCACAATCCTTATGGTGCTATAATAATCCAATCTAGACTTCTTTGTAAAAAATTATAAAACTTATGTTAATAGTGATGATGTTCTTGTGGAAGTGGTCTTTCCATTAGCATAATAATTGATTGGTTGAAAACGTTGAGAGTACTTGTGTGAAGTGATGAGTGAAGAGTCTCCAAAGGATCACATCTTGGTGAATATAGAGACTTAATACTTTTAAAAGAATGAGATTAGTTATATGGCTCACCATGAGGTCACCTAGGATCACATCTTGGTGAATACATAGACTTAACATTCAAATAAGTTTGTTGGCTCACTAAGAGCCCCCCAAGGATCACATCTTGGTCAATATAGAGAATTAACACTTTAAAAGAATGAGATTAGTTGTATGACTAGCTAAGAGCCCACCAAGAATCACATCTTGATAAATATAGAGACTTACCGTTCAATTAAGAAGTTGTATAGCTAGCTAGGAGCCTACCAAAAATCAATCACATCTTAATAAATATAGTAAATGCTTAAAAAAAAGATTGAAATCATACTTTAATGACTTTAAAAGAATAAATGTCCCTCAAATCTTAACTGTAAACTAAAATATATTAAGAAAGAAAAATAATAAATTACTTAAATAAAAATTATTTCCTTAACTATAAACTAAAATATATTGAGAAAGAAAAATAATAAATTACTTAAATAAAAATTATTTCCTTAATATGTCTCCTCCCCTTGTGCTCATTTTTTTTTCCAATCCACACTTTTGTAAAATATTTTTTAAATTCTCACTTTGTTTTTTTTGGCGGGTAACAAAGGTAAGACACGGCTGTTATTAAAGTTCAGCACGCACAAGCCTTGGATGGACCCAATTACATTATTATTGTGGAATCCCAGATTGTGTTTGTACGCGGCTCGAAAGTAGAGAGAAAAAGCTGACACGATTTGACTTTAAATCTCGAGAAATAAAAAATTCCTCGGCGATTTTGGCGTTGGAAAATCAATACAGAGAAATGGACATCCTTTGCTCTTCCCAATCTCGGAAGGGCGAGGACGGCCACAGTTTAAAAGGCCTCTAGGGACCGACCCTTTTTTGTCGTTCAGCATTTGCTTTGCCATGGAGCTCTACTAGTTTTCTACTTTGCCCTACATTCATCATGTTGTTCTCTGATCAATTCAGTCTTCTTCTCATCAGGTATGATGGCCTACAACATGTTTCTTTGATGTAAATTGCAATGCCTGAGCCCATTGAGCTTTTTATTAGGGTTTAAGGTCGGTACTTTAAACGGGATGCTTAATGCGGCTGTTGGATAAAGGATTTGCGTGTTATAGATTGCATAAGTTTTCTACAGTATTAGAAAGAGTGCTTCTGAGATCAACTGTGTATGTTTTTGTTGGTCTTGTGTTCTTTTTTTCTTGGTTAATTGGTTTTATGATGAGCCTCTATTTCTCTCATTTTAGGGTTTGCTCTTAGGGTTTGCATTTGCGAATTTATTCCGGTGAAATTATCGACTGTGGGTTGGTCTTAGCTATGTCCGGAATTATGCAAGCAATATTGTTATTACCCAAGCTATATTTGCTCTCCTAGTTCTCTCATTCTTTCCTTCAATTCTCTCTTTATCATTTCCAGTGTGGGTTTTCTTGTTTTTTTTATGCCTTTAAAAGTGGTGTGCGGTAATTTACGTTCTGCTAGTGTTACGTGCTGACGCCTTGTTAGGCTGAGGCGGGTTGAAATCCAAGTTACGCGAAGTTGCATAGCGTCAAGACTTTGATTCAACTTGGACTAGGCATGCTTGCTTTGAGTCGGTGACAAAATGCTTGAACAGAGCAAACTTATTTTGTGGTCAGAGTTTGTCAAAACTTTAGCAATAATTCTCGTAGAATTAAATCTGTCAAAATTCAATCAAAATTAGACAAAAATTTAGCAGAATCAGTTAAAATTGTAAAATTACTCTATGAAGCAGTAAATACTTTCTGTATTTTTTCTGGGTATGTTATAAAGCATAAATTTAGATGTTAAAATGAACGAGAGCGGAAGATTACCAGATTTAAGCTGTTCTTTCCTTTTCATTTCTGGTGTTTCATTAAGGAATTATTAATGCTGGACTCACTATGTCTGACTCAGCTTGGAAGTTGGGGATTTTTTTGAAGATTTTTGAAGTCTCAAAATCATGCTTATGAGTGTCACCCATATTTATTACTGCTCAAACTCTAGGACTTCTGTTTTGCCTTTAGTTTTACCAGGGTCACCTGATTTGGTCACCCCTAATGGGGTGTTAGGCAGCTTGGTTTGAAATGTCACTCAAAACTACTATCATCTTATTAAGAAAAGCTCTGGGAAATCCTTTTTTGGCTAAATGCTAGATAGTTGGAGAAATTATAAAATCTTGTGGCGTGTTAGGTTTTTGTAGTTTCCACAGGTGGGATGCTTTATTTGGTATGCATTTGCATTTGAAAATTATAGGACAGTCTTCCAATGCAAGTTTTGTATCCTTTGGTCCATTGAGCTGCAAGTTAGTGGTACGTTAGAGCAGAGCACTTCTAAATCAATTGCATTTTTGTCCTGTGCAAATGTTTCAGGAAAAGGCAGTGTATATTTGATAGTGATCTAATAAGTAGGTTTCTTTTCAAAGAAAAAGAATTTAAGGAGATTAATGATTTTTCCTGGTGACTATAAATTCCAATTTTAACAGCAGTAGACTATGACATTGATAATGAAATGAAGTAGTGCTGACTATCAAATCCACTGGCGATTGATGCAAACTTCTGCCATCTGCGAGGTTGAGCTCAATTGGTTGGTCCATTGGCCTCTCATGTCAGAGACCCAGGTTTAATTCTCCTAGGTGACATTGTAGTGCCAGTGTGTGTGTTAAGAAGTATCACTGCAATTGGAGTGGTATTCCTGCAGTTTGAGCAGATTCTCTGCAAGTTGAAATTGTAAGTCCTGTAGTAGACATGTTGTAAAGGGACGTGGGGCCCAAAAACAAATTCTCACTAAGTAATCTAAAAAAAGATATGCAGATATGTCAGCAAGGATTATGAAAACCATGGGTACAATTCTTACATTTTCAAGCCTTCTGAGTTTATTGTTTTTTCCATTAGAGATGGCTCATTATATCGAGATTGGCAGGACAATTTCTTTTGTTGTCTTAGTTTTTCTTTTTCTTGCAAGGTTTCTAATTTGTGAGATTATTTTTTCATTTTGCTTTGAGTGGTGTTTTGAAATGTGGATTCTGCAGTTAATTTTGTGCTATTTCACTTCATAAGTTTTTCAGGTTTATTGCTCTGCAAGTTTATGGGAGACAAGTTTGAGACTTTTTTGGTTGAAATCTCTGTAGTGATGATCAAGTAACAACACTGTCATGAACGATTTGAGGTCAAAGGACAATTGTATAGTGGAATTGAGGTTGGGGGCAGTCAATTGGAGGATGGGCTCAAATCTTCCCATATTTGTTTTGGATGATGATGATGATGATGATGACGATATTGTAATGTCAACTTCAGGGCCATTTAATCCGGTATGCTACTTAAGCATTTTTTTAGTAGGTTCAAACTTTTTTTTGTTTTAAGATAAAACAAAGTCACATGGCATTGTGTGTATATGTGTTTACTTGTTTTTATATGGGAAGTCTTTTTTGGTTGGATCCATACTGCTTCAATTCTATCATACCTGGTCATGGTAGGTAGCATCTCATTTAGTTTTCTTTTTTTGCAACATTGTACAGATGTTAGCTGTAGCAAGTTAAATCAGTCTGTATTGACTAAGATTTAACTATGGATTATCCTAATGCTAGGCAATCATTATAATCTATTATTGACACTCATTGATCTGTTTGTTTCTGATATTTCTTATGTGTAATGTGACTCTAGCATAAAAATCTTGTATGTTTTAGATTATGCAAAGTTGTTTTTGACTTGTATCACATCACAATCTTTTTTTTCACTCAGATTTATTATGGGCAGGCAAGAAATTCTGTTTCTGTGCAAAATGTTCATGAACCAGTTTTAAGGGAAGAAGATTTGGAGCTCCGACTTGGCCTTGCTGGTATTTCTATAAGAACTTTTTTATTACTTGTTTCCATGAAGTTCCTGAAGGCTTGTAGGGTGTTGCGGACTTTCTTGACTGTTTAGAGGAGTTTAAGTTTTGACCAAAAAAGAATTAATGCTGTAGCGTATCTGAAGAATATTATGGTGCTTGTTTTATGCTGTTTTAGTATTTCCTTACCTTTAAATAAACAGAAATCAAGTTAATGTTGTCAAACATTTATTCTTATAGATCATGACTTTGATGTGACCTTTAACCTTCAGTTTCTATGTCAAGTTCTTGGCAAGGTTTATTGGAATGAGGAAAATTTAGTATATTTTGTAACATCATTAGACACGAGTTAGTCTACTTTCTGAATGATTCATGTGCTCTTAAAATATTTTTAACTTGGTAAATTTTGGTGAAGTTATGGACTGCTTTTGACATGGTGTGGAGTTAGCTTGGACTGCATTCTTAAGATTCCTGAATGTGGCTTGCATTCAATTGTTTACCATAATTGTCACTACACAGCCTTGCCACATGTTTACTGGAATAATAAATTAAAAGGCTTCCTTAGTATGGAAAGAGTTATTTGTCAGGCTACTGCGAGGGTTATCCATTACCATTACATCACATTTCCTTGGACTGTATTCGTTGGTTTTTTTTTTCATACAGTTAATTTTTAATTATCTTGTTACAACCATTTTAAATTTTTGGAGAATTTTTTGTGTTCTCCTTGCCTATAGCGTGATAGTGTTTTGTACTTATTTTCAACCGTACTTTGCTATAAGAAAGCTTATCTTCTTATATAAGTATCCTGTGATATTTGTATTTAATGTCATATTCTTTAGGCAGGTCTTTTTGAGTTTGATGATTCTTAGGAGTTTGTTGATCTAGAAGTCACGAGGCAATATGCATGATGATTATTAACTTTTTTGCATGTTGATAGGTAAACTTACCCTCTTGCCAAATTGAATGAAACTTTATGTAGAACAATTCCTTTTAGGAATTGGCAACTTGTGAAAGGAGGTGGGTGAGTGGCAAGCATCCACAAATCTATTGCATCCTTCTCGTGCCATGCCCACCATTTGATGGGGTCATTTTTAGCGAATTTAGTGCTATTTGGCTTGGCCTTTGGTTTGGTGAATGTGTCACCCTGATGTCAAAAATGATCCATTGCTCTGAAAGATTGGATGCTTTCATAGTGCTATACATATTTCGAAGTTCCTACACAGTCTTCTTTTACCTATTTATCTTTGGGATGAACTGTCCCTGCCCTTGGTGCACACCATTTGGGATTGAGAACACAGACTTCCATACAAACAAGGGTGTTCATGGTGTTCCACAATTGTGTTAAAATTGCAAGGTATGCTCCTCATTAAAAATCCATTTTAGGCCCAAATACAAATTTCATCCCTCATTTGGCTAAGCATGCTACTGAGTTTGTATTGTAGTGTTCATATTATTCTACCATTGCGTTAAAATGACTAGGATATGCTCATTAAAAATGCCATACTAGGGGGTCCCTACAATGAATTGCTTCCATCATTTGGCCAAGCTTGCTATTATATGTATTATAAATCTCTCCAAGAGTAGGAGAGTTAATATTATCATCCCAAATCACTTGAATAATGAGTGAGTTGAAAGAGCAAATGTATTTGTGAAAAAAAAATTAAAATAATTTAAGACTCAAATGCAAGAAGTGAATGCTAGATTTTGAAAATTTTTAATTTTGAAATTCCAAAAATTCCAAAACATTTAGACAAACTAGTTGGGAACTCATTTTAATGGAGTTGAACACCACGCCCCACCAACATAAATTCTCTTTTAACCCTTTTCCCCAACTCTGATTCAGATTAATCATATCACAAAACTGTTTAGACAAGTGAATTTCCAGATTCTCTTTTGCAGCATCTAAGATAGTTTGTGGTAATTTGGAGATGAAATCCTCTCTGATGGAGGCTTTAGAGTGTGGCAGACTCAATATCCCCAAACTATTATTGCGTAGAACAGATTTAAGAAACCTTAATGTTGTTGGATTGTTGCAAGCAAAAGCAGAAAGCAGACAATTTTTGAAAAACAACTAAGGGTCTTGAGTCTTATGTGAATTTTGCCTTCATGCCATGGAGCCTACCGGCTAACCCAATGACATGCACACAAATGCACAGTGAGACCAACTTACAAGACATTACCACCAATGCAATACAGTAACCCAAACCTACCTCATAATGCAAATTTGACAAGGCTTTAAGTGTATGAAATTAATACACCTTTCAGCCTTGGAAAATTAGCTTACAATAAATAGTAAATGCTTTCTGCTGTAATATAAAGGGACCAAATGCCGCAGAACTTTCCGCCAATTATGGTGTTGAGCAAGAATATTCATTTATATAAAAGAGTTTGATTCATCGTAGAGGAGGGAAGACCACTGTAAGGGACCAATTGTTATATAAATAAAGATTCTTTTTAACGAGGTCAAACCACCATCTCATAAGGTTTTTGATCAATACCACAATTGGCCAAAAAAATCTGCAGCTGCATTGGCTGCTCTGTAGTAATTAGAGATTTTTTTTTGAATTGTTTGTAAGCGCAAGAGCCTCTTATAAAAACCCTTCCAAGTTGCCAATTTGACAAGGCTGCATGTGTATGAAATTAATACACCCTCATTCAGCCTTGGCTGAATAATTTGCAATAAATATTTTCTGCTGTAATAGAAGGGGGCCAAATGCTGCAGTGGCCAATGCAGCTGCAGAATTTTCAGCCAATTATGGTGACAAGCAGGAATCTATATTTATATAAAAGAGTTTGACTCATCCTAGAGGAGGGGACGCTTCTGTAAAGAGCCGCTCTCTTTTATATAAATAAAGACTATTGATCAAAGAGGTCAAACCATCCCACGAGGAGAGGAGTGCACTGTGAAGTGCCAATCGTTATGTAAATAAAGATTCTTGATTAATGAGGTCAAACCACCATCCCATAAGGAGGGGAGACCATTGTAAAGAACCAATAAAGTTTTTGATCAATGCCACAGTTTCCATAAAATCTGCAGCTGCATTGGAGTAATGAGTTTTTTTTTTGAAATTGTTTTTAAGCACAAGCCCCTCTCACAAAAACCCTTTTGAGTTGCCAATTGGATATGTACAAAGGTTTTTGGTCAGTTTTTTTCAGTAAATTTGTGGGTCTATTTTTTTGCAATTTTTTGGCGAGTTTTTATCAACAAAAAATTGTGAGTAACTTCTGCTGCAAATTGCCACTTTGTTTTTTGCTAAAATCATGTTTTCTTTTTTTGACAAGAAATTTGTGGGTCAACTTTGTGAGAAATTCAGTTGTTTTTTGGTATTGATATTGCGTTGGTTATTTCATTGAAAATCATGACTTTACTCAGAAAATTGTGCCACCAGTTTGTCTAGAAAAATCATGGGCCGTTTTTGCTAAGATTGTGACAGATTTGCATAAAATTGCATTGTTTTTCCAGATGAAATTGCAGCAGCAAGGGTTTGTTGAAGTATTTTGACATTTTTTTAAATATTCACTATGAACATCCAAAGATCCAAAACTGTCTGATTCAATCCAATGATAGACACTATGGACAGTGCCAATTAGTAAACACTTTTGGAGCAAATAAAGTACAATCATACAAAGATATAAAATAGTGCATTTCTTTAATTTCAGGATTCAAGAATTTAATTTCTCAAGCTTGGCATGACTCAAAAAATGAATCAACTGTAACTTTTAATGGGTATTTCATTGGCTATATTTGATTCAAATACATTGGAAATTATGGGTATTTCATTGAATATATTTGATTCAAATACATTGGAAATTATAATAGTTGTTTTGATTCTCATGTATTTGATTTTCATTCATTCAGAATGTGAATATATTGTTTTGAATCTCATATGGAGATATATAAGCAAATAAAATTTAAAAAAACTATTTTTTGTTTTTTAATGCATGGGGGCTTTACGAGCCATAGGAGACAGCTAGCTGTCCTAGAAACATCCCTCCACCGTCGCAGGGACGGCTAGCTGTCTCCAAACAGTTGGAGATGTTTCTTGACATTTTGGAGGGTTGAGCAGGTATTGGGACGAGAGGGGGATGTCCCCTTGGTGTCGTGCCATCTCCAAAATGGCTAGGGGATGCGGACGTCGGATTTTGGGGTAGGGGGCGTATACCCATGTTTCCCTATACATTTGTGTTCATAATTCATTGTCAATACTCAATATGCGTTCAGATTATAAGAATTAAAGAATTCATTGTCATCATGCATGTGATATTAAAAAAGTAACATACAAAATGCCCAAAAGCTACATGGAAACTACCATATAGTTTCATTTTCAATTACAACAAGAAAATACAAAAGAAACAAAGTACGCTACTGCCCCTTGTCTACATCTCCCAACATTGCATCAAAATTAAAGTCCTCATCTAAGCCCTTGCCATTTGTCATGGTCCACCACATCCAACAGACCCCCAACCAATCCCTCTAGTCTCTTGTCCTTGTCACCTTGGGTGATGTCTTCAGGATCAACATCCTACTGTAAAGCTAGAGCTTGTTGAAACTATGGAGTCTGAAAATCTGGAAGATGAAGAGCACTATGCATGTCCACTAGCTTCTTTGCTTGTCTAGTGGTACGTCTATTCCTCTTGATGGAGTGGATAAAGCCATATGTGGACCAATTCCTCTCTGTAGTAGAGGAACTAACAAATTGTGCAAGGAGGCAAGTGGCAACCATCTTCAACCATGGTGCATCCCTCCAATGCCATTTCCACCATCCAATAGGGCTAGTTTGAACTAGTATAGGTCTATCCAACCTTGCCTATGGTTTCTTCAATGTTGGACCACAAAAATTTGCAAAGTCAAGCAATTGTGTGAAGTATTTAAGCCTCCTCCTCTGGTCACATCGTATCAATGACTTGTTTGAAGCTTTTTAAAAACCTCTTGGTCATCATGTGGAGGTACCTTTCCATCCCTTGGTGCATACCATTTGGGATCTAGAGCAAAGGCTGCCATATGAAGCAGAGTGTTCATTGTGTTCCACCTTTGCGTCACAATGGGCCTAATATCTTGCAGGTATAACTCGAAAGTGGGGTCCTTAGCCAAAATTGTTTGCTTTGTCTTCCCAAGCATATTGTCAAATGTCTCATATATCACTCCAAGACTTGGACAGTCTGTATCTGCATATCTAATGACCTCTACAATAGCTGAGATGAAAGAGCAAACATATCTGCAAAATGCAAAGAAAAAGTTCAAAAAAATCAATTAGCATGTTAGAAACTTTGAAAGTTGGAACATTGGACCATAAGGTAAAATATTTAAATCAGAAATTTAATATTAAAACAACAATCTAATATTTAATTTAGTATTACAATCAGCAATCTAATATTTAATTATAAATAAATTTGACAATTTAATAATAAAATCAGCAATGTCTTACCTCACAGTGGACCACCAATTGTCATCAAGGATCTTTTGTTTGATGGATCTTCCTTGAGTAGAGCTTGAATTAGGTCATCTAGTCCATTCTGAATTCATCATCATCAATTGCAGAGGCTCATGCACCTCAAGCATCCTCTCCAACAAGATGAAATGGCATACCTATAGTATATTCATTAAAAGGCAAAAGCAATTCAAGGCTTGATGCAAGTAGATTACAAATGTTTGAAGTTTCAATTTTTTTTCCAATGTTTCCATATATTGCACATTAAACATAGCTTCAATTGATGCTCCCTTGTCACCACCACTCATCTTCTTTCCTCTTGTGCCAAATTGACTACCACCAATCGTGGAAGACATAGGCATAGATGATTGTGCACCCTTGTACAGCTGCCTCTAAAATCTATCAAATAAACATGACAATCCCACAACCTAACCACCACCCCCCCCCCCCCCCCCCCCCCCCCGATTTTTTTTCTTTTTATCCTCAGGTGTAACATATTGGAGAAGAGGTTTTTTCTTGTCGAAAGGGCCCTTTGTATATTTTTCCATGATTGTTGAAGAGACTGTAATGGGTTTGGTTGTTGTCCAATACCACCCTCAACACTTGCACTTGTGTTTCCACCACCTACTTCCACTTCATTCTCATTGCTACTGTCATCCTTATCACCGGTCATACTTTTTTAAGATTGAATGCAACTTTAAACTGAAAAAATTCAAACAATAATTTTTTTTAGACGTTTCATGCTTCAAACTTAGAAAAAAAATGAAAGGATGAAACTGCCCTACATTAGGGGAGAGGAGCCAGTAATTGAGCACCCTAACTTCACACTTCTCAAAATCCTAAATGGAAATTTCAAATCACTCCCAGTTTTTAATAGTAGCTTACGTGGCAAGTCCCTTGCTTATAACTAAGGTTTTAGGGCCACATCATCAAATATGATGCCACATCAGCATGCTTTTTGCCAAGGTGTTCAAAACAGCTCAAAAAAAAGTGAGACTAATGATTGTGCAAAAGGGACACCCATGCTTGTGCAACTAATGTGGCATCACATCATTGGTTGTTTTTTACAAGTAAGGGTACATTTCATTCAATTATGGGTAGTCATCATAGAAATAATAACTTTAAAGGCACAACTACTGGTGCAATATTGTCAAAAAAACTGCACATTAAATCAACAAGTGTAGGTATTAAATCAATAAGTATGGATATTAAATCAACAACTCCTATCACAACCATTGGAATGCGTTCAGCTACTGGGTCCTCTCCCCTAAACCTCTTTTCCTTCTATCCCATGCTTGCTGGTTGTCTTTTAGTTGCTTGTTTGAAACCCTTGCTGCTGCTTCTCATTTTTCCTCATACAAATGATAAAATGAGCCAAAAGGTCCAACATAATGCCCTTTAGGGCGAGTTGGGAGGTAGGGGCCCGCAATAGCATAAGGAAGATGTTTTTTTTGTTTAATAAATTTTAAGTTTTAAACTTTTGTTGTTTATTTTTAGAACTTGACTGAGTGTTTAAGTTAAATTCCTGCCTGCTGCTGAGGATGCCCAGTTGTCCCTGAATTCTGGGACGTTTCCTGGAAATTCTTGCTCATAGGGGATCCCTGAGACAGGGTCAAGGGATTTTAACTTTTTAAGCCCAGGGATGAATTCAAGGGTAACATAGTTTTTTTCACTTAATCTAGGAATTACCAGTGTAACTGGGAGACACATCTCCAGACCCTTGGGATGCCTCCCCAGGACTAAGATATGTTTCCTGTCTCCGAAACATCTTTGGAGACTGCAAGGTTCTTTGGATGCATGACACAAGTATTTCCCAACATCTCTGATGTCTCCAGTCTTAAATTATACTGTGTCCAGCAAATATTTTAGGGTGCAAATATGACTAATTTACAGCCAAGCATCTTGAAACAGACAAATTTGGCTGATACATTCAGTGCCGAGCATTTTGAAGCGGGAAAAACTTGTTCATTATGTTTTCCAACTGCGTTCCAGTAAAGCAAATAATCTTCCTTTGATCATTTTAGCATGCCTGTGTAACACTTTTTATGGTTTTTGCCATTTCGCTTTATAAAGCTCTGGGTCCAAATCTGTTGCATTTATTAGGAATTTACCTTTTATTGAGTGAATTTGCTAATTTAATTTTTTGCTGTCTTTAATGTTTATTTTTATTTTTTAATTTATTAAAATTTTAATATTTTTTCTTTATTAAATCTTATATTCATGCATAATTACATGTGAATTTGTATTTTATCTTTTTATTACTTTTAACTTTTATTTAATTTCTTTCTTTTCCATATTTTAAAGCTTATTATTAATTCTCAAGAATAATAATCTTAAATCTTATTTTTCTTATTATATTATTTCTTTGAATGTTTTTTAATTATATAATTAGCAAGATTTTTTTCTTATTGTTTTATTTATATAAAAAATTTCCTATAATTTTTTATTTTTAAAGATTTTTGAAAATTAGATTTTCTCATTCACACACATAAAAGATATTATTTCTTATTTTCTGGAAATTATTAAATTATATTAAAAATTTGGCATCTCCATGTATCTGTCTCCTATTTTGAAATTTGTCGTACTGGTACTGGTACCATTCTCCCAAATTTCCAAGTTCCCCTGTCCCCTGGTAACCTTGGTAATCAGAGAATGCTGGAAAAATCATAAAAACAGAGAAAATTGCTGTTTTGTTTTAACTTGATGCCAAATAAAGGGAAAATTGCTGCCTGTCACAGTATATAGCTTAAACAATTTTCTTTTTTGCTTTTCAAAGCCAAATTCCAAATCCTTAAAGAAATGTGGGTGTTTAGGCCATGAAGCAGTATCTTGGCCCCAACTTAATGAGAATAGACCATATTGATATAAACATTGAAGAATGGATATTAGTTTGGGAAATCCAGATTTGATATGTAAAAATGAGGTTTTGACAGAAAATTCAAAAAACATGTAATTTTACAGGTAAATTTAGAAAACCCAATGAAACAACTGCATATTATTTGTTATTAAATTGACATCAGAAATAGTGCCAGAAATCAGAGGGAAAGGCTGTCTGCCCTGGGAATCAGAGCAGCAATCAGTGGAAAAAACTGGCCTAGGAAATCATGTTATGGATTAGAAATTTTTTTTGAAAATCTGATCCAGATCATATTGCCGTCTAAGAAATTCAGGATGTTAAAATCCCTACAATCCTATATTGGTTTGTATCCTGTTTTCAATGTGGAACTTTGGGTTATATATTCCTACTGTGTTGAAAACATTGTCTTATTGTCTAACTATAAGAGCTCATAGAGTTGAAACTTGATAATGTTATAGTATCTGCTAGTAGATTGGATATTTGAAGCAGAGATAAAGGGGACTTGAAGTCATTGGCTTCCATTGGGTTGTCATAGGCAATTGGGATTGTGCACCAAGGCAAGTGGCTCATAAGGAATCAAATTCAACAGAAGTTCACGTTCGCTTCATCACTTCTCGAAGAAGGCAATTTAGCCATTGGCTGTAACCTACCAATTGGAGGCTTTGTTTTGAGCCATCTCCCTTCGTGAAAGACATCAGACTGTGAAAAATGCTTTGGGAGGGCATCAAATATGTATAAAGGATTAAAAAATTTGAAAAAAATATATTTGTATCATAAATGAATTCTGCTTCTCGAAAAACCTTCTTCACTTCTTGCAGAACATCTGACAATTTTTTTTAGCTTTTGGGATTGAATTATAAAATATTAAAAAGTGTTGTTGTAGCTTCACATATCTTCTTTAGGGTGATTATTTTTTGTAAATAATTCTAATTTAAAAAAAATGATTTCATTTATATTGCAGTTCCATTTGTGATTATTGTGTTCATTTCCTGTTGCTTTGTTTCATTGTTTTCCTTAATACATTAAGTTGATTCAATTTAATGTTTTGTCTAATGGATTGCTAATTGAGAGTATATTCATGAAAAACAAAAAATGTTGAGAGGGGGAGGGGGTGAATCAGTATTTTACGAAGACTTTAAAAATTAAGAAACCAGAATTCAAATGAGCACACAGCAAAGGAGAAAAGACACTCCAATTTTCTCGTAGAAATCCAAGGCGGGTAAAAACCACAGCATCACTAATCAGATGGGCAACTACCCATTACATCTGAGAGCTACAACTCTCCTCTTTAACTTAGCTGATCAGGCATCAACCTGACCCTGAAGGCTGCAACCTTCTCTTTTGAGATTTATTTTATCAGAACAAAAATGTACACTATGTCTTCACAGCAGTATGAAGACCCTTGAGCTGCAGAAAGTCTCGACACCTCAGCTCCTAGTTACACAGACTGTTGTGTGAACTTCAATAATATTATGTCACAAGGACTGACAATAATCACTGTCTCAGTCAAGAATTTTTTTATACTCAGTATGCCGGTTCTTCAATATGTTCCCAAGTCTATTCAAGACTGCCGCTCTCCCCTTCAGCTTGTTTTCTGCTGAGCCTGGATACTCGAGCAATGTGTAATACCTCTGAGCATAAGACTCCTGAAACAAACCGTGCTTCCCACGTCTGTGCACACAGCAAAAAAATATTTTCACAACCAGTTTTGTGACTGGCATCGTCTTCACATTTTATGGTGTCTTCTTTCTTTAAATGCATACTCTGCAAAAACTGAGACTCCACCACATTTTCTTATTTTTCAAAAATGGCACCAACAAACACTCTGTTATCATATATAATACTTGCACGTTTTTGATAACTCTGCGTTTTTTAATTACCTGTGTGCATCTGATGGCTCACTTCATGCACCTGTCAGTATATAAGAAAAACGGCACACACATTTTGTTCTTTTCATTTTTGAGAGCCCCTTTTTGTTCTTAAAAAAAAACTATATTCAAAACGATCCACACACAGCACACGGCTCCTCTTTTTTGCATTTTTTTTTTGGACAGTCCACACACAGCTCGACACCTTATTCAAACGATCTGTGTGTCCAAAAAACACTCCCCATACACCGTAAGTTACAAGAAAAATGACACTTCCACGGAAAACGACCTGCAGGTTGTTTTTTAAAAAACCGTTGTTTGTTTTCTTGCCGTCAAGGAATGCACACGACACCCGCTACTAGAAACGGTCATTTTCAATCATTCTACAACCTGTGTTCGAATACAGACACGTTACGCCTCCTTGGCCTCATGCATTTAATTCTGGCTCCTTTTATTTGACTTACGGGCACCGTTTATTGTATAATGAAACTGTCGATTTGCTACGCATAGCTTCAGAATTTTCTCAGTGCATTCCCAATTTGACAGTTCATCTACTGAATTTGTCTTACTCACCTTTTCGCATGAGTGTTAATCACTGAGTTTTGGTTTGACACCCCACGGATTTTTCACAGTATCCAGTGACCGTTTTTTAATTGAATGAGTAACTTGTAAGTCCAAAAAACTTCCAACAGATTGCTACACTTCCATTGGACTTTTACAAGTGTCTTCAAACATCCCTGCACTTCTGAAGACGATTCCAGCAAGCATCCCTGCACAAAAACACATGTCAAATGTTCCCAGACTATAGGATAAGACACAGAGCAACATAGGTAACATCCGATCATTGGATGAGGTGTATTTTGCGATCCAAAACACTTGGATGGGGTGTATGAGCCAGCAGCGTGACAAACACATCAGATGACAAAAAAACACAACAATCTCCCCCTTTTTTGTCATTGATGGCAAACTCACTGAAACGCAATTGAACAGTTGCAAATTTGAAACTACTCTGAAACAACTCCCCCACAAAATTGAGTCAACTGAAAACAACTCGCCTTGAAGATCTACTCCCCCTTTGTCATCAATGATTACCAAACTAAAAGACAACTGCAATCCGTAAGATATAACAATGAAGTGTCAAAGACGAACCTTTCATTGAGGTGAAATAACACCAAGTTTGCTTCGAAGATACTCAAAGTGATCTCAGGGTAGAGGTTTGGTAAACATATCAGCAACTTGTTCCTTTGAACAAACGTAATTCAGCTTAACAGTGTTATTTGCAACTTGCTCATTCAGATAGTGATACTTGATTGGAATGTGCTTGGTTCGAGAGTGCATCACAGGATTTTTTGAGATATCAATGGCACTTGTGTTGTCACAAAAAATGCAAATAGGATTAGTAAACTCAAGTTTGTAATCACATAAAGTATTCTTCATCCAAATTACCTGAGTGCAACATGAAACTACTGCAACATATTCAGCTTCAGCGGTGGATAATGAAGTGCAAGACTGTTTCTTACTAAGCCATGAGACCAAACAACCACCTAAAAAAAAAGCACACCCACTGGTGCTTTTCTTATCATCCACGTGGCCACCCCAATTTGCATCTGTATAAGTTGTAAGAGAGAAATCAAAACTCTTTGGAAACCAAAGACCAAGATCAATTGTGCTTTTCAAATATTTAAAAATTCTCTTAACAGCTTGAACATGTGTTTGTTTTGGAGAAGCTTGAAATCTAGCAACATATCCCACAACTTGCATAATATCCGGTCTAGTGGTTGTAACAAACAACAGACTCCCTACCATAGAATTATAAAAAGTCCGATCAACAGAAGGAGACACATCATCCTTACTTAGCTTACATCTGGTTTCCATAGGAGTGCTAAATGGATTACAATCTTCCATTTTGAATCTCTTAAGCAACTCTTTAACATACTTAGCTTTGGAAATGAAAACACCTCTAGAAGATTGATTAATTTGCAGCCCAAGAAAATAAGTTAATTCACCTATCATAGACATTTCGAACTCATCTTTCATACAAGCAGCAAATGTCGTGGACATTTTGACATTGTCACCACCAAAAATTAGATCATCAACATAAACCACAACAATGAGTATGCTGTTACCTTCTTCTTTGACATACAAGTTGTTGTCTACATATCCTTTTTTGAAGCTCGACTGCTGCAAATAGTTATTCAGCTTGTCATACCAAGCTCTAGGAGCTTGTTTGAGTCCACATAGAGCCTTTTTCAGCTTGCACACATAATCTACATTATTAAAAATTAGGCCTTTCGGTTGTTCAACATAAATTTCTTCAATTAAATCTCCATTTAAGTTGGCAGATTTAACATCCATTTGGAAAACTTTAAAACTTTTAAAGGAAGCAAATGCAAGAAAAATTCTGATTGCTTCTAATCTTGCAACCTGTGCAAAGGTCTCACTAAAATCCACACTTTCAATTTGAGAATAGCCTTTGCAAACTAGATAAGCCTTGTTTCGGATTATCTTACCATCTTCATTTACTTTGTTTCGGAAAACCCATTTTGTACCTATCACATTTTTGTTGATGGGTCTTGGCATGAGCTCCCAAGTACTGCTCTTTTTAATTTGGCCTAACTCCTATTTCATAGCAGCCACCCAATGTTCATCTACAACTGTCTCTTCAAAGCACTTAGGCTCAATCATGAAGATAAGTGAGAAGTCATCATCCTCAAAATATTTAACATTTTTCCTAGCATTCCTAGTATTTCTTTCACCTAAAACCTGGTCAATAGGATGATTTTTTTGCACAAACTTAGAAAGAGTTTTGAAATTAGAAGCATTATGATCACCTTGAGAATCATAGCCGGAAGTAACATGTACTCTTTTAGCATCATTAGAAGTAGAAATTGTTTCTTCATGAGCAGATTGTACTTTACATTTGTCATTCTCACCACTTTTGCTAGCTGTTACATCTTGATTATGTGGAGGAGAAGAAGGTACAACGGTGCTGGTTTGAGTTTTAGATGATACCACAGTGCTGGTTTGAGTTTTACCTTCTTCAGGGCTGTCATCATTCTCACCAAATTGATTAGTAACTTCACGAATCTTAACATTTGCACTCTCTACTAATTTATGCAGCCTTTTATTGTAGCATTTAAATGTTTTATTTTTAGAGGAATAGCCAAGAAAAATTTCCTCATCAGATCTAGATTCAAATTTACCTAAATTATCTTCATCTCTCCTAATATAGCATGGACTCCCAAAAATTTTAAAGTACTTAACAGTAGCTGATTTACCTTTCCAAAGTTCATATGTAGTTTTATTGAGCTTGGGTCTCAACAATGTTCAATTTTGAATATAAACTACTTTGTGGACAGCCTCTCTCCAAAATATATCTTTCACCTTTCTTTCATTCATCATGCAACGTGCCATTTCTTGAACGGTTCTGTTTTTTCTTACCACAACACCATTTTGTTGTGGTGTTCTTGGGGCTGAAACTTGTTTCTTGATACCATGTTGCTCACAAAACTTGACAAACTCATTAGAAGTGAATTTTCCCCCATTATTAGAATGCAAGCATTTGATTTTCACATCCATTTCATTTTCAACCAGACTTTTAAAAATCTTAAACTTCTCTAAAGCCTCTGATTTTTCTTTTAGAAAAGTGACCTATGTCATGCGAGTAAAGTCATCAATAAGAAGCATAAAATATTTCTCACCTTGAAGACTTGCTGTCCTAGTTGGTCCACAAAGATCTGTGTGAACAAGCTCAAGTGGCTTATTGCTGAAATGGTCTTTTGGTTTGAAGGAAGCTCTAGTTTGTTTGCCCTCTTGACAATTTTTGCAAACAACATCAGCTGGTTTTTCTAACATTGACATATCTCTGACAGCCTCGTTTTTACTGATTTTGATAAGATTATCAAAGTTTACATGTCCAAAATGCTTGTGCCAAAGCCAAACATCCTCTACCTTGCTCAAACAACAAGTCTCATCATTAGAATTATAAAAAATATAGACATTATTTGCTGCTCTAGTTGCTTTAACTATGACATCAATTCCTTTTTTAATAGTGCAAGCATTTGAGTTAAAACTAAAATCATACCTTCGATCACATAGTTGGCTTACATTTAACAGATTGTGTTTCAACCCTTCTACATAGAGAACATTCTCAACAATGGTTTCATCATTATTAATTACGACTATACCTATATCAGCAACCTTTGTAGAAGAGCTACCACCAAATCTAACGTTACCACCTTTCATCTTCTTGAGAGAATGAAACTTGCTTAAGTCACTTGTCATATGTCGGGAGTAGCCATTGTCAACATATCATATATCCTTCTCACTGCTAGCTAGAAGGGCTGTTTGAACAACAAGAGTTTTAAGAGGAGTCTCTTCAACTTTCTTTCTCCAAACCTTGGCTACTTTAGTCCTTCTTTTAGGTTCAACATTGTAGAACAAATTTGCACTATAGCTGTTGCAAAATTTGGAAGTATGGCCAAACTTATTACAGCTGTAGCAAATCAAGTTGTACTTCCTAAAGACATTCTTCTCACGCTGAAAATAATTCTTGAAGGGAACAACTCTACAATCAACAGCTCTATGTCCAAAGTAATTACATGCAAAATAGTAGCCATAGAAAAAAAGGTTTATTTACCTTTTTAGGAGTAGGCTGACTACTTTCCGGTGGTGAAGAGTTTTCATCAGATTGCATGCCAACTCCTCTCTTATCTTTGGTAGGTCTTTGAGAACCAAGAACGTCATCTAATGTGACTTTACCACTGTTGAAAGACAATTCTTCACTTGAGAGCATAGAGGTTTTACCAATGTTTCTAAGAGAAACAATTTCAGCTTCTAGCTTGGCAATGTTTTCTTTTTTTATCGGAATTTGATTTTCCAAATCCTCACGAATCTTTTTGGCCTCATTCAGAATTTTAAAATCAACAAGCTGAGTTTCAACCTCTTTAAGAGATGTAACAATCTTCAACTTTTCAGCGTTCTCAACTTGTAGAAGATCCACAAGACTTAGATTTTTCTTTTTCAGTTTCTTAATCTCAGAAAGAGCTGAAATTAATTCAAGTTCAAGGTCTACTTCACCATCTTCATTTTCTTCAAAACTCACATTATCAATAGCCACATCATCAATAGCCATGAACACGACTTCATTTATCTGAGAATCGCTTTCACTGCTTGAAGAATCATCGTTATCATTTTTTGAAAACAACACCTTGCCCTTTTTAGATTTCCAATTCTTCTTGGCAAACCTCCTAGATTTCTGGTATTTGGCTTCTTTTTCATCATTGCTGTTTTCTTCTTTATCAAACAGACACTTAGAGGCAAAGTGACCAAGTTTTCCATAGTTGAAGCATTTCAAACGAGATTTGCCTTTGCTTTTGTTAAAGCCCTTTTTCAGCCTTCTAATGAGGTAAGTTATTTCCTCATTGGAGTCCTCATCCGAGCCTTCACTTAGATTAGTTTCCTTGTCCTTGCTTTTTTGAGAAGCCTTGAATGCAGATTTAGTTTTAGAAGACCCTTCAACGGTAGTTCTCATCTCATAGGTAGTCAAGATACCATATAATTTGTCAACAGTTAGAGTGTCCAAATTTGACATTTCTTCAACAACAGAGACTTTAGCATCAAGCCTCATGGGAAGAGAATGAAATTTTTTCTGAACCACAGTTGTCTCTTCAACATTTTCACCCAGACCTCTTAAAGCATTGACGATCTCATCAACACAAAGAAAATAAGCAGCAATGTTCTCACTATCCTTCATGCGAAGACTTTCAAAGACAGCCCGGTGAGTTTGAACTTTAGCCTTCCTGACTTTGTTATCACCTTGATATGCATTATGCAATTTATCCCAAATATCTTTTGCGGTAGCACAGTGCATGACTTTTACAAATTCAGCTTCAGTTAGACCACACAGAATTGCATTCATGGCTTTGACATTATTTTCAAATACCCTTTTACCATCAGCATCTGCAGGAGGGGTAGAAGGAATAGTGTAGCCATTTACAAGACTGCGATAGACATCACAACCAAGAGACATGATATAAGTCTTCATGTGAACACTCCAAAATGCAAAGTTGTTTCCATCGAAGAGAGGTGCACGATTCGTAGCAAGACCTTCTAAGACACTCATGATGGACACAAAGATCGAACTCTCAAGCTTTTAAGCACGGGAAGAGAGTGAATGACTCTAATACCAATTGAAAAACGAAAAATGCTGAGAGGGGGAGGGGGTGAATCAGTATTTTACGAAGACTTTAAAAACTAAGAAATCAGAATTCAAATGAGCACACAGCAAAGGAGACAAGACACTCAAATTTTCTCGTGGAAACCCAAGGTGGGTAAAAACCACGGCATCACTAATCAGATGGGCAACTACACATTACATCTGAGAGCTACAACTCTCCTCTTTAACTTAGCTGATCAGGCATCAACCTGACCCTGAAGGCTGCAACCTTCTCTTTTGAGATTTATTTTATCAGAACAAAAATGTACACTATGTCTTCACAGCAGTATGTAGACCCTTGAGCTGCAGAAAGTCTCGACACCTCAGCTCCTAGTTACACAGACTGTTGTGTGAACTTCAATAATATTATGTCACAAGGACTGACAGTAATCACCGTCTCAGTCAAGATTTTTTTGATACTCAGTATGCTGGTTCTTCAATATGTTACCAAGTCTATTCAAGACTGCCGCCCTCCCCTTTAGTTTGTTTTCTGCTGAGCCTGGATACTCAAGCAATGTGTAATACCTTTGAGCATAAGACTCCTGAAACAAACCGTGCTTCCCACGTCTGTGCACACAGCCAAATTTTTTTTTCACAACCGTTTTGTGACTGGCATCGTCTTCACATTTTATGGTGTCTTCTTTCTTTAAATGCGTACTCTGCAAAAACTGAGACTCCACCACATTTTCTTATTTTTCAAAAACGGCACCAACAAACACTCTGTTATCGTATATAATACTTGCATGTTTTTTATAACTCTGCGTTTTTTAACTACCTGTGTGCATCTGATGGCTCACTTCATGCACCTGTCAGTATATAAGAAAAATGGCACACACATTCCGTTCTTTTAAGTTTCGAGAGCCCCTTTTTGTTCTTAAAAAAAAACTATATTCAAAACGATCCACACACAGCACACGGCACCTCTTTTTTTCTTTTTTTTGGACAGTCCACACACAGCTCGACACCTTATTCAAACGATCTGTGTGTCCAAAAAACACTCCCCATACACCGTAAGTTACAAGAAAAACGACACTTCCACGGAAAACGACCGGCAGGTTGTTTTTTTAAAAACCGTTGTTTGTCTTCTTGCCGTTAAGGAATGCACATGACACCTGCTACCAGAAACGGTCATTTTCTATCATTCTACAACCTGTGTTTGAATACAGACACGTTACGCCTCCTTGGGCTCATGCGTTTAATTCTGGCTCCTTTTATTTGACTTACATGCACTGTTTATTGTATAATGAAACTGTCGATTTGCTACACATAGCTTCAGAATTTTCTCAGTGCATTCCCAATTTGACAGTTCATCTACTGAATTTGTCTTACTCACCTTTTCGCATGAGTGTTAATCACTGAGTTTTTATTTAACACCCCACACATTTTTCACTGTATCCAGTGACCGTTTTTTAATTGAATGAGTAACTTGTAAGTCCAAAAAACTTCCAACAGACTGTTACACTTCCGCTGGACTTTTACAAGTGTCTTCAAACATCCCTGCACTTCTGAAGACGATTCCAGCAAGCATCCCTGCACGAAAACACATGTCAAATGTTCCCAGACTGTAGGATAAGACACAGAGCAACAGAGGTAACATCCAATCATTGGATGAGGTGTATTTTGCGATCCAAAACACTTGGATGGGGTGTATGACCAGCAGCGTGACAAACACATCAGATGATAAAAAACATAACAGTTCATTTTCATTCAATCAAAAAGATAATAGAAGTATTAAATTGGAATAAATAATAATAAGCTGCATTCAATTGGAGACAATCACATGGGATGTTGCAAGTCAAACTGGCATGTCTTTGACTCAGTCAAACCTGTGTTTTTTTAAAATGTGGGTTAAAATGGCCTGCATTTAAAATGCATGTTTTTTATTAAGGCAAAAACAGGTTTTGAAGTGACCTGAAACCCTTTACATAGCAATTACAAAAGATATTTTCATAGAGCTCCACAAGACAAGACAGACCAAAAAGACAACAGGACTAAATACAGATAGCAAAAGATAGACCCAGCCTCAACCCAGCAAAAAGCCAGTGCAAAACAACTTACATCAGAAAGCAAAACAGAGCTAACCCAAATTTTAAGGGTTTCAGTGACGATCTCTTCCATCTGTTCCATCCTCCGAGCAACCTCTTTCAGATCAATGATATCTTGAGGCATGGTGGAGGTTTTCCTTTTAGTTCTGGCTCTCGTCCTCTTACTAGAACCCACAGTTTCCTTGTACCCGACCTGCTTTTCTTGCTTAAGATCCACAATGGATCTGTCCTGATGAATTTCTCAAGATGAGCCACCGAAATCTTAATGGTTCCACTATGTAGTCATCATTGTTGAGGCAGCCAATTTTAAGGGATAGAAGGTTTGCATTTCTCATTTAACCTACTCTAGAGTAACATCACTTGGGATATAAAGCCTTTAGTGTTTCAATAAACTGTATTATTTAAATCTCAATTTACAATTCTCAAAACATAATGAAAATAAAGGTATCTATGAAAACATACGATCTTCACTAGAAATTTTAAATGTGAGCAATAAATAAAAATTAATTACAAGCAACAATTGGGCCGTGTTAAATGTCAACCTAGCAATTGCAACAAGATTTTCCTGGAGGTAAAAATCCCTACCATGGATGAAAAACTCCTCGCATATAAAAAATAATGGTAAATATTCAATAGATTTCTAACCAAGAATGAACCTCCAAAGCTTTTGAAGACTCCATAGGTGTGAGATCTGGTACAGAATACCCTATTACCATGTGAGATTTGTTGATGGGGTGAAACCTACCAGAATCCAATGATACCAACAAGCCATAATAGCAAAAGCACAACTAAGGATCGTAAAAATTGCAATACAATTGATATTTCAATATATGAATTCAAATGTATTTACAAGGATGCACCAGAGTTAGCTATAAGTTGGCATATTCAGGATACACTGCTAAGAGATTTGATTGTACAACTTATGTGGAAAAATAGATGTAGTCATGTGTGAAATGCATGCCCACGAAACAAGTGAAGCACAAGTATACACCAAGTAATTGAATACAAAACATTATTGAGTTGAAGGAAACAACATTGGTAAATAAATAAAACTAAATGCAAAAATAAAATAATGCACCAACAAGAGGATTTTCAAGAGAAAATTGGAGGGCATAAAATATTCACATAAACATTTAAGGAGACTACTAGAGATTGCAAGCTGTCATGCTCCACAAATATCGAAACAGATTTATCCAAAGTATTGTGATGGCTTTTTAAGATACCTCATGTTCAATCACCTTCCTAGTTTTTCTGTTTTAGAAATGTGAATGAGTGTTTTATTATAGTTATCTCTATTACTAGCACATGTTATCGGACATGACCCATTCAAATAAAATCAGTTAGCTGCAACAAACTAGCTGTTAAAGTAATTAGTTATTACTTCACAACTTTGGTATGTTTCAAGTTTGCAAATAAAAAGATTTTGTGAATGACTTAAGCTAAAGTGAACATCCTTATTATTAATGTTCGCTGTTTAACAATCTTCATTGCCTTCGTTAAATGACTTGTGGGATTAATTTGCTCACATAACTTACAAAGGAAAGTGAAAAGAGAGAATTTGTGGAATGGTTGGAAGACATAGAGCCATAATTACTTCACCGTGTGCATTTAAGTGGAGGAAGAGTTACATATCAAAGTGTTAAGTTCATATTTCTTTAGATATAGGATGCACACGTGGAATATGAGCCATGTTATAGAGGACTTAATGAGAGTAGGACAAACAAACAAAATATTTGAAACTTAAAACCAAAGGAAAAACATATTCTTAACAATCTACAGTAAGCCAATTTAATAGATGAGAGATGCTATATACCATGTCACTAGATAGAAAATTAACATAAATTGAACATGGTGATATTTGACACAAATGTGGGTTTGACACTTAGACTTGATAAATTTGAAAACTATGAAATATAGAGATTTTTAACAATTTAAAAGCTTTTTCTATGCATTGTTCACTAAATCAACTTTTAAAGACATAATAATTAATCAATCACTAGTTACTTGATCACATACACAAGTATACATCAAGTAATTGAATAGGAAAGCATTATCAAGTTGAAGGAAACGACATAGAGATTTGTAACAATCGAAAGTTTTTTCTATGCACTGTTCACTAAATCAACTTTTAAAGACATAATAATTAATCAATTACTAGTTACTTTGATCACATACACAAGTATACATCTAGTAATTGAATAGGAAAGCATTAACGAGTTGAAGGAAACAACATTTTTAAATAAAGAAGTAAATATACAGAAGTGCTTTAGGTGTACAAAACTCGTGAAATATGATATCAATGGTATTACAGAACATAAATTAGAATTTCAATTACAAAATCGGTTGAGAGTAGTGTGCATCATTTTGCCGAACATTAGTAGCTTTATGATGGGTCATGTCTCTCATATAGGTCCTTGATAGTTTTTTTGCCATGATATTTATGTGTGTCAACATTGAAGGGATCTTCTTGTGTTCTCTCATCCGCTACGATGGCTATTGGCTTAGACTCAAGATTAACTTGATCAATCTATTCATGGTCATCTTTTGTGAAGCTAGGATCCTTAACTTCATTGATCTAATTTGGTTGTGGATCAAGATATTTTTAACAAAACAGGGGGGAATAAGTTGGAGCTTGAGATTTGCTTGTGATAGAGGTGGAAGTTGTGATGAACATAAATTGGAGCTCAAGATTTTCTTGTGCTAGAGGTGGAAGTTGTAATGGACATAGACAGGGTCATTCAACTTTTTTACTAATAATTTGCTGAGGCTCTTAGAATGTATGAGCTCAAATATGCTATAGTTGTGCTTGTATCTTGAATCATTCCATGGTTGGTTCAATACGTATGACAATTTTCTAAAGATTCGACACCTTAGCACCAAACTTCTCACACCATCATTGAAAATGGGAAAAAATGAAAATGAATTAAATCTTATAGTTCTACATTAATGCAAGAATTGTAAAAGTTTTGAAATATGATCCTAATCAACTTTTACCTAGTTTGACTGTTGTATGAGACACCTTACATATATTTTGCACAACGAGGTTTCCTTGGACAGCTATGAAGATCTGAATGTCAGAGACAATTTTCACTCTAAGTTGAGAATTTGTTTCTTTTAGCTTTATGATTTTGTAGAGTTCACTCAAAATCTCATTATTGGCTTTGAACTTGGAGCGGAATTGGAATGTTCGATTAAAAAAGTAGCTACATGCAAAGGCTTGTGAAGATAATGGTGCCACCATTAATTAATGATTTTCCATATGGGGTGATATTTGTCTTTAGCCCCATGGTATATGGCTCGAATGGCTTCCCCTTTTTGGTCTATGCCTTCATGTAGAACCCATTATAGGTGTCTCCCTATCATTGCCACGAAGGAGGGTAACTAAAGGCTTTTTGAAATGTTCAAGGATAATATAAATAAGTAGATGGATTGACGGAGAGAAAGTTGAGTTATAAACCAAAAAAAACTAACAAAAATAATGAACTAGTAGAATGAACAAAAGAGAAGCAAAATGAACATTTATGTCTATGATCTTTATCAAAAGCAAAAGGCTCTTATTGTAAACCTAGTCAACCAGCTCAGCTTTTTGTGCGGTCCTACCATATGAAGATTGCAATCAGTCCTCACTAACAAACACACATTTTAGAGCAGTCTTTGATTGAAGAGAAGGTTGCACCGTGTTGAATTTGTTGCAAAAAGAGTTCACTAGGACAAGGCGGTAGCTTTTCTATTAATTTTTTTTATTGAGGATCCAAGCTTGGTCGAATATATATTTGCAAATATTTCTACCCATGGATGGAAAACTCAGATTCGACAGACCTTAAGTATTTTGACTTGGCAAAAATTTGACAACTTAAAAATTGCTTAAATTTCTTTAGTGTTAGTAATTAGGATCATAGGATACTAATTGTTACAAACAAAATATAAAATAAATAAGATGAGAATCATACAATCATAATATATACCCTTAAAGAACCCCATAAAGCATTATCATTTTATTAAAACACTTGAAAAGAATATAGTTTGTTAAAAGTAGACTGAATGTGGGGACGTTTATACCTTTTGTGCATTGTGATATAATTCTCTAAAAGACTCCAAACTCACACTCTCAAAATGAGAGAGAGCCTCCTTAAATAAAGGAGGAAGGGTGGCAACATACTTGATGGCGTATTGGTCACACCTATTCAATAATCACAATTTATAAATAATTAATAATATAATAGTATTAGATTATAATAATTTTAAAGGTGACATGCTTTCTAAAACTTATAATATATAAGGTATAGAACCTTATATTAGAACAATAGATAAATGTTATAAGGGTATAACCCCTTAATAACATGATATTCTAACAATTAGAATTTTTACAATGTTCAATGAATCTATAAATGAGTACAAGTGTTTTCTACTAAATTTGATTGATTTGAATGCAAATTGAGTAAGCCTCATTCAATGGATAGCTGACAAAATGAAAATAGTAAAACTAAAAGTAAATACAACATTTTACATCTTCCTCTTTCCTAATCTACTGAAAACTAGGGGAGAGGTAGAGGATATAGTCCTTGTAGTCTATCGTGGCTCCTCGCTTGGCATGGAAGGCAGTGGTTTGACCTCTTTCCTAGTAGTAGATGGCAATGATTCGTCAGCCTTGTTAATGTGATCCAATCCTACATCTCCTGCTGCACCCACATCCTCCAATGCTTGCCTCTCAAAATCAAGAGTCTCCATCCTACCCTATCTAAACACTGTAAAGATTTCTCATCCAAATCAATGGGATCTTTTGATTTGTCTTCTACCCTTCTTGTGCGCAGCTGAAGGTTGTATTGCACAAACACAAGGTTATTTCTGTAAAGATTTCTCATCCGAATCAATGGGATCTTTTGATTTGTCTTCTACCCTTCTTGTGCGCAGCTGAAGGTTGTATTGCACAAACACAAGGTTATTTAGGGGTTTTTGATGTAATTTGTCCCTGCTTTTCATGTGGATGGCATCAAACAAGCTCCAATTGCACTCACAGCTGGATGCACTTACAAAGAGGCATTTATTGCCAAAAAAATAAAAATAAAAATATATTGAAATTTGAGGCGATTAATGCCTTACCTATTAATTTTCATTTTGCAATAATTTCAAACCAAGTCCCATTTCTTTGCCCTTGGGATGTCATGTTTTTAATATCGGTTGTAAAGGAATTAACATTTAGGGTTTGTAGGTAAAAAGAGATAAAGGAATCAGAAATGATGACTATGGAACAAGAAAGAAAAGAGAGGAAAATGAAGGGAAGAAATCAGAAAACAAAGATCCCTTCATTTTTTTGCTTATTTTATTTCTTTTTCCATTAAGTCTAAAAGTAGGAAAAGAAAAGAAAAAGTGTAGAAAGCATACCACATGAAAAAAATAAAATATTTAAAAGAAGACACATTTTCAAATTTGATGCCTGAAATTCATGGTGGGCTGCTTCAAATGTACTGTAGGCTCTTTTAGATGCAGTGTAGGCTGCAACAAACCTCCACATGTTTCACTTGATCAACATTTGCTGCCAATTCTGCTTACTGTTTTTTTCCTAAAAGTTAAATTGCTTTGTCTTTTTTTCTCTCTTTGGTTTGTTTCTCTTTTTGCGAATGGTTGCAATTAAGGTTAACTTTATTTTAATGTGCTTATAGTTGCCTTTTAAGGTATAGAATTAGCGATTTTTATTTTTATTTTTATTTAAAATATACATGGCTTGGGACAAGTGAGATTTTTGGCAGAAACATGCGAAGACTTGCTGCCAAGACCCGAACTGACATGAGACCAGGCTCAGCTTGTCTTTTTACTCTGCTGTATAGTACTCCCTTCTGACAGCTTACTGCTGGGTTGACTATTAAGAATTGCAAATGTTCTCTGAGAAACGATGTGCCACTTGAAAGTATAAGAGTTAATACCTTCGATAAGTGATGTTATTCTGGAAAAACTTTCTTGCCACGTGGAAGTTGTATTCTTTGACAATTTTCAAGTTCTCTATATGGTCAGAAAGGCATGTGTTTTTTGACTGATGCCATTGAGGCATTTCTTTTTATAGTTCAGTGATTTCCATGCCCCCAACATTCTTTTGCTCTCCTTGCATTTAGAGACCCTTTCCATAGAGGAGAATTTGGGGAATCAGAAGAGAACTTTTTTCTGGGAAAAAATGGTGAGAAAATGAAGTGTTGGCCAAGGCGAAAAAATAACTTTTTGGAACAACAGTATTGATCCCAAATGTTGGTATAGAGACAAATAGTATTAGAATTCTGCAGAAAAGGAGGCACCTTCGATAAGTGATGTTATTCTGGAAAAACTTTCTTGCCACATGGAAGTTGTATTCTTTGACAATTCTCAAGTTCTCTATATGGTCAGAAAGGCATGTATTTTATGTCTGATGCCATTGAGGCATTGTTTTTTATAGTTCAGTGATTTCCCTGGCCCCAACATTCTTTTGCTCTCCTTGCATTTAGAGACCCTTTCCGTAGAGGAGAATTTGGGGAATCAGAAGAGAACTTTTTTTTTGGGAAAAAAATGGTGAGAAAATGAAGTGTTGGCCAAGGCGAAAAATAACTTTTTGGAACATCAGTATTGATCACAAATGTTGGTATGGAGACATGGTATTGGAATTCTGCAGAAAAGGAGGCATTATTGTCCACTATGCTTTTCTCAATATGCACCAGAAACAGAAAAATAACCGTAACAATTTTTTGTGAGGGAGATAGACAAGGTTGTATGTCTTTGATATCGCGATAGAATATGGTATACAGCAGCAAAGCCTAAATGAAGATTGAAGATAAAAATTGTACTATCTATTCTCTGCTGTTGTTCCTCTTCTGCATATGGAGCAGCTTATTCTCTGTGTCCTAATGCATGGCTCTAATTGGTTGCTATTGGAGTTCAACTATCTTCATTTGTCTGCTGTTTTGCTTAATTGTTGTATATATTTTTAGGAAAATATTTTTAATGTTATAATTCTTATATATATATATGTTCATTATCCTATATGTTGCTATTCCTATCAGTGGATATTGTATTTAATGCAATCACACAAAATGCAGGCACTACTGGGACAGGAAGGACATCGACAGATCGTGGTCTGCATCACAAACATTTTAGAGTTCCTGCTAGCAACACAATAGATCTTTCTGACGAAAAAGGTGACAACAATCAAAAATTTTTCAAGGTAAATAATATTATTGTTTGTAAATGTTGATTTTATTTTATATTTGTAAATCATACATTCTGTATAGGCAAACAGTTTAATATGCTCTAGCTATAATTAAATAGAAAATGAACTAGGGGAGAGGATCTAGTACCTGAGCATGGTCCAATTTCTGTGATAGCAGTGTTGATTTATAATACTCACATTTGCTGATTTAATCATAATCTTCAAATTTTTTGACAATATTGTATCAATAACTGTGACTTTTAAGTTGTTATTGCTGATGATGACTACCCATAATTGAATGAAATGTATCCATTATTAAAAAAAAAAACCATTATTGCAATGCCACATCAGCTGCACAAGTATGGGTGTCCCTATTGCACAATTGTTGGTCTCACTTATTTTTGGACTGTTTTAAAATCTTGGAAAAAAGCATGCTGATGTGGCCTTGAAACCTTAGCTATAAGTAGGGGATTTGCCAAGTTAGCTGGTGCAAAAAATGAGGAATGATTTGAAATTTCCACATAAGATTTTGAGCTGAGCAATGTTACAGTGCTCAAGTACTGGATCTTCTCTTCTAGTTTGTATTAACTTAAATTTGTCGTTGAAATATTTTATTCTGCTTGCTTTCAACTTTAACCAAAGAAGAGATGTATGTATTAATTGTATGTTATGCGAATTTTTTTTTCAAAAATATATATAGAGAGAGACTGACTGCAGTACGTCTGTGTCTATTAAAATGATAGATATGCATGCATCTAAACAAATTTAACCAAACATAAGCATGTATATGTGTGCACCGCATTGTTTTGCCTTTAAAGTAGGCATGCATGCACATATATAGACTTAAATCTATATGCTGCAATCTATTTTAAGTTTGTAACGAAACAGAAAGGAAGAATGCACGGAAACATTTAAAATGGGAAACAGGTGAACCGTTGTATCTGTTTGTGTATTTCCACAGTGACTCAGTGTTCTTAGAGCCATTTTTCTTCAGTCATTAGTGAGTGACACTTGGACTTTTTCCTTTTTACAGTTGTTTAACGATTTTTCTCCAGTCATTAGTGACACTAGGACTCCTTCCGTTTTACAGTTTGTTAATCATATTGATTAAGGTCATTGCAAATTCTATTTTAATCTCTTTTTAAATGTGTGTTTACGGACGAGTCTCTTATGTATGGTATTAGTAGGTAATGAGATATCATGTTAACGTCTAATATGATCGGTGTAAATAAGGATTTAGATAAAAAATGCGTGAATCAAATAATAATTTATATTTATAGCTTAACATATTTTCATAGTCGAAGCTTGTATATTGTTTAATCTCAGGCTTGGTCTGGAGGATTTATTAGAATACTGCCTGCCATTGTGCATATAAGTTAAGTCTTTTTTTAATTTTTTTTTTCTATATGGGCTTTCTGAAAATTAAATAAGTATTAAAAAAAACTCTTTTCTGATATTTTTGTGTTCTGTGAATTTTCTGGTTTCTGTAACGATTTGATGTTCAACTTTGACCATAAATTGTTTACTTGGGAGAATTTGATGTTCAACTTTGACCATAAATTGTTTACTTGGTTTCTCCCATGGTTGGTTTCTTGTTTATAGTTGGCCGCTGCTCATTCCGTTTCTTGATGTTTTTCACTGTATTTTATTCTAGATGTCAATTACATACAAGGATCTTTGTCTATTTCTGAAATTGTCGTAAGGGTGGTTCTTTTTGCGGGATGAGCTACACTGTTGTCTCATACGCCTTTCTAGTTTAACATTGCATCGTCTCTGTTTTAAAGAGGTTTTACCGTTTACCATTATGCTAGGAATACTGTCCATCTTGCGCACATCACAGGAGATAAGCTAATCATGGTTATACCAGTGGATGTGTCTTAGTGCTTTCACAGTATGTAAACACGACCAGATTACATTTTCTTTGTTTCTTTCCCTGTCATATCCATCAAAGTGTTTTCGAAAGTGCAAATTGTCACCATTTGTAGTCATAAGTGCATGGCTGGGTCTATGTTTTTAGATTCACATGCAAGTTAGAACAATATGTGTTGGAGAAAAATCAACTTCATATAAAATCATAAGACATGAGATAGTTCAATAAATAAATAATGAATAACATGACATTGCAGCTTAGTTTAGAATCCACATTTAACATATGAAACATTGTATCTGCAGAAAAATGCGGCTGCATCGATCCAATCAAAGGAACCCAAGCTCACCTGTGTGATTTGCATGTCTGCAATGAAGGAGGAGACATCAACTGTTTGTGGTCATATTTTCTGTAAAAAGTGTATCACAAGTGCTATCCAGTCTCAGAAGAAATGCCCAACGTGCAGAACTAGACTTACACTCAATAAGATCCATCGCATTTATTTGTTTAGCAGCACCGATTGACATTCTTAGTTTATGTATTCTCTGTGACTCTGATGGAAATCAACATAGACAAAAAGAATGTCAACCAGTGCTACTATAAAGATGGATGAAATGTTTTGAGGCACATTTGTGGCCTATGCTATCTCCGCGGATTGATTAATTTAGGCAGTGTATCTGCCAAAGCGATGGAGATTGATATTTTTGATGTTTTCATTTCTGTCATCTTGAACAAAGTCTAGCAACTATAAAGGGCAGGACCTATTTCATATTTTTGTACGTTTTAATTCTTGTCATTGAAGTTTGAACAAAGTCCAGCATCTGTAAACTTTGTTTCGGTTGTCGTACATTTAGTTTCCTTGTGTTGTGAAAAAGCAGTAATGTTTTTAATTTTCAGAAAATGTATTTTTCAAATACCAATACAGAAAGGGCTAACGACATTTGGATTAATGAAACCATATTATTTGATTGTGGTGTTCAAAAGAAAAAATCATTTCCTTATTGGAAGAAAGGAAATTATTCAATCAACTATTCTGATAACCTAATAATTTGCACTAATAAATTTTCCTTTTTGTTTAATGTCTTCTGAAATCATTGGAGCAAAACTGTATGAAGACATCTATTTCCTTATTGAAAGGAAGGAAATTTTTCAATTAACCATTCTGATAAACAAATTATTTTCTCTAATAAAATATCCTTTTGGCTTCATCTCTGAAATTATTGAAGCAAAACTGTAGGAAGACATTCCTAGAGCAAATTTTTTTTGTGATGAAAGGACACGTCCTTGTACCCCTAGCATAGCGTAGAGGTAATCAAATCTCTCTGGTATTTATTAGCTGCTCACCTCTAAGCTATGTTCTATGCCGGTGTCTTAACTCAGGTAAGCTTGTGAGGCAATTTTTTAAGTGAATGGTTTCCTATTACTCAAAGGTGTAGACAGCCCAACCGGGCTACTAGAAAATTGGCCGATTTTTTTTGTTCTTTTTTCATGGCAACTTAACTCTTATTATTTTATATGTAACATGGAAATGTGGACCAATGATTGCAATAGTTTTCTTTGGTAAGTTCCTGCAGATTGAAAATTCCGGATATTACAGAGGGAGAGTAGAGGTCCTAGCGGTTTCATCCCATTTTAGATTTTCAAGCCATTAAACATTGAGCTGATTGGTCTCGTAGAACCATAAGCATTTGTGGGAATGCGAGCTGCCCATCTCATCAAGATGAATGATTGACTCAAACTTATGTCACTTCTTAAACGTGTGGGCCATCTTGCACTATCCAACTCATCGTAAGAGCGTATACGATAGGGCTCACAGGTCTTGCCACTAAAATGTTATAACCAGTTAAAACACATGGGATGCAGGCCAAATACAAGCCAATGATTTGAGGACCATTGACTTTACTGCAAATGATCATATCGCAGTGCACAAACTGTAAATGCTCCAACATGTATCTTAATGAATCGAGAGCTTTGACAGCTTAGTGAGTTGCTTGGATGACATGATCTCTCCACCTGTTCTGTTCGCTGACATCTATCATTACATTTTGATTACCATGTCACTTCGCACTAACGAGTACTTCGCTTGATGCCCTTAAGTATTCACTAGCATAAAAGGAAACGGTCCCATGACTGCATAACATGGTTTTGAACTGACTAATAGCACATATATAAGAGCTTGGAAGCTTTGGTAACCTTTGGGATTGGGGAATTTGTTTGATTTAGATCTTGCTTTACAACTCTGCCTTGCCTTTCTTAGTTTACTACCGTCTTCAAGGGATCTTGGTTTTAATGAAATTGTCCTTATTTTCTTTGTTAGGTTGTTTTGGGTTTTTGGTGGACAATTCAATCTATCCTGGTCTCAATTCTCTTGCACGCCAACACTAGTCACCAATTATATCTTGTAAAACAAGGTACCCCGTCAACTTGGATTATTCTCTCCTTATCATCAAATACACTGTCACCATATTTTGTCAAAGTTCTAGATTTGTAATTGGAATAGAAATCATGATCTATACATTAGTCTAGAATCATTTATAAAATTGTAAATTTCACTTTAACCTATAGTCACATTTTACTTTTTAAGATTATTAGAGACCCTTGAGTGAGACAATGGAAGGTCACGTCTTCTTCAATTTTGAGACAATATTAGCCCAAAAAAATCAGTATGGATGATCAGTCAAATATCAAATAGCAATTAGATGTTAATGACATAAATGTCATTCGGATATAGTCATAGAAAACCCTTTTATATTTACTCATGTTATTGGTTTTATTCGATCTCAAAAGTGTACCTTAATGCAATTTAGTAGGTCGCATGTTTTGTATTACTGCCATTCTTCGGTTCATGCCTTACTCCCTATAGCCATAACTGAATTGTGGGGAAATGCCACTGATTTTTCAATTCTCAACTATCACGAGGATATTGATTTGTGGGATGCTCATGGACTACACTTACCACATGTGAGGTAGTTAGCTACAAAATCCGTTGAGTGACTCTTTCTATCAGTAATCAAATTTACTTCTTTTAAAATTTGAGCACGTGCGTTATGTTCTTATGGGTGTGCTATGTACAATGTTATATGGCGTTTTGAGGATTTTATCTTAGGAAATGTTGAATTCTCTGCATTATGCTACACTATTAACAGACGCTACTTTACAATTGAATATTCATATTCATCGTTGATGATTAATCTATATTCTTTTTTTCTTATATATCATTGAAAAACGGAGAAAGCTGAGAGGGGGAGGGGGTGAATCAGCGTTCCAATAGTTTAAAACAAAGGAATTAAACAAGAGATATACACATGCAAAAGGGAGAGAGAAAATTTTATCACATGAAAAACTAAAAAGGGTTAAAAAATTACGGCTTCTTTAATCACTTGGGCAACAACCCTTTTACAATGAGAGCTACAACTCTCCACACATCAAATCTAAACTGGGTCCAACCAGTTTACAATAAGGCTACAACCTTATCAAGAAGATAAAGATTTGACAACAATAGGTTCTTAGTCTTTACAAAGACATAAAGACGTGATTCTGGATCAATGAACTGAAAAGGGGTTTCTTGTGGCTAGGTTCAGTTCTGAAACTCTTTCAGCTGAAGTGCTTGACAACTCAAAAACGTTCACAAGAGCTCTCTCTAATACTGCAACAAACATAGGCTCCTTTTAAAATTGTTTCACTCTTCACCGAAACCTGTATACTCAATCTTCAAATTCATTCATATATCTTAATGAACTCCTCCCTGTTTTCACACATCTCTGTTCACACACCACAATCCATGTTTATTTGTTCCCAACACCCCCAACTTCCTTTCGCACCTACAGTCACCTGCTTCTTCACAAGCTGGCTACACAAAAACTTGCTGCAGACGTCTTGAATAATTTTTTGGCAATATTGTGAATTCTATCCTCTCAACAGTGATACCTAACCTCCTTTAAAATGTTGTATATACTATATAGCTCTGTGTTTCTCTCTACTACCTGTGTGCATTCCATTCCTCCTTTTTATGCATCCAATTTAAAGTCCACATCAACACAACACACATTTTTGATTCATCCTTCTTATACTCCCCCATGTTTTAATCAACACACTGCATTAAGTTTTAGCAATCTGTTTATCATATTCAGACCCGTCTGCTTCAAAAACACTTCATTTTTCAAAAAGGATGTGTTGACTGCTGGTCCTTTGATTTCGTTTTTCTCTTGTATCCTCCTACAGACAGTGTCACCCTTTCTTCATTACTCTCAACCCACACAAAAAGCACTGGAATTGTGTCCGGTCTACAACACTTTACTCACGTTTTTTTTTTCACATACAGCCCGACAGCTCTCTAAATCATTCGCAACTACTCCTTAGTCATATTGACACACGTCCCGTATATTCCTTTTTATTTTCGCTATCATTGTTTATTGTTCTGTCATTCGTCTCGGCCCCTTGTTTTGTTTTATCCAGATTTCCTATATTTTGTTTTCAATACACTCGCATCTTTGATAAAACTTTTGTAGCTTTAAAAAAACGTAAACTCCATCTCAACTGCCCGAAAAACTCCCGACTCCAGTCTTGGCTCTTCTTCCGAACTTCTCTGTTGCCTCCCCGTGTCCACGAGTGCAAAAACCTTTTGTTTTTTACATAGCACGACCCAAAAATGAACACGACTATTTTAATTTAAAAACATGTTTTAATCATTACCGGCAGCATGCAAATGATGTTAAACTCCACACTCGAGTGCTAAGCATTCTGAGTGTTTAAAACACTAACCTGCTACTTGACTTCAAAAAATTTGTCAGTTTCTTTATCACACAGAGATTCGTTCATTCCACCATTCTATTTAAAGTGCCATGTGAATTCGGCATTATCAGTGTACAATCGGAGTGATTGAGATTTAGTCAAGAAGGAAAATGATTTTTTGCAGACTGCAGACTGCATCAGTTTTTTACATAGAATAAAACGGTCACAGCACACTCGAAGCCACACCTAATATCACAGGTTTTTACGTTACTACTGAAGCACGAACAATGATGGATCAAACACAGATGAATGGTATACACAACAAATGAGCAACGTTAAGCCATGCTAGGTGTGTAGCCAAGTTGGAGGAAGACAAACTAAATTAAAAGGATCGCACCAAACCAGGTGTCACACGAGGAAGCAATGCTAACAAATTCATATGACAAAAAACACAACAATCTCCCCCTTTTTGTCATTGATGGCAAACCAATTGAAAACACAACTGAAACAATTTGCAAAACTGAAGAACTCCCCTTGAGTAGGTGAACCAATCTGAAAGCACTACAAATCTGAAGCAACTCCCCCATAAAACTGAACCGACTGAAACAACTTTACCAAATCTAAACAGATCTCCCCTTAAGCTCTACTCCCCCTTTGTCATCAATGACCATTGAAACTAAAACACAACAACAGTCCGAAAGATACAACAATGAAGTGCTTCGGCTGAGAACTGACCTATCATTGAGGTGGAAGAACACCAAGTTTGCTTCGAAAATACTCGAAGCGATCTCGGGGTAAAGGTTTAGTAAACACATCTGCAACTTGTTCTTGCGAACAAACATAGTTCAACTTAACAATGTTATTTGCAACTTGTTCCTTCAGATAGTGATACTTGATTGGTATGTGTTTGGTTCGAGAATGCATCACTGGATTGTTCGAAATGTCAATGGCGCTTGTGTTGTCACAAAGAATGCAAATAGGATCAGTAAATTCAAGCTTATAATCACACAAAGTGTTCTTCATCCAAATTACCTGAGTGCAACAAGAAACCGCTGCAACAAATTTAGCCTCAGTGGTGGATAATGAAGTGCAAGACTGTTTCTTGCTTAACTATGATACCAAACAACCACCTAAAAAGAAAGCACACCCACTAGTGCTTTTCTTATCATCCACAAAACCTCCCCAATCTGCATCCATATAGGCTGTAAGAAGAAAATCAGAACTCTTTGGAAACTAAAGACCAAGATCAACAGTGCCCTTGAAATATTTAAAAATTCTCTTAACAGCTGAAACATGAGTTTGTTTTGGAGAAGCTTGAAATCTAGCTACATATCCCACAGCCTGCATAATATCTGGTCTAGTGGCTGTCACAAACAGTAGACTCCCTACCATAGATCTATAGAAATATTGATCAACTGAAGGAGACACATCCTCCTTAGCTTACATCTGGTTTCCATAGGAGTGCTAACCGGATTGCAATCTTCCATCTTAAATCTCTTAAGTAACTTTCTAACATACTTAGCTTGGGAAATGAAAATACCTTTAGAAGATTGATTGATTTGCAGCCCAAGAAAGTACGCTAACTCACCCATCATAGACATCTCAAACTCATTTTTCATACAAGCAACAAATGTTTTAGACATATTTACACTATACTCCCAAAAATCAGATCATCAACATAAACAACAACAATAAGAATGTTTGTTGGTAGTACTTCTGCTGGATCTGCTTGTTTGTCTGCTAGCATTTCTGCTGGTGGTTCGGCTCTTGCACGAAGTAATTCTTCTGTTGCTGGTGACACTCTTGTTACTCTTGGTTATGCTGGGTGTTCTGTTCCTACTGTTGGTAGTACTAGAGTTGGATTGTTCGCTGAGGCTGTTGGGTCTGCTGGCCTCTTTCCAGCCAGTTCTGCTTCAGAAATTCCTTGTGGTGCTGGGAAGTCTGGTACTGGTTGTGAGGCCGCTGTAGGTTCTATCCAGACTTCTCATAATGGTTCTATTGTGGTTGGATCTTCTCCTGCCCCTGCCTAGCAGGAAAAAGCTTATTTGGTGGAGGAGGGATGGACTGCTGTAATAGGTAAACATAATAAAAAGTCCCCTCTACATTTTGATATGACTCTCCATTCCCAGGAGAAGGGATGCAAAGAAAAATCTTAGGTTGGGTGTTGTTGTAAAGCGTTGGCTTTACAAGTTTGGCTTTAGCAGCTTGAACATTTCTATTTATCTTTTGTGTGGCTGCTGTTGTTTTGCTGGTAGTTCTACTGGTACTGTGTGCTGGGGGGGTGCTGTAAAGTTTTTTCTTTTTCCCCCAGCTGTTTCATTTAGATTAAGCTAATTCTTCCTATCTTTCCTAGGGTTACAGTTCCCTTCAAAAACTGTATGTATATGGTTTCGGGGCCCATTCAAAACCTGTTTTTACCTTAATAAAAAATAACAATAAGAATGTTGTTACCTTCTTCTTTAACATACAGGTTGCTGTCTACGTATCCCTTTTTGAAGCCCTGCTGCTGCAAATAGTTATCTAGCCTGTCATACCAAGCTCTAGGAGCTTGTTTGAGTCCATATAATGCCTTTTTAAGCTTGCACACATAGTCTAGTACATTGTTAGAAATCAAGACTTCCGGTTGTTCTACATAAATTTCTTCAACTAAATCTCCATTTAAGAAGGCAGATTTGACATCCATTTGAAAAACTTTAAAGCTTTTGAAAGAAGAAAATACAAGAAAAAATTTGATTGCTTCTAACCTTGCAACTGGTGCAAAGGTCTCACTAAAATCCACACCTTCAATCTAAGAATAACTTTTGCAAACTAAATGAGCCTTGTTTCGAATTATCTTACCATCTTCATTTACCTTGTTTTGGAATACCCATTTTGTACCTATCACATTCTTGTTGATGGTTCTTGGCACGAGCTCCCAAGTATTGTTCTTTTTGATTTGGTCTAATTCCTCTTTCATGGCAGCCACCCAATGTTCATCTACAGCTGCCTCTTCAAAACACTTAGCCTCAATCATGGAAATAAGTGAGAAATCATCACCCTCAAAATAGTTAACATTTTTTTTAACATTTCTAGTCTTTCTTTCACCTATAACCTGATCACAAATTTGAGAGTTTTGAAATTAGAAGCATCATGTTCATCTTGAGAATCATTTCCAGAATTATCATGTAGATTTTCAACATCATAAGAAGTAGGAACTGTTTCTTTATGAGTTGATTGTACTTTACCTTTGTCATTCTCAACACTTTTGCTAGCTGTTCCAACTTGAACATGTGGAGGAGAAGAGGGTACAACAGTGCTGGTTTGAGTTTTAGAAGCTACCACAGTGCTGGTTTGAGTTTTACCTTTTTCAGGGCTGTCATCATTCTCACCAATTGATTAGTAACCTCACGAACTTTAACATTTGAACTCTCTACTAATTTATGCAGCCTTTTATTGTAGCATTTGAATGCCTTACTTTTAGAGGAATAACCAAGAAAAATTCCCTCATTAGCTCTAGATTCAAACTTACCCAAATTATCTTCATCTCTCCTAATATAGCATGGACTCCCAAAATTTTTAAAGTACTTAACAATGGCTGGTTTACCTTTCCAGAGTTCATAAGGAGTCTTCTTGAGCTTGGGTCTCAACAATGTTCTATTCTGAATATAAACTGTTGTGTGGACAACCTCTCTCCAAAATATATCTTTTACCTTTCTTTCATTCATCATGCAATGTGCCATTCCTTGAACAGTTATGTTTTTCCTTTCCACAACACCATTTTGTTGTGGTGTTCTTGGGGCTGAAACTTGTTTCTTAATACCATGTTGCTCACAAAACTTGACAAACTCATTAGAAGTGAATTCTCCCCCATTATCAGAATGTAAACATTTAATTTTCATGTCCATTTCATTTTTAACCAGACTTTTAAAAATCTTAAACTTTTCAAAAGCTTCTGATTTTTCTTTTATGAATGTAACCTATGTCATGCGAGTAAAGTCATCAATAAAGAGCATAAAATATTTCTCACCTAGAAGACTTGCTGCCCTTGTTGGTCCACAAAGATTCGTATGGATAAGTTCAAGTGGCCTGCTGCTGAATTTATCTTTTGGTTTGAAGGAAGCTCTAGTTTGTTTGCCCTCTTGACAATTTTTGCAAACATCAGCTGATTTTTCCAATATTGGCATATCTCTAACAGCCTCCTTTTTGCTGATCTTGATAAGATTATCAAAGTTTACATGCCCAAACCACTTGTGCCAAAGCCAAACATCCTCTACCTTGATCAAACAACATATCTCATTATTAGAATCATCAAGAATGTAGAGATTATTTGTTGCTCTGGTAGCTTTCGCTATGACATCAATTCCTTTTTTAATAGAGCAAGCATTAGAGTTAAAACTGAGATCATAACCTTGATCACATATCTGGCTTAGATTTAACAAATTATGTTTCAACCCTTCTACATAAAGAACATTCTCAACAATAGTTTCATCATTATTAATTAGGACTGTACCTATACCAACAACCTTTGCAGAAGAGCTACCACCAAATCTAACTTTACCACATTTCATTTTCTTGAGAGAATGAAACTTACTCAAGTCACCTGTCATATGTCGGAAGTAGCCACTATCAACATACCATATATCCTTCTCACTGCTAGTTAGAAAGACTGTTTGAACAACAAGAACTTTAAGAGGAGTCTCTTGAACTTTTCTTCTCCAAACCTTAGTCACTTTAGTTCTTCTTTTAGGCTCAACATTATAAAACAAATCTGCATTATAGCTGTTACAAAATTTAGATGTATGGCCAAACTTATTACAGCTGTAGTAAATCAAGTTGTACTTTCTAAACACATTTCTTTCATGCTAATAATAATTCTTGTAGGGAGCAGCTCTACAATCAGCAACTCTATGTCCAAAATAATTACATGCAAAACAGTAGCCATAGAAGAAAGGTTTGTTTACCTTGTTAGGAGTAGGCTGATTACTTTCCGGTGGTGAAGAGTTTAGATTAGATTGCATACCAACACCTCTTTTATCTTTGGTGGGTCTTTAAGAGATAAGAACGTCATCTAATGTAACCTTACCACTGCTGAAATACAGTTCTTCACTTGAGAGCATAGATGTTTTACTAATGTTTCTAAGAGAAACAATTTCAACTTCCAACTTGGCAATGTTTTTTTCCTTTAACTGAATCTGATTTTTCAAATCCTCATGATTTTTTTTGGCCTCCTCATTTAGAATTTTAATATCAACAAGCTAAGTTTCAGCCTCTTTAAGAGATGTAGCAATTTTCAAATTTTCAGCACTCTCAACTTGCAGAAGATCCACAAGATTTAGATTTTTCTTTTTTAGTTTCTTAATCTCAAAAAGAGCTGAAATCAATTCAAGCTCAAGGTCTACTTCATCATCTTCATCATCTCCAATTTCATCAGAACTCACATCATCAATAGCCATGAACATGACTTCACTTATCCTTGAATTGCTCTTGCTGCTTGAAGAATCATCGCTGTCATTTTTTGAAAATAACACCTTCTTACCCTTTTCAGATTTTCAATTTTTCTTGG
The DNA here is from genome assembly GCA_027943335.1 of Chamaecyparis obtusa. Taxonomy (NCBI): domain Eukaryota; kingdom Viridiplantae; phylum Streptophyta; class Pinopsida; order Cupressales; family Cupressaceae; genus Chamaecyparis; species Chamaecyparis obtusa. Next base: position 57,593 of record BSBK01001008.1, read on the forward strand.
CAAATCTCCTAGATTTCTGGTGTTTGAATTTATTTTCATCATTGTTGTCCTTTTCTTTATCAAACAAACACTTAGAGGCACAGTGACCAAGCTTTCCGCAGTTGAAACATTTCAGACCAGACTTGCCTATGTTTTTGTTAAAGCTTTTTTTCAGCCTTCTAATGAGGTAAGATATTTCCTCATTTGAGTCCTCATCCGAGCTTTCACTTGGATTGTTCTCTTTGTCCTTGCTTCTTTTAGAAGCCTTAAATGCAGATTCAGTTTTAGAAGACCCTCAACCGTAGTCCTTATTTCATATGTAGTCAAGATACCATGTAGCTTATCAACAGTTAGAGTGTCTAAATCTGACATTTCTTCAACAACAAAGACTTTAGCATCAAGTCTCATGGGAAGAGAATGAAGAATCTTCTGAACCACAGTTTTCTCTTCAACATTTTCACCTAGACCTCTTAAAGCGTTGACAACCTCATCAACATGAAGAAAATAAGCAGCAATGTTCTCACTGTCCTTCATGCGAAGACCTTCAAAAACAACCATGTGAGTTTGAACCTTAGCTTTCCGGACTTTGTCATCACCTTGATATGCATTGTGAAATTTATCCCAAATTTCTTTTGCTGTAGCACAGTGTATGACCTTTACAAATTCAGCTTATGTCAGACCACACAAGATTGCATTCATGGCTTTGGCATTATTCTCAAATTTTTTTTTACTGTTAGCATCGACAGGAGGAGTAACAGGGATAGTATAGCTATTTACGAGACTGAGGTACACATCACATCCAAGAGACATGATGTATGTTTTCATGCGAACACTCCAAAAGGAAAAGCTCTTTCCATCAAAGAGAGGGGCAAAGTTTGTAGCAAGACCTTCTAAGGCACTCATGATGGGCACAATGATCGAACTCTCAAGCTTTTAAGCATTGGAAGAGAGTGACCTGCTCTGATACCAATTGAAAAATGAAGAAAGTTGGGAGGGGGAAGGGGTGAATTAGCGTTCTAATAGTTTAAAACAAATGAATTAAACAAGAGATACACACATGCAAAAGGGAGAGAGACACATAATTTTATCACGTGAAAAACCCAACAGGGTTAAAAAACCACGACTTCTCTAATCACTTGGTCAACAACCCTTTTACACTAAGAACTACAACTCTCCACACATCAAATCTGAACTGGCTCCAATCAGTTTACAATAAGGCTACAACCTTATCAAGAAGATAAATATTTGACAACAATAGGCTCTTAGTCTTTATAGAGACGTAAAGACGTCGTGATTCTGGATCAATGAACTGAAAAGGGGTTTCTTGTGGCTAGGTTCAGTTCTGAAACTCTTTCAGCTGAAGTGATCGACAGCTCCTTAAAAATGTTCACAAGAGTTCCCTCTAACACTGCAACAGACAAAAGCTCCTTTTAAAATTGTTTCACTCTTCACCGAAACCTGTATACTCAATCTTCAAATTCATTCATATATCTTAATGAACTCCTCCCTATTTTCACACATCTCTGTTCACACACCACAATCCATGTGTATTTGTTCCCAGCACCCCCAACTTCCTTTCACACCTACAGTCATCTATTTCTTTACAAGCTGGCTACACAAAAACTTACTGCAGACGTTTTGAATAATTTTTTGGCAATACTGTGAATTCTATCCTCTTGACAGTGATACCTAGCCTCCTTTAAAACATTGTATATACTATATAGCTCTGCGTTTTTCTCTCTACTACCTGTGTGCATTCTATTCCTCCTTTTTATGCATCCAATTTAAAGTCCACATCAACACAGCACACATATTTTTTATTCATCCTTCTTGTACTGCCCCATGTTTTAGTCAACACACTTCATTAAGTTTTATCAATCTGTCTATCATTTTCAGACCCGTCTGCTTCAAAAACACTTCTTCATTTTTCAAAAAGGATGTGTTGATTGCTGGTCCTTTGATTTCATTTTTCTCATGTATCCTCCTACAGACAGTGTCACCCTTTCTTCATAACACTCAATCCACACAAAATGCACTAGAATTGTGTCTGGTCTACAACACTTTACTCACGCATTTTTTTTTCACATACAGCCCGACAACTCTCTAAATCATTCACAACTCTCCTTAGTCATATTGACACATGTTCGGTATATTCCTTTTTATTTTCTCTATCATTGTTTATTGTTCTGTCATTCGTCTCAGCCCCTTGTTTTGTTTTATCCAGATTTCCTATATTTTGTTTTCAATACACTCGCATCTTTGATAAAACTTTCGTAGCTTTAAAAAACATAAACTCCATCTCAACTGCCCGAAAAAATCCCGACGCCAGTCTTGGCTCTTCTTCCAAATTTCTCTATTGCCTCCCCACGTTCACGAGTACAGGACCTTTTGTTTTTTACACAGCACGACCTAGAAATGAACACGACTGTTTTAATTAAAAAAAATGTTTTAATCATTACCGGAAGCATGCAAATGACGTTAAACTCCACGCTCGAGTGCCAAGAATTCTGAGTGTTTAAAACACTAACCTACTACCCGACTTCAAAAAATTCATCAATTTCTTTATCACACAGAGATTCGTTCATTCCACCATTCTATTTAAAGTGCCATGTGAATTCGGCATTATCAGTGTACAACCGGAGTGACTGAGATTCAGTCAAGAAGGAAAATGATTTTTTGCAGACTGCAGACTGCAACAGGTTTTTACATAGGATAAAACGGTCACATCACACTCGAAGCCACACCTAATATCGTAGGTTTTTACGTTACTACTGAAGCACAAACAGTGATGGATCAAACACGGATGAATGGTATACACAACAAATGAGCAGCTTTAAGCCATGCTAGGTGTGCAGCCAAGCTGGAGGAAGACAAACTAAATCAAAAGGATCGCACCAAACCAGGTGTCACACGAGGAAGCAATGCTGACAAAATTAGATGACAAAAAACACAACAATCATATCATTTATAAATCTAGGTTCTTTTCCTCTTATAAATCATATCATTTATTAAAGGAATATTCCTATTGGTTCATTTTAGAAAGGTTAGAAGGCTATATAAAGTTTTGATACTCCAACCATCATCATCGATATCATGGATAACTATTTAATAAATGTTCCTAACAAAAGAATAGCGTTGCAAAGTTATCCTCTTAGAAAAGGCAACATAGTTTTAACATCTGCCAAACAAATCTCTTTTTTTTTGACATTATTAAATCTACATAAGAATATTCAACTACTAATAACACTCCTAATAAAAGAATAGCGATGCAAATTTATCCTCTAAGAGACGACTACATAGTTTTAACTTTTGTCAAGCAAATCTCTTTTTGACATTAATGAATGTGTAAGAATATTCAACTACGAATAACACTTCTAACAAAAAGAATAGCGATGGAAATTTATCCTCTTAGAGAATGCAACATAGTTTTAACTTTTGTCAAGCAAATCACTTTTTGACACTATTAAATCTGCGTACTAATATTCACCCTTTAAAGATAGTAAAAAGCTAAAACCACCCTTCTTTTAACAAGATCAATTTACAGAGATTAAAGTTTACAAGTCCTTAGAGACTTGTCTCATTTTTAGGTGATATGCCTCCAAAATGATTAAAAGGTGCTTATTCATTTAAAAGCCAAAGACAAGTCTTTAAATTTTAATAATATAACAATTTTTTATATATTATATTGAAACAGATAATTATTAGAATTTAATTCAATTCTTCATCTATATTTTTGTCATAATCATTTTCCAATCATAATGATGATAGTCTAAACAAGACCAAAAGCCATTACCTTGATCTCCATTAACAACCTATTGAATCCTTAGTTTGAACCACACTATTTCCAAGAAAACTTGGAATAATATTTTTTTGAAACGTTCTAGAAGAACCTAGAAACAATAACACTAAAGATATGTCGCAACATGTTGCATTTTCACGATAATGTGCATACAAGAGTCACAAGGGACATTGAGACATTTCAACATAGTAGAATGACTACACAAAACTTGACCAATGCACAAGCAAGTTTACAATGGAAGACTAAGAAATGTAGAACAACCCACCACAATGAAATGACATAAGAGGGAAATGGAGGATGATTCCTCGATGATGATTTACACATACCAAGATTGTGTCCTCTTACCAAATTCACTATGATGGGATGGAATTATCAACTTCCAATCCATATCAAACTAGGCTAACCAACTCAAGCCAAAACACTTTCAACACAAGCATGGTCCACTAGCCAAAAAATAGGTAAGGACTATGGTGCCTTAGGTGGACTTAGATGCCCTCCCAAGAAAATAGAATACTTGAGGGACACTAACACACCATGCTAGAGTCATTTGGGCATGGTAGTGTCCCTGACATACTAGCACTCATGCTATTACACTCCATACATGCATCTATCATGACTAGCGAGTGATCCAAAGATAGAGACCGGTCACCATAACATCAAAAACACGTTGGACTAAACCAAATGTGCATATGACTCTAGGAACATGCAAATGCCAAATAGAGTCAAGGAAGGAGACAACATAACATTTCCCTAATATTAGATGTCATTGAATGAATGAATGAAAGATTTTAACAATGTCCACGAGGTCGAAACAACCTATGGGACTCCCTAAGTAGCACCCATTGCAAAATAGGGTTTTAAAACCTTAAACACTTTGTAACTTCCTCTTTAAACCAACTCTTCTACAATGAATTTTGATCATTAGGTTTGTTGTTTCGTCTAGCCGTGTTCCTTTAAATAGAGTACTTAAATTGTCCACTTCTAAAATATCCACATAGCTGGAACATATGTCATCGTATGCTGAGCACTATATGATAAAATGTTTCTCTATCTCTACCATTCCCATGTTGCAAAATAGGCATACTCTCTTTTCCCATTCTCCCGTTTTGCACCTCAAATGGCGAGAACTAGTCCTAGCTATAAGCATTTTTGCTCTCCTTATGGCTTGGTGGTTTGGGGGCCCTCTCTCCTTGATTATGACTAGGCTTCCATCGAGCGTGTCTAGACCCTTTTTCTTCGGCATTTTATCAAATGTCATTGGCTCACCCCCCACAATATTGTCCTGGCCGAGTTTGGGGCCCATCCCTTTAGGTTGGCTGCCATTTTTGACTTGATTTGGTTTCTTCATCGTCTTCGTGGTTTTTCTGAATCAACAGATGACCGGTGTAGATATTCTTACTTGGCTTATTGCTCCTCTATCTCTGTGGCGGATTTTGTGTCGACCTCCTAGGGGCCTACTGCTGGTTCACGTTGGCTTCATCTTTGTTGAGCTCAATTGGGATTGATATTGACCACCTCCCCCCTTCTAGTTCTCTCTCGATGCTCCCGCCCACCTCCTCCCCTCACAGCAAGAGTTGAACCAACATGTCAGACTTGACATTTATAGACAGTATATCACCACGACTTGGTGTAACCCTTCTGGCGGGTTACACTCGAAGATGGCCTTTTACGCCGATTACTTTCTGGTTATCAGAGACAGTATTATTGTGCCACTTAGCTACTTGTCTCAGCATTGGTGTCATGCCTTACGCATTTTTTTGGGCTCCTTCAGGGTTGGCTCCCACTGGCTTCGGATTTAGACAGAGCACCACATGGACAGAGAGGACCAGAATTGTCACTTGTGTACCTTGGGCACGGTCGAGACAGAGATCCATTTCATTTTTCATTGTCCCGCCTACTATGAGATTCATGGGATATTCTATTTCTTATTTAGGGATTGCAACTCCCTCGCGGCTTTCTTCAGCTACACGGACCAGAGATGCCTTGCACTATACCTCAGGGAGACTATGCAGCTTCGCGACCACACCTTACAACTCTTATTCCCCCAGAGAGTGACCTCGGTTCAGCTTATCACCACTTTCTTCTCTCCCTTGTCTCCTGCACGTGGGACAACGCGACCTTCCAGTGCCACCATCGTCAGTCACTCTAGATCTGTGAGACCTCGTAGTTGTTATACTCATCTGTGACACCCTCTCCTAGCTTTTCTCGACAGTGGTTTAGGGCACCTTCTCACCCTAGTCCGTACCCTTCGGTGCTTGGCTTCTTTTTACTGAGGAAGGACCCTTAGTCCTTGCCTCACTCTTGTGCTCCTTGCTTCTTCTTGTATATCTTGTTTTCCCTGTTTGCTTTCTTTCCTTGGCACCACTTGGTGCTATTGGTGTTGGCAGTCTTTTATTTTGTACACTCTTCAGTCCCATAGACCCTTGTGGTCTCTTGTTGGACATTAATAAATTTATCTTATCTTATCTTATCTCCATTTGATATTTTCTCCTATGTATGCTTTTTCATCATGATTTCTCGCAAAGTTGGATTTTTTGATATAGTAGGCTTTTTTATGGCCATTTTGTAATGACCATATGATACTCTTGGTTTTTTCCCTCACAAATTTTTTTTATTTCTTCATTATTATCTAGATATTCTCATATATTAATATCCCATTTTCATCCATTTGTCATTGTGCTTCATTCACGTGTTCTTTTTCCATCTAGTCTTTCCTCCATATTTTGAGTTTTCTTTACCCATTGGACCGTTGTCGAAGCTTCTAAAGGGAATATGTGTATTTCCACCAATAAGATCTCATAAGGAACAACAATTTTGATATTGAGACTGTAGATGATAAAATGTTTTTGGATTCTTTCTACTTATCTCCATTTTTTGTCTGACATGCTACTACCCCAAATCTCACATCTGTAAAGGATCATCGGGGTGACCAACAAAGGTTTTCCAATCCCATAACTCTACATTTCTACATTTATTTTGTAGGTAACATACCGCTTTCCAACATCTCTAAATTATTTTTCTTCTAAATGTTTCCCAATTGAGTTTGTTGTGAAAATCGATCCAAGATATTTGTATTTGTTCACTATCTCTAAAGAGTTGCCTTTGAATGAATTTTTTTTACATCTTCCTGTTTCTTTTCAAAGAGAAGATGATCACTTTGGTTTTGCTAGTATTCACTTGCATCCCCCCTCATGTCAAAAGGTTTCAAACACTTTTAAGTGTTCACTCAATCCATTATCCATTTTAGCAATTGAAATGAGATCATCGACATAGAGGAGTAGCTTTATCACATATTTAGCTAATTGAACTCCCTCCCCATCAATCTTGTTTAGCCATTCTCCTAACTTATCAGTATAGAGCCCAAATAAAGTTGGAGAGAGAGAGGGAAACCTTGTTTGACACCAATGTCACTACCAAAGCACTCTGATATCCCATCTATGGTTTTGATTTTAGCCTTGATTTGCTCATAAAGTCAAATATCGTAGCTCTAAGCTCAATAGGAATTTTTAGTTCTTCCATTTTATCCCAAATTTTTTCATGTTGTACCATGTCTATACCATCCTAAAAAGTAAACATGTATAATTAGATGCTCATTTTAGCCCCAATTTAGCACGTACGAGTTCCCACTTTGATTTCATGCTCTAATAATGCTCATTGGACCTTTAAACTAATATTATGTCATATACTGATTCATTTTCTACAAAACTTGAGGTAAGCCCTTATTCAAGCGTGCACCTTTATTGTTTCTCCTCTTCAGTCATTTATTAGCCTACATGGGCCCTATGTTACCATTTGTGGTCTTTTTACCTTTTCCTGATCTCAAAATCAGTTGTGCCCCCTAATCTAGCATTTGCCCTATCATTCCGACACCCAATTCAAATTTGGGTTGATTTTCCTAGGTACAAAACATTTCAAACATTCTTTACCTAGGAACAAATGTTTCAAACGTTCTATTCCCACATATTTTGGCCCAAATTTGGCCCAGAGCTCTATGTTGGGGTTTTAGTGGAAAATTAGATCCCATGGTCGACCTGCCTTATTTTTGAATCTCAAAATGTAGGATGGGGTATATAAACACCCTATCTCTCCTCATTTTGGAAACCAACATGATCAAGAAGCAATCAAGCAATTGGATTTCAAGAGCTTTTCCACAATTTGGCATCTAAGCATTCTCAAGGTCTTCAAGCATCCAAGTCTCCAAGTCTTTCAAGCATTCTTCTTCTTCTTCCAAGCATTGTGGAAAACTACAACATCCATTACAAAAGGCTTACTTTCATGATTTCCTTTTGGGTTTTTATGGAGTTCAAGCTATTGCATTAAAACTTGTGATTACATCAAAAGAGGCATTGTGTCATCAAGGTATGAGGTAATTCGCGATTTAGATCTAGCTTCTATTTCATCTTTTTTTAATGCAATTTCATTACATTTTCAAGGTTGATGCCTATACAGGGGTTCAACCAAGGCAAACGCCTTTTCACAACTTTCTTCCCTATTTTTATGTGTGCAGGAATAGGCTAAGTAGCTATCGAAACCATTATGGGAAAATTGAGACCAGAAAAAGCATCCCTGAAAGTTTTAGGCAAAAACCTAGGGTACATAACATCCCAATGTTTTTCTTGGGGATAAAATGTTTCAAATGTTCTATACCTTCTAGAACAAGATCAAATTCACTCCGGAGGCAAGTTATAGTCCACAAGTTCTCGATTTGCAAGTATAGGTGTCTGCGGGATCCCGACTGTCAAAAATTCATAATTATATCAGCATACTTACTAGTTTATTTCTAGGTACACACAAATCATCTTTTACCTCCATCTTTATATCATTTATAGCTTCAAAATGTTCATAATTAGTCATTTTTTATAGTAGCTTTATCTCTTTTTTTTCATTCCAAGTAGTAAAAGAAACTCAAACCCCGAGAGCATATATATTGTATTGGCATCTCTTCCATCAAGGTATTGTAAATTATATTTGTCTTGACAAGGTTTCATATTCCTAATGTTCAATAGGAGATTGGATTGATCCCCCTTGATCACTATTTCTTATTGTACATTTTGGTGAATCCAACTCATTACATTTCCACTTCTGATCTGGTGTTTTGTATGCATTACATTGTTTCATTTTTATAAAATTCATTTGCAAGCAAGGACATAAAAACTGCATATTATTCCATGTATTTAGAAGCTTAGTTTCATTTCCATGTTTTTAAAACAATAAAAATTATAACAAAATCATTTCATGCATTAGCTAGAAATCATTGCATTTCATATATATCCTTTCGTTTCTTGTTTATGCACTTGCATGGTGTGTGTGTGTGTGTGTGTCTATATATATATATATATATATATATATATATATATATATATATATATATATATATATATATATATATATATATATATATAGAGAGAGAGAGAGAGAGAGAGAGAGAGAGAGTTTCATACATTTTGCACATGTCATTTTGGTTTTTTCATCACAAATATTTTCTATAGATTAATTTCATTTTTCTCTCCTAAGGACCCTCCTCATGAGGACATATTAAGGCAAGAGGATAATCCTTCTCTCAAAGATCTCCCTATTTGGGATGAACCATTAGAAGATGATGTCAATTATTCCTGATATGTATCTCGCCCATGGGGGTACCTTGGTGAAGGAAAATGATATTATGATAGGGAGAATTGATATGATTGTTCATTCCCTCAAGGATACTTTACCTTCTATTAATTTCAATGATCTTCCCTCTAGAGATTAATCATTAATGAGTTATGTTTGTCCCTCTCCTTGTTACAAGTAGTGGTTTCTATTGCACCAAAAGATTGACTTGTTAATGCCCGATACAACCGCTAGACTTATAGAAGACACATAAGGCTGTTAAACTATGTCACAAATCCTGAGGGGAGCGTTGACCATTCTGCCAACAATCTCCCCCTTAGCATTACCCAAGGTGATTTGAACCTTTGACCAAGCTTTGATACCACTTATTACAAGTAGTGGTTTCTGTTACACCAAAATATCAATCTATTAATGCCCGATACAACCACTAGACTTATAGAAGACACATGAGGCTGTTAAACCATGTCACAAATCCCGAGGGGAGCCCTGACCTTTCTACCAATACTCCTAAGGTATGTCCTACTCATGAAAGTATTTTAAAGAAAGAAGATACCATTCTTGATGCTCTTGAAGAACCTAGTCAAGTCAATGTTGTCAATGTTTTGGATATTGAAAATCCTAAGGTTGGTTTCCATCTTCGTCAATATACCAGTCAACCTCAGAATAAACCAGTCATTCTAGTGAAAGTTTCCAAACAGCCTGACTATCATGCAGTTTGTCATACATATAACACAAGAAACAATAGGCAACCTACAAGTTCATTTGTTCCACCTCTTCTCGCTTCTCAACCAGTGCTTCCTCATGCACCCTGTGTTAGAAAGTAAAGATCCCCAAGATAACTGAGAGGGGGGGGGGGGTGAATCAGTTATCTGATAATTTATCCATTCAAAAACTTTAAACAATATAATCAATGTACTGATCAACCATAGAAAGATAATCATACACAATTGCACAATAACACAAGATATGTTAACTAGGGAACCTCTTGAAAAGAGTAAACCCCGGTGGGAATGATGCTCACAAAATGATGCACTAATATGAAAGTTCCTTGTTAGAGGATGGACCCTGGTAGGAGTCTTATGAAATACATTCAGTACATATAAATCCCTGTTAGGAGATTTTGAATCCCTGTAAAAAGATTCTAACCCGGTTAAGAGTTTATGGAAGACAAAAGGACTCACTGCCCAAACAGCTTCAAGGCAAGATCTCTGAATCCACTGTCCAAAAGATCTTAGAATTATTCAACAGAATAATATGAAATATATTACCTCCTTCACACTGTGCCAAAACTACACTCTCTGCTACACAAGATCACAATTCTAGATCTCTGTACTCACAAGTCTTCCTTCATCACTGAATTAGCTCTTTTCTTCACTTCATGCATATATTCGCATTACAATCTTCATAGTACACATTACAATAAGGAAAACATTCCTTCTTATATACCAAACTCAAATAATTACAAATGAGTCGGTCCTCAATTACAAAATAATAAATTCTACACGCTACACACAGAATTCACATAAAACTGTCGGCTTCCAGTTACTGTAACTTTCTCCAAACATATCCTCGAAGTTTGTGCTGTGAACCATGTCATCATTAATGAGTCTCCAACATCCCTTTAACTGCGCAAAATCAGATTCCATCCTAGCTAAGAGATATCCTCTGATTTCCGAACATCGCTACATAGGAACACTGTCTAAATACTGCTTTCACCAAAATGCTCATAACTCTTACAAATGAATGAATTTATTTTTGTGCTGTTAACCATAGGTTAATAACACACCAAAGAACATACCATCAACTGTGCAAAATTCAATCTGCAATACAATATGTGCGCAAAACAAAATTGTACCTGCTTTCCTGCTAATATCTAGAATATCACTGTGTTGACATCAATGACAATCCAAGTCATGAATGCAACAACAACTACTACAGAATGACTACCAAAACACTTTGCATTCATTCCTAACAATCTCCCCCATTGGCATTGATGGAAACATAGATGAAAAACATCCAATGTTCCAAAAATCCAATACTGCAACATCACTGCAAAATATCAAATCAAATCTTGCTTCGTTTTCCTATACAGCTCTCTCATACAATCCACAATGTTTTTCATGTATATCTCTCCCCCATTGACATCAATGACAGAATTTCCATCACTAAGTTAACAACAACTTAATGTCAAAAGGCACTTTTCAGAAAAATACAATAACAAGAGTCCTCATGACTCAGCTCATAAACTCCCCCATAGAGGAAGTTCCAACATCCAATCCAGAAGAAAGATAGGGCTCATATACCACTGGACGGATGTAATCATCTGCATCAATTATCAAAAATAGGTTGGGGCATAACCCCAAGAATACCTCTTAGATACACAAATGTATCCTTAGGTAAAGGCTTTGTAAATATATCTGCTATCTGCTCCTTTGTACTTATGTACTCCAATCTTACTTCTTTTTCTACAATTTTCTCTCTTACAACATGATACTTGATCTCAATATGTTTAGTCTTAGAATGTAAAACATGATTTTTTGACATACTCACTGTACTGGTGTTATCACAATGTATAACAACAGGCTCATCAAACTTTATTCCAATATCTTTCAACATCTGCTTCATCCAAATAATCTGATTACAATTATTTTCTGCTGCAACATATTCTGCTTTTGCTATGCTTTGTGAAGTACAATTCTATTTCTTACTTAGCCAAGAGACCAATTTACCTCCAGGAAAAAAGGCTCCACCACTGGTGCTTTTCTTGTCATCAACGCTGCCTCCCCAATCTGCATCAGTATAGGCACATAAAGTAAAATCATCAGAATTCTCATACCATAATCCATAATCCATTGTTCCTTTCAGATATCTCAGTATCCTCTTTACTGTTGCATAATGTGATTCTCTAAGTTCTGCTTGAAATCTTGCTACAATCCCCACTGAGTGTGCTATATCAGGTCTTGTATGTGTCAAGTACTGCAATCCTCCAATCATAGATCTGTACTTTTTCTGCTCAACTGCTGGTGTCTCATCTTTGCTAGATAACTTATGTCCGGTTACCATAGGTGTTCCAACAGGTTTAGAATCTTCCATTCCAAATCTTTTCAATAATTCATTTAAATACTTAGTTTGACTTACAAATATACCTTCCTTGCTTTGTGTTATCTGTAATCCCAAAAAATATTTCATTTCTCCAATCATGCTCATCTCAAATTCAGTCTTCATTTCATCTGCAAATTTGTCACTAGCTTCATCTTCTCCTCCAAAGATAATATCATCAACAAATATAACTATAACCAACAAACCATTCTCAATTTCTTTTGTGTATAAGTTACTATCTGCTGTTCCTTTTATAAATTTCAATTTCAATAAATACTTATCCAATCTTGCATACCAGGTTCTAGGTGCTTGTTTTAATCCATATAAAGCTTTCTTTAACTTACATACCATATCTCCTTCTTGTGTCAAAGGAAAACCTTCAGGCTGCTCAATGTAGACTTCTTCTTCCAATTCACCATTCAAAAATGCTGACTTCACATCCATCTGATACACTCTGAATTTCTTGTAAGTTGCATATGCTAGAAACATTCTCACTGCTTCAAGTCTGGCCACAGGTGCAAAAGTTTCTTCATAGTCAATTCCTTCTTGTTGTGAATATCCTTTACATACCAATCTTGATTTGTTTCTTATCACTTCTCCTTGTTCATTGATCTTGTTTCTGAATACCCACTTTGTTCCAATCACATTCTTGTCTTCAGGTCTAGGGACCAATTCCCATGTCTTGTTTTTTTCAATCTGCTCTAGTTCTTCTTTCATAGCATTGATCCAATGTTCATCTTCACAAGCTTCATTAGTAGTCTTAGGTTCAATTTGAGAAATCAAACATAAATGTACCTTATTCCGAGTCAAAAGTCCTCTATCTAAACTTCCAATAACTTTCTCAACAGGGTGATGTCTTGAAGTATACCTGTTAGGTGTCATAGTTACTGATCTTGTTCCAACTGTAGATTCTTCTCTGCTTTCTTCTCTGTTTTCTTCTCTATTTTCTTCTCTGTCTTCTTCAGTATGACTTTCATTCAGCAAATCACTGTTAGTTTCAAAAAATAATTCTACATTTTCAATGTTAGGCTGAGGTTGTGCTTCTCCATCAGATTCATAAGCAAGCATTCTTTCCTGAATTTTAAAATTCTCATCAAATTTTACATTTGCACTTTCAACAATAGTCTTAGTTCTTTTGTTATAACATCTATATGCTTTGCTTTTTAAAGAATATCCAAGAAATATTCCTTCATCACTTCTAGGATCAAACTTTCCTATATCATCATCTCTCTTAATATAACATTTACTTCCAAAAATTCTAAAATACTTAACTGAGGGTGTATGTCCAAACCATAATTCATAAGGTGTCTTGTTTGTATCTGCTCTGATTTGTACTCTGTTCATAGTGTATACTGTTGTGTTCACTGCTTCTCTCCAAAAAGTTTTAGTCAAATCATTTTCAAACAACATAGCTCTTGCTGCTTCAGTTATTGACTTGTTTCTTCTTTCTGCAATACCATTTTGTTCTGGTGTTCTAGGGGCTGAAAGTTGTCTCTTAATACCATTCATTTCACAAAAGTGTTAAACTCTCTAGATGTAAATTCACCACCTCTATCAGATCTTAGACGCTTAATCTTCATTCCAGATTCATTCTCAATTTTGCTTTTCATGATCTTAAATTTATGAAATGCTTCAGATTTTTCTTTAAAAAATGCAATCCACATCATTCTTGTAAAATCATCAACAAGAATCATAAAATACCTTTCACCATAGAATCCTCTAGTCCTAGTAGGACCACTCAAGTCTGTATGAACAATCTCCAACTTCTCTGCCAATGTGAACTTCTTGTTGGGAAATGAACTCCTTTTTTGCTTTGCCATCATACATTCTTTGCAAATCATGTTAGTAGGTTTCATAATTCTAGGTAAATCTCTTACCGCATGTGTAGTGCTCACCTTGACAATATTATCAAAGTTTATATGACAAAACTTTTTATGCCATGACCAACTGTCATCAATCCTAGTTATCAAACATGTCATCTCAGGAGGATTCAACTGAAATACATTACCTCTGGTTCTGGATCCTTTTCCAATCAGATTTCCATCTTTATCTTTTATCACACAAGTTTTCTCAGAAAACCAAACTTGATAACCCTTATCAGCCAATTGTCCAACACTTAGTAGATTATGTCTTAGTCCATCAACAAAGTAAACATCATCAGTGTTAGTCTTTCCATCAAGAGTAATAGATCCTATACCCTTAATCAAACAAGGTGCATTGTTACCAACCCTAACAATTCCTCCATCATAATTATCTAACTTAACAAACTTTCTTTTATCTCCAGTCATATGATGTGAACAACCACTGTCTATAATCCAATCAGATTTCTTTTCAACTTGTGAAACTAATGCTTTTTCTTCCCTTTTATCAAATTCAAAACTTTCTTCTTTAATTGCTACAAATCCTATTTCCTCAAAGTTATCATTATCACTGTCACTTAAATGTTTTTCAATTCCTGCTTCAAAATCTTCATCATTTGCATAATAACATTCTTTAGATCTCCTAGGTTTAAAGTTGCTTCTATACTTCTTAACTCTTTTAGGACATTTAGATGCAAAATGACCATATTCTTGACAAGTCCAATATTTAAAGATTTTCTTACCATCTGGTTCTCTTTTTACAAGTAATGCAATACCTTCTTCAATCTTCTTATCTTCCTCAGATCTGCTACTACTGGCATAATCTCCATTCACACTAGTACTTCTTGTAGGTCTGATGCTAAGAGCACTGAATGTTGTTTCCATTCTAGGTAGCTCTCCTGATAATCTCAAGTTCATCTCTGCTATTTCTAATCTTCCAAGAAGAGTCTCTCTTGAAAAGTTCGATGTACAAGGTATCACTTGTTCAATCATCTACATTGTCTGCTTGAATACTAGTGTCAAAGTTCTCAGAATTTTCCATATCACTTCATTCTCTGTCTTATCACCTCCACAAGACTTTCTTCCTGTCACAATCTTAGACATCCTACCAATATAACTTCTAATAGATTCATCTTCCATCATTCTAATATGTTCAAATGCACAAATCCAATTATGTAATCTAGCCTTCTTTGCATGTTCATCACCTTCAAAAGTAGAATGTAAAGTTTTCCAAATTGCATGAGATGTTTTCAAACATCTTACCTGACTATATTCATTCTCCAGTAGTGCTGATAAAAGTGCTTCTCTTGCAAGTATGTTACACATGAATAGATCTAGTTCATCTTTAGTTCCTGCCTCTAGATTGTCTTCCTCAATGATAGTCTTTTCATTCTTTGTAATCAACCAATAACTTGGTCCTAAACACAATAGATGTGTCTTCATCTTTTCTTTCCAGCTATCAAAATTTACTCCATCAAACTTAGGGCTTTCTTTTCTAAAATTCACCATGGATCCCCTTAAGTTGTTAAACTTTTCTTTCAAGAACCTGGCTCTGATACCAATTGTTAGAAAGTAAAGATCCCCAAGATAACTGAGAGGGCGGGGGGGGGGGGGTGAATCAGTTATCTGATAATTTATCCATTCAACAGCTTTGAACAATATAATCAATGTACTGATCAACCATAGAAAGATAATCATACACAATTACACAATAACACAAGATATGCTAACTAGGGAACCTCTTGAAAAGAGTAAACCCCGGTGGGAATGATGCTCACAAAATGATGCACTAATATGAAAGTTCCTTGTTAGAGGATGGACCCTGTTAGGAGTCTTATGAAATACATTCAGTACATATAAATCCCTGTTAGGAGATTTTGAATCCCTGTAAAAAGATTCTAACCCGGTTAAGAGTTTATGGAAGACAGAAGGACCCACTGCCCAAACAGCTTCAAGGCAAGATCTCTGAACCCACTGTCCAAAAGATCTTAGAATTATTCAATAGAATAATATGAAATATATTACCTCCTTCACACTGTGCCAAAACTGCACTCTCTGCTACACAAGATCACAATTCCAGATCTCTGTACTCACAAGTCTTCCTTCATCACTGAATTAGCTCTTTTCTTCACTTCATGCATATATTTGCATTACAATATTCATAGTACACATTACAATAAGGAAAAAATTCCTTCTTATATACCAAACTCAAATAATTACAAATGAG
Source organism: Chamaecyparis obtusa (assembly GCA_027943335.1). NCBI lineage: Eukaryota > Viridiplantae > Streptophyta > Pinopsida > Cupressales > Cupressaceae > Chamaecyparis > Chamaecyparis obtusa. The sequence goes on from BSBK01001008.1 coordinate 74,166, forward strand.
TCGGTCCTCAATTACAAAATAATAAATTCTACATGCTACACACAGAATTCACATAAAACTGTCGGCTTCCAGTTACTGTAACTTTCTCCAAACATATCCTCAAAGTTTTCACTATGAACCACGTCATCATTAATGAGTCTCCAACATCCCTTTAACTGCAAAAAATCAGATTCCATCCCAGCTAAGAGATATCCTCCGATTTCTGAACATTGCTACATAGAAACACTGTCTAAACACTGCTTTCACCAAAATGCTCATAACTCTTACAAATGAATGAATTTCTTTTTGCATTGTTAACCATAGGTTAATAACACACAAAAGAACATACCATCAACTGCGCAAAAGCCAATCTGCAATATAACATGTGCGCAAAACAAAACTGTACCTGCTTTCCTGCTAATATCCAGAATATCACTGTGTTGACATCAATGACAATCCAAGTCATGAATGCAACAACAATTGCTACAGAATGACTGCCAAAACACTTTGCATTCATTCCTAACACCCTGTCTCCCTCAAAATCATGGAAAGGACTTTGATTTAGTATAACTTCGTGCTACTCCTGCCAAGATCTCCATTTGGGAGCTTCTTCAAACTTCACCTACATATCATGAAGTGTTACAACAAGCTTTGAGAAACATACATGTCCTGCCTCCTATGAAAACTAATATAACTTCCATATTGGAATGCATGAATGTAACCAATAACAACTCTCAATTTGTTTTTTCTCAATATGAGTTGCCTTCTAAGGCAATTCAAGATCAACATGAGTCTCTTATGGTTTTTGTCCTTATTAATGGTAATTTTATTTGAAGAACATTAGTTGATAACATATCTAGTCTTAATGTGTGTAGCATTGATTTTTTGCATAAAATTAAGGTGGATATTTCATCAATTAAACTTGATTCTATTCCTATCTGTGGTTTTGATAATGTTGCTAAATAAACCATGGGTATTATCACTTTACCTGTTAAAGTAGGTCCTATTATTTTACCCACACCTATTCATGTCATGCTCGATGCTCTTAATTATAATCTTCTCTTAGGACGACCATGGCTACATGCCATGCACACTGTTCCTTCAACACTTCATCGCAAAGTGAAGTTCATTTGTAACAATATCATGTATACCCTTGTCGTTGATGACAAATAATTTTTTTTCTTATGAACCAAATTTGATTCTTCATCCATTCCTACATCATTTCAACAAAACATATATTCTCCTCCTAAAGATATTTCTTCTAAAAGATCTCTTTTAGAAGATGATTGGGGAACATTAGACTTTACACGATCTTTTGTGGGCGAATATAAAGTTACTAATTGTAACATGTGGCCCTTTAAAGTGCCTAGTGTGTCATTTGTTCAACCCAATTCTCCTAACATTTCAAATACTAATCTTCAATATGGCTTGGGGTGCATGAAACAAAGTGATGAGACTCATGAGAAACCTATTGGTCACTTGCCTCTTCAAGGTTTTGGTTTCCAACCTTCTCCTTTGACTACATCTCTTTCCTTATCATATAAAACTTCTTCTAAATCTAGCTTTAATCAAGAAATTATTTTGCCTAACCTTCTTCATGCTAAGATGTATCATTGATATAATGATCACTCTACTAATGAATGTCAAGATTTGTGTTACAAAATTTAGAAACTCATTGATTATGACATCATTCACATAATAGGTTGTAATGAGTTAATTTTTATCGATGATTACTTAAAATAAAATCTAAGTTCCTATTATGTTTCTCCACACTATGTGACATTGTTAGCAACATAATAGTCCTTATTGTCATTCATGGTGGTACAACTTCAAGTGAGATCATACTTTGAGAGAAACATAATAGTCCTTAATCTTATTACTATCTCTACACTTGAGGGGTAAGGGTAGTATTTTAATCTCTCTCATCCTTTCTAAGGATCCACTTTTCCTTTGGTTAAGTGACATTTGTTTATTATGTGATATCCAAGCTTGCATAGAATTATTTGTTTACATTAGGGATTCTCTCTTATACAAGTGGTATGTATCCTTGATCATAACCTTTTCTTTGTTTGTAATTGGGCATCCATGGTAAACAAATCCATTACTTGGGGACTAAAAGTGTGTCATCCTTCCTCAATAATCCCTTTACCTAGCAATAGGAAAGGTGTGAATTCTTCCCTTCTATTCGTCAATGAGAATTCCTTCTCTTTTTAAAAGGATCCCTTTACACATGTTGCATGGTATCTCTTTTACATTTGTCCCTTGACCTCGTAGGAGTTGTGACCTCTTTGACTTGGACTGGGTGTTTCTTGTGAGATAACTCCTTGGTGTTAAAATTTCTTTATTCTTGTTCTTATTTTCCTTAAGATGTCAAAATTGTTCTCTTTTTCCATCTTAAGGAGGGGCATATATGACCTCCTTATTGTAAATAGTCTATTTAATTTAGACATGTCAAGTAGAGTATACTAGCATAATACAACTTGCTAGGGTCAAATCACTCTCCTTTATACATTTTTGGTGGATTTCCTTGGATAGAATGCTTTCCTTGGTTATCCTTAGGATTGGTTGAACTAGCATAACACAACTTGCTAGCCCATTTGACCTCTCCTTTTCATACATCTTCAGGATTGGTTGACTAGCATAAGACAATTTGCTAGATCAATCAACCTTTGATTTGCATAGATTTTCATGAGTTGACTAGCATACAATATACCATCAAAACTCTCGTTACATTCTCTTTGAAGGGTAGAACTATCATAACACAATTTTCTAGACCATATATATATATATATATATATATATATATATATATATATATATATATATATATATATCTCTCTCTCTCTCTCTCTCACACACACACACACACACACACACACACAATTGGATAGAACATTTCAATCATGGTTGTCTTTTTCTCTACTTTATGATCTCATAGAATAACACACTTTGCTAGTATATTGGATCATGGAGTATTGTGTTATCTTCGATGTGTACTCTTTCTCTTTTTATGCGACCACTTGTACTTTTGTAATAGCTTTTGAGCATGATACTAGTGGTAGAGAAATTTTCTTTACTGAGGTCTCTTCAACTAGTTGAATTGGAATCATAGTAAGTTTTAGGCTTTGGCTTTTGTTTTATGTGTCCTTTCACATGGATGCACAAGTTAAGATCCTTGGTTTTGGGACTTGTGTCCTTACAAACCAATCTTGCTTTGTTTCTGATTACATTACCATGTTCATTTGGTTTGTTTCTAAAAATCCACTTAGTACCAATAACATTTTTATCTTTAGGTCTCGGTACGAAAGTCCATATGTTGTTCTTTTCAATTTGGGCTAACTCTTCTTTCATAGATTTAAACCAATGTTCATTATCTAATGCATCATTTAATTTTCTTGGCTCAAATTCAGAAACCAAACATGTGTTATCTCTCAACTTACTTCTTGTCATAACTCCAACATTCTTGTCTCCAATAATTTTGCTCGATTAGTGGTGTCTTCTCACATACTTTGCTAAAACATGCTCGGTAGATTGTAGCAGTTATTCATCTTCATTATTCGGTGGTGGCTCTCTATGTTCATCTTCCTCCCCAATTTGTACTCTCGTTAAGGTGTCAAGAACATTAGGTTGAACATATACAAATATTTGATACTCCTCAAGTTAGTTTTTGTTGCCTTCATCATTTTCCTTAGCAAATTCATCAATCCTTACATTTTCACTTTCCACAATTTTGTTAGTAGACTTGTTTAAGCTCTTGTAAGCCTTTCTCTTTGTAGAATATCCTAAGAATATATCAGTACCCTTAAATTTTTTTAAGACTAAACACTTTACATTTGTAGATCTCAACTAACCGATTGATTCCATTGTTTGAAACATACATTCAAGTAACTGAAAATGTAAATTGCATGTAAACAAAATAATAAATCATACATAAAAATTCATACTCATAACACATATTTTGGTATCGCAGAAACCCTTGTTAGAAGGTAAAAACTACGGTGGGGATGACACCCACAAATGTTCACTACTGCAGCAATAAAGTATGCCAGTTAAGGCTACAAGTTTGTGATCACTTCTGATGATCTTACCATGTTAGGAGTAACAAAAGATTGACTAGATCTACCTGGTTAAAGGATTTTAACAACACAAAGTATGGGTGTACTCGGTTAATAGATTTACATAAGAACTGTTAAGTTCACTCTGTTAAGAGATTTTGAATTCTGCTACAATGGTTAAATTGATAACAGTAAAAGTATATGTAAGTAATAACTCAATCTTGTCTGATTCAGATATGTGAAGTATCAAATAAATATCACCTCAATGTGATGTTTGTGCCCTTCTGTTTTGCTTGGTAGCCTTGTATGTGTTCTGAAAACTAAATTCTACTTTCATAAACCTTTTTGTCATAAACCCTTTGTCTGATCTCCTGATGTCCTTAGTGCGGCTACTCCTTCATGGTACATCATCATAATGACATATTTACAATTATATATCAAACTGACTTGACCTAATTAGGGTTTGAAATATCTTAGAAAACCTAAATCAACGGTGTAATAAAATAACCTAGATCTAACATTACATAGGAATCATCACCAAATTAATGATTACATTCATATTAAATATGTCTTGATCTTGGTAAATTGTTTCCCTGATCGATGTAAACCATTTACATAAATGTTTGTGCCATTCCTAATTACTATGTCATTTCCCGCTTTACTCGGTAATCACTACATTCACCATTCGGTAAATTACTACTACTAAGTTTAAATGAATGCTCAGTGATTACTAGCTCGGTACTCGGTAATTATCTGTCGCTTAGTGAGTGTGCTTGGTCAAACCTGTATTCAGTTATCTTAGAGTTATGCCTTGTCTTTGCTCAGTGTGAAGGCTCTGTATGCTTGACAAAATTTTCTATTTGTCTCCTTATACCAACCTTTACTGATTGAATAACTGAATACTAATGACAATCCATTAATGCTCAAATAGAGATAACAATCTCCCCCTTTGGCATTAGTATCAAAACCTTATGTATATGTACTAATTGCTAAAATATATACAAACTAAAAAAAATACTAACTCCATATATACATTGACTCCCCCTTTATGCATGCTCCTGGTGTGAAGTACATAATGGCATATATATGTAAATCTATATACATAGACTTTCCCCCTTTTTAAAATTAATGCCAAATGGAAAATATGTACTTACAACTTGTCAAAGATGTGCTGATGGGTTTTCTTTAGGGATGCCAAGAGGTTCTCCCATTCCTCTTTCAAGTTGTCAAGATAAACATTCTCTATACCGACTTGTGCATGCATATCAAAAATATTCTCTAGCACAGAGATCTCAGGGGTGGCAACTAAAGATTTTTCCTTATTTACATGTCTCTCCATGATCTTTAGATGGGGAAGCAGCTCAACTTGTAGCTCGGTGACTTGATCACTTATGGCATCTTCTTGCTTCCTCAAATTTTATCTCAACCACCTAAGTTCTTGAACTTTTGATATATGCTTATGAAAAGCGTTTGGCTTGGTTAGAGAGTTGTTTGCACTGACCTGAATTTCTTCATCCAATTTCTTAATCTTTTCACTAACCTCTGTAGTGAATTGGTCAACAATGCATAACTTAAACAAAATTTGAATTATTTTCTGAATAATGGTTTCCAGCTTAGTAATAACCTCTGAGAGCTTAACCTTATTTATTGCCACTTCTTGGCTTATTTTCTCTGCTAGTTTCACTTGAATCTTTGCTTCTCCCCTTTCCTCTATCCTCTTCTCAACATCAATATCTAGGGCATTTATGTGGTTAGTTAGAATTTCAAGTTGATCAAGGATGGGCATATCCTCATCGACATTGATCTTGGGAAATACTTGCAGTAAGATATCTCTAACATCCTCTAGAATTTGCTTTCTTTTACTCTCCTTTTTCAGCTTTTCTTGTGAAGCCTTCCTTGTGCACAATTCCCCATATTTTCTTAGTGCCTTGGGGTCTAATGTTCTAGGGTCACATTCAGGTATCTCAATAACCTCATCCAATGTGACTGGACCTTTTTCATGTTTCTTTTTCTTCTTTGGTGTTGGTGATTTAGTATATGGAATGAGAGCTTTAGTCTCTAGATTTGTCTTCTCAAGCTCGATAGACACACTTTCTTCCTTAGGTTTCCCAATGACCGGTGTCTCAGTGGTTTGTCCTTGGGCATCAGTTGTGGTTTTGTTGTTGATTCTATCAGTTTAATTTCTTTTGGTGCTTGTGTTGTTGCCTTTATTTTCTCAGGCTCATTGGAAGTATTCTTCTTTGTGGTGCAGGAGCACCACCTCCACCTTCGAATTTCATATCTTTTAAAGTCATTTTCATTAAAATGTTAGAATTTTATTATTATTTAGTGATGAAATGTAATGTAATGGGTTTATTTGATATATGTACTCAAAAGACCGAAATAGGAATATGAATGGACATGAGAAGATAAATGGTTTGTAACCGTTCTAGATTGTCTTTATATAGACAAGACAAGATTATGTAATAGAAGGATAGAGAATCAGGAAAGATCAGAGGGTACACTAATTGTACTATTTTGAGCACCTCTGACTGTATATAGTCAAGTGTAGAAGTTTTAATGCCATTTTTGGCATTCATGTAATCAAGGCTTGAAGGATGAATAAGATTTTTATATGTTCTAACTACTTGCATGACTTGGGAATAAGATTTTGGTGTTACAAATGCTTTGCTGCAAGTTTCATTTGAGTTTTCTATGTTTCAGTCATGACAGTTGTTGTTCTATACATGTGACAGTGAATAAAAGAATTGCATGTCTTAGTTTATTTCTTTGAAATGTTTCTTAGAGGTCTTGAGAACATTTTCAATCCATTTGGAGTATTGGTAATGGTGCATGAATGAATAACTTATGGGTTTTATCAAAACTGTCTGAAAACCCTCTATAACGAGCTGTGTGTGAAGGGTTAGCATTTTATCTTGTTTCAACCAATGGAAAATTACCATTATAGGCTCATTTGAAACTAGATTCAATAAGCTTTCCAATGCATCAAGTTTTATTTGATTTGGTTTAGTATGTTAAGAGAACAGTGGAGCCCTAGTGGACTGTTGCAGAGAATTTCTTGTGAAGACAGTACAGTCACAGTTTGCAGTGCATTTACTTAGGTTTGTGATTAGTTTGCTTCCTTGAGGTGGGACAGAGTATAAGTATGTTGAATGGGGACCTAAAGACAATTCCCTCATGTTAGATATGGTAGGAATTCTTTGGGTATTAACTTAGTTTTTCTCTAAGACAATACAAAAAGTAGTATTACTGTATTCTTGCAGAATGGTCAAGAAAAGTTAAAGTGCATGTTGTCAAAATAGTAAAGATGAATTGCATGTTATTAGGGCTAATGGAGAATACTTGTATATTTGTATGGAGTGTTTAGATCTCTTCTTGAATGGTCCAAATAGTATGGATGCACTAATGTTGGACAATGTTAATTAAGTGAACAATGTTGGAATGTGAAATGTATTTTGTGACAAGTGAATGTGCAAGATAGAAAAGAGTTGAGGACTGTTATGATGGACAAAGACTTGATAGATAAAGGACCTAAGAGTAAAAAAGGACATCAGGTGAATGGACAAGAGTATGGTAAGGAATGGTGATGAATCAACAAGGACAATATGTGGTAAGATGAACTATTGAGTCAGTTTCTGCCTTGAAGAACTTATGCTTTGGAATTGGTTAATGTGTTTGTGGAGTAAGAGTGATTGTTTGAGACTGACCTTTCTAATAGGCATTAGATGCCTCAACCCCATGTTAAGGGTTAATGAAGGATTTGTTAAGTGTTTTACCTCCATGAGAAGAGATGAAGTGTTTTGGTTGTTTCAATGATGCCCCTTGCATCACTTTGTTGTCCCATGTTCTTCGGGTGCATCTTTAGGTTGCTCGGGGATTGAGCCTTTGGGTTCCTTCTATGTTACAATTTCAACAACTTGTACTAGAATTGGTAAGTCACCCAGAATTTCACTTATTGTTTCCTCGGTGGGTGCAGTCTCCTCAGTTGTATCTGCAGTAGTGTTTATGTCTTCATCATCTGCTATGTCATCAGGATCTCCATTTGTGATGTCTTCAATTAACACATCATATGTCCCTGTTATTACTAATTGCTCGGGAGGATCCTTGTATTCTTCCCTATAACCTATAGGGTAGAAGTCTATAGCAATGGTAGTATCTGCTACCTCAACATATGATAAATCAATGAGCTCCTTGGTAGAAAGATCAACATCATCCGAGTGAATTCCTTTACCTTTCTTCTTACTCTTCTTCTCGAGAACTACTACCAATGCCAACTTGTTTTCTTCTGCTCAGGCTGTTAGAATTGAAGTCCATAGGAGTGTACTATTCTCATCAACTTCCTTAGGTTTGCTTTCCAGAATATTTAGGGCTCTACTCTTTACTAGAAATCTCTTAGAATATTGTGTCATTAATTCTTCTATTTCGGGAACTGATAAGGTAGGCATAGCCAATATCAATGAATGTTCCCTCATCTTCTTTTCAGTGTGCAAGGCATAAGTCCATATTGTAGACACTTTGTCATACAAACCCTTAGGTACATACTTAACAAATTTAACAGGTACCTTTTTAAATTTAATCATCATTTGTATGATTGCCTCTTCAAGATTTTCCTGATCCTCGGTAGACATATGTACATACCGATTTAACTTGGGGTTGCCTAGACCACCATTTTCCTTTATTGTTTCCACTAATTCATTAATTGATTGATTTTTAACAACTTTAAATTTATCTTGACTTTCATCTTCATCTTCTTCATCAACATCATCATTTTCTCTTATCAATTTCCTCCTCTTCTTAGGTAGCTAGGAGGTGGCTTGTGCACCTCTCTTTTTATTTTGATATGTTTTTGTAAGAGTTGGCCTAGAAATTTTTACTACTCCTTTCTTCAATGGTGGAGAAGCAGTTGTTGAGGACCTTGACCTTGCTCGTCGATGCTTCTACTTTCTTTCTCTTCCTTGTGGTTGTTGGTGTTCGAAAACTCTTATGCCACAAGGCTGCCAATATACCCTCAGATGGATTTTAGGAATAGTTAGCTCCAAAATGTAATGAGGTCTTAGGGTAACTGGACCAACTATAGGGACTTAATATGCCCTCTTCTACTTCTAGCTCTGCAAAACCAAGGTGGGTGCACCTAACCTAGTATAAAATATACTTCATACACCAAGAACTAGGTTTGAAAAGCAGATGAAAGGATAGTAAGAAAGTATTGAATGACAACCACACATTCATTGACTCTCCATTACTATGGGGTGGAACCTTACACAACCAAATACTGCAAACTTAAGGAATGGTTCTTAATTTATGCTCTTGGGATCATAACAACAACAATCAGTATTTGTTGATAAAGAGATAATCATTTAGGCCAGTGCCTCATCCATTGGGCAATATCTCCTAGAACATGAATGCTACACACACTAGACAATAGCTGAGATTCCAAGCCATAAACACACCTACAATCCCCTTTACTACTTATGAGATATCCTTACATAGACAATAAGATAGACATATGTCCCATCTAAAGCATCATTTCATCTAATCTTGGATTAGAACTCAAGAATGGATACATATACATAAAACAATATGCTGAGAACTAGAAAGTTCAGAATCTATCTAAGTTGACACAAAGGAGAGATAAGAGTCCTGTACTTGTATTAAGTATGAAGAATCCTTAAGTGTAAACAATCAAACCAGAGGAGTCAAGCTTGCAAATTACAGCTTAGACTTGCAACTTTTTCTCTATCACCAGCAGAATATCGAATGCAAAAGTGTTACAATCTCGGATCCAGGACTAGGAACACTTCAGAACTTTGAAGCTGGAACCCTTACAAAGTCAAAATTTCACTAATTTATACCACTGGTTACCTTGGAATCCTAAACCAGGAGGATGCAACAAGCTACGGGTAACCAGGGTTAAGATTTCACCCACCTGCAAATACACCTCGAGCCAAGAAAGTCCTTCACCAGGCACAAAACCATCATGCAGTCGACCACAGGAACCTTGGATCACACTAGAGCGGTGGTGAAAATTAGATTTACCAACTCTGGCCTTTTTCGTCATCAATTTCAGTCCTTTTTGGTCGCAGGAAATGTCTCAGAGATTGAATTTTGAACTGCAACGGCCACTTTGCATTTCGCAGGCTTTATGTCCCTTAACAGTTTGCCCTTAGTTGCGCAATCGCGTGGCCATGCATTTCACCGCCATAGGAAAATGGGCCTCATCATATGCTTGGTCACATGATCGCAAGGTACCAAACTAACCCTTGCGATCATGCGACCACGACTTCTTAACATCGCAATGCTGACCACAAATCCTCATGAGAAATCCTCAGTCCTACCACCAGTCAACGACCAATCAAAACCAGGTACACCGGTAAGAACCGCACTGTGGACTCACCTTAGAACCCCACAACCGCAATGTCTGGTGGTTAGTCACATGATCGCATAGCCCAGAAATGGGCTATGCGAACATGCGACAACCCGCACCTTAACGGCCAGCATAACCGCCACTGCATGAAGTTAACACCAGGGGTTCTGTCACATGATCGCAAGCTGTGGAAATGGCCCTTGTGATCATGCGACAAGGCCATAAGACCACCACATCACCACCCACCGGCCAATCAAAGTTCAACACATCATAACACCGAGCAAGTGGTCCCAGCCAAACTTAGCGAATTGGTGACAAAGGCTATCGTCAGTTCGCCAAAAACACCCTGCCTCCGCTAAAAACTTTAGCGATCTCACGACCACCCTTCGCTAAATCGCCAGACAATCTGGAGAACTGCCAAATCTTTCTGCGAATGAGCGAAAAGCCTAAACTTTATCGGCACCGCTAGATCTTTATCCACTCTGCCAAACCTCAGACCCCACCTGCTACTGGGCCCGCAGGGACACGTGTCAACCGGTCGCATGATCGCATAGCCAAAAATTGGGCTATGTGATCATGCAATAGCCAACCAAAGGCCACCACATCACCACCCGCGGTCCAATCAAAAGAGAACACTAGCCCAGCGTAACATCTTGGACCCACCGGAAGACCCCACATCACTAAATGCCATCGAGCCGCAGGGACACGTGGCAAGCGGTCGCATGATCGCATGTCATAAAATTTTGACATGTGGCCATGCGACAATGAATAAGAACATGCCCCCCTGTCTCCCCTCTGACACCGGGACCACTTCACTGAAGAAACGCTGGAAACAAACAAGATCAACGACAGGCGCATGATCGCATGGGGTGAGAATATTCCATGCAATCACACGCTAACCGTTGATCTCCTCTCTCTGCCGCTTGAAGAATCTGGCCCCACATCATCACACTTGCGCAATTAAGATAGATGAACAAGGAGTGCCGATAGAAAAGAAGAAATGCAAGGTCGAAAACACACAGGGTTTTCGGTGAAAGATCGAAAACATCGAAGGTTTTCACAATGGCGAATGATAAAAAACACACAAGATTATTGATAGATCGAAAGATAAGCGCACAAAAGCTGGAAGGCACAAGTCGAAAACAACGAGGGTTTTCACACAGATCGAAAACATCATGGATTTTTGAAAACACTGTGGGTTTTCGACACTGTGGCAGATTTTGAGACAATTTCCCTGTAGACCTTAGAACTTCAAAAAATTTTAGGGTTTTGTAATTCAACACGCGCAATTTGAACCGGAGCTTGGTGACAACATGAAGAACACAGGGCAAGACATTTTACAAAAACATTTGTAGGGAGGAGGCCATTTTCAAAGGATTTTTGCTATGACAGAAAAATGGCCTAACAGTGGCCTTGACCGGTGTAGATTGAATGTCTTTATTAGACTCGGTCGCCTCCTCGTCATGTTCACTATTACCTATTAATAATTGTTCCTCGGTTGCTTCTTCAACTGAATTAACCTCAGGTGCCTTTTCCTCTTATGCATCATCTCTGAATTATTTTATCAATGTGTCCATCATTTTCTTTGATTTCTTGTTCACCTTACATTCGACTAGATCCATTTTAATTCTTAATTTGGCCTCTTCAGAGGTGCCAAACCTAGTTGCCTGTGGATCTTTGGGCTCGACCAGAAGTTCCTTTATTGACTTAGATGCTTGGTCAATATCAAGTTCATAGCCCATAGGTTCTAACCATGAAGTTCTTGGTTCAACCGCCTTTATTAGAGTGGTGTTAGTGTCCACTAAGAAACAAATATCTTCCTTGTATTGTTCAACCTGCTGACCTGGTATTATGCTTCTTTAACGCATTTTGTCCTTAAAGTGTTCAAAGTATACATCCATGATACTAACAAAATTTTGACCTACACTTTGAATGAGATCATTGATTTACAAAATGATTGGCCAGTCCACATTACCGACTGAGGGAAATAAATTTTTTACACAGAAAAATATGCAAATTAGCAATGAACCAAACTTACAGGTATTTGACTTTTTTGACTTGATGGTTCTCATATTCTCATCCAACTATTTCAATAAGATCTCGGCAAGGTTGAATTGAAAACCTTTCTTTACAATCTTATAGGATATATCCATAGCTCCACATGGTAAACTATTTGGCCTGCTAGATTGAAATATCTTATACCTGATTGCATATGTGTCGAACCTTGTCTCAAGATCAACAATAGTGTTGATTCTCATGACTCTTCCATCCCATTCAGCTCCAGTTGCTTTCTCAATCTCAGCTCTTGGTGCACTCCTTAATGCTTTTACCTTGTTGGTTATGGGGTAACCGACGACTGCATGAATGATATCCCTGGTGATTTTGACCGGTTCATCTAGCCATAACTTTCCCTTGTTCACACGGCTCAACACTAACTTTATCCATTTATTCTTGAATACCCTCGGGAAATACAAGGTGTTCACCAAAACCTTCACCTCCAAATGTGTATGCTCATCCTTGAGCTTTCCATCAACACTCAGTTCTTGGAAGGTGGATTGAAGCTCAAAATCCCCTATTTCACCAATTTTGCAATGTATGTATGTGTGGATGTCCTCAACCAGAAAAACCCTAGGTGGTATGCTTTAGAATGCGTCGGTTTTGTTGATTTATGATGCAACCTCAGGATGTAACTTGTATTTAGGCTCAGTGCAGTTTGCGGATTTTATCAGAGTGACCTTCTTATCAATCCTAGACTTTGATTTCATAACTTGTGATGAGGATGCCATCGTTCTTCAAATTAGGGCTTCAAGAAATATTGTGAAATAGCTCGGTGGAAGCGAAACTTACTTGTGATCGAGACTAACTTGCTCAAAAATCCTTCAAATTTTTGCTCAGCTTCTTTGAAAATTATCTGCTCAAATTTCGCTTGAAATCGCTCTGGTTCTTCATAACCGCAATGTGAAAAATGACTAAGTCCACCATGTATTTATACCCAAAACTTTGTTTCCCACTCAAACTTTTGCATTTAATGCTTTACCTACCATAGCTCGGTAGATGTAGTTGCACTTGATTTATACTCCAAAAGATCATAATCTTGGTTAAAACTTGAACATTACTCGGTTGATACCACAACTCAGTTAACCTTGCCAATAGTTACTGACTAGAAAATACATACTCGGTCTTGCTTATACCGACTGTACACATTTAAAGCTCTAAACATATAAATCTGCAGTGCATCTTATTTCATGCAGAGTTGGTATGGAAACACTAGATATAAGGAACTTTTTGTTAGATATAACTGATTTGAAATTTAGTTCCATACATACCTTTTATGATTTAGGTGGAGGTGGTGATGTCACCCAATCCAATGGACGAGGTGTCACCGACTGCATTTTTGGATCCAACATTATCACTTGATGCTTTTCTCCACATTGTATTTCTTATCCTCATAATTTCCTCAATTGTATTTCCATTTTTATTTGTTTGTCTCTGGTGCTCGGTCTTTGCAATCATTTCTTAGGTGACCGACTTTGTGACAGTGCAAATGTGCCATACTAGTGTTTGTCCAATTGGGAGATCTTCCTCTCCAATTCTTTCTCATGCAGTTTTCTACTATATGTCCATACCTGCCACATGTTGTGCAATTAACCCATGTGTTGTAATCCCAAGTATATGCATTGCCTTGCCTTCTCGTTTGATATGCTTTGTTATGTTCTTTCGGTGTCCAGACTTGCTTCATCTTTGTCTTGCATTCTTGTGACATGTATCCAAGCATGTTGCAAGTGCGACAATGTTTCTCCATGTAGAGTTTCTTAGGAGTCCTATTCAACTTAGATTTGCACTCATGTGCCTAATGTCCATACTTTTTACAATTATAACAATAACCATTAAACTTAGGAGTGGATTTAGTAATACCTTTTCCTTTTCTCATGCAAACATTTGTTGTGTGGCCCCGTTTTCCACAATGATAACATGATAGCTTCTTTGGCCTTTGGTTAGTGTAGGCATTGTTCTTTTCAACCTATCTTGATGATTCACCCTGCTTGGTGTAGCCTAAACCAGTTGTGCTACCAAGTCCTTTTTGACTTAGCAGAAATTCATCCATTCTCTTAGTACTGTCTTCAGCTTTCTTGATCATCGCATTATGTTGTTGTTGCATTTTGGCCTCATTCTTCAATCTTTCATTTTCTTCTCTTTGTTCATCGATGTCTTCTAGTTTTCTTGTAAGCTCACTATTTACTCGGTTGACTTCCTGACTTATGACAACCATCTGATTGGAAATTTCAAAGTGATGCTCGGTGAGTCTCAGTATCTCAGATTCCTTCTCTTGTAGCTTCTCAATCATTTGTCTCATGTCTTTAATAGCCAAGTTTCTTTCTTGTTCTTCTTTCCTAGCATTGTTCATGACATCAACCATCCTAACCATTTGTGTCTCTTGACTGATCTGCGAAGCTTTGATTTGTTCAGTAAGATGTAGATTCTTTTTAGATAGATCAGATATTGTTCCTTCAGATGCATTAGATATGCTACCAGATCCAGATCTGGATGTCTCAAATGGGTCATCTATCTCTTCTTCATGATAATCAGTCTCATCATACCAAATTTCCATATCCTTCCTTCTGATCAGTAACTTCTTCAGTTCTTCTTTGGCTTCTTTGAATTTCTCAATAAAGAGTTGCATCTGTAACCTTTGATTCTCAATGGTCTTGTCCAACTTATATCTTTCCATCCTTAGATCTTTCCTCTTCAATGATTAAACTTCCTTAACAAGAGATCTACCTGTGATACCAATTGTTGGGATTATGGAAAGATAAGTACTGAGAGGGGAGGGGTGAATCAGTACCCTTAAAAACTTTTAAGACTAAACACTTTCCAATTGTAGATCTCAATTAACCGACTGATTCCATTATTTGAAACATAAATTTAAGTAACTGAAAAATGTAAATTGCATGTAAACAAAACAATAAATCATACATGAAAATTAATACTCATGACACAGATATTTTGGTATCACATAAACCCTTGTTAGAAGGTAAAAAATGTGGTGGGGATGACACCCTAAAATCTTCACTACTGTAGCAATAAAGTATGTCGGTTAAGGCTAAAAGTTTGTGATCACTTCTGATGATCTTACCCTGTTATAAGTAACAAAGTATTGACTAGATCTACCTGGTTAAAGGATTTTAACAACACAAAGTATATGTGTACTCAGTTAATATATTTACATAAGAACTGTTAAGTTCACTCTGTTAAGAGATTTTAAATTCTGCTACAATGGTTAAATTGATAATAATAAAAGTATCTGTAAGTAACAACTTAATCTTGTCTGATTTAGATTTGTGAAGTATCAAATAAATATCACCTCAATGTGATGTATGTGCCCTTCTGTTCTGCTCGGTAGCCTTGTATGTGTTCTGAAAACTAAATTCTACTTTCATAAACCTTTTGTCATAAACCCTTTGTCTGATCTCTTGATGTCCTTAGTGCGGCTACTCCTTCATGAGACATGATCATAATGACATATTTATAATTATATATCAAACTAAATTGACCTAATTAGGGTTTACAATATCTTAGAAAACCTAAGATCAACGGTGTAAGAAAATAACCTAGATCTAACATTACATAGGAATCATAACCAAATTAATGATTACATCCATATTAAATATGTCTCGATCTTGGTAAACCATTTCCTTGGTCAGTGTAAACCATTTGCATAGATTTTTGTGCAATTCTTGATTACTATGTCATTTCCTGCTTTACTCAGTAATCACAACATTCACCATTCGGTAAATTACTGGTGCTTGATTTAAATGAATGCTCGATGATTACTAGCTCAGTACTCGGTAATTGCTTGTCGCTCAGTGAGTGTGCTCGGTCAAACCTTCATTCAGTTATCTTAGAGTTCTACCTTGTCTTTTCTCGATGTGAAGGTTTTGTATGCTTGACCAACTATTTTGTTTGTCTCCTTATACCAACCTTTACCGATTGAATAATTGATTGATACTAATGACAATCCATTAATGCTCAAATAAAGATAACACTTCTCCACAAAAATAATAAATCTAATCCTAAAATATTGCTCCTCCACCTTTTATCAAAAAAGTAGTCCATTGTACACATGTTTATGAAAATTAAATACCACTTGATTAATGCATGGATAAATTTTAACTAAAAACAAATCATATCACCTATATTAATTCCATGTCAGACAATCGACCATATAGTTCAATAAATTGTAACACAACTTATATTTTTACATCAAAATATTGATATGTATCCTTATCAATGACCTATGTAGCATTAGTGGATGAAAGTAACTGTAATACCCCAAAAATGGGCTATAGGTTCATTAACCTCCTATATCGACACATCGAATGAAATCAACATCAAAGTCCTAACCTAAGCCACATCGGCACATTATCGAATCTTAATTGATTATCCTAAATTCTGCATCGGGGAATATTCCTTATTCCTATTTATCCTAATTATCTTTAATTTAATGATTATTTGGTGATAAATCCTATTTATCCTAAAGTTTGATTAATTGAATAGTCTAAATATTTAATTAATTAGATTTACTACTGCCACTTAATTATTTAATTGGATTTAATTATATTTATTGTATTATTTCATTTTGACAATAAATCAAATATCCTATGACTAATTGATTAAATTTTTATTTAATTAATTAAAGTCAATTGTCAAATTTAATAATATAGTTTTTGAATAAAAGTTTGATTTAATAATTGATTAACCGATAAATCAATTGTTTTATTTATAAAATCAGTTAAGTTGAGGATAAATCACTTTATTTATTAAATTAATTCATAATTAATTATGCACATCCAAAAAATAGTTAAGCTTTAAATCAGAAAATCAATTCAAGTTGTTTTAAAAATAAACTCAACTCTCTTTTGAGTTGAAAGCTAATCTCAACTTCTGATTTAAATCAAAAAGCTGATTTGCATGATTTTTGTGAGTTAATCTATCTATAAATTCTTGATAACTCAAAAATTAACCTGAGTTTATCAAGAGTGATTTATGGCTTTTTCCATGCACCTCCAAAGTCCTGAATTTCTATAAATTAAGGCCTCAGCTCTTCATTTTGGATCCATCCACGAATTGCATCCTCATGCTGGCGAATTGGTGATCAAAGAATCAATCTTTGCGAATCAAAGCTGTTGTGAGATTTTCATTATTTTAAGCATTCATATCATTTAGCATATCATTGTTTAGATTAATTGCATGTCATATCAGTTTCTCATATAGAGTAGATTCATATCAGTTTATTTCATCTTATTGCATAGAAAATCCAAAAATATAGATTAATTTGCATTCATCTCATATCTAGATTTTGCATTCAAATCCTTCGTTTAGGTGTCATCAAGGTCACTGATCTTGGTCCAATCTAAGAATACATACTCGCATCTACTAGAAGGTAGTAAATCGCCTGGTTAGATTAGTTTCTATTTCACTACATGATTTTGATTTTAACTAACCTCTAATGTTTTACTGAAGTGTTGTGTCTACAGCTAGGTACAAAATTCACACACACATTTTTGGCGCCCACCATGGGGCCCTGAAACAGGTTTCCATTCAATTTCTATCATCTTCTTGTCATTTTCTATTCTAAGCTGCGATTTTTAATTTATGTCCATATAATTTTCGTACGAGTTTTGTCAAAAACTTGTATCAGGAGGTACCCATTGTCATATGATAGTTGATTTGATCGAGGATCGTACCATCAAAAACACAGTGTCATTTGGAAGCTCTTTTGTCATATGATCTGATACCCATTATCGTACGAGTTTCTGGATTGTCATTTGGTGTGTGACCCACTGTCGTACGAGTTTCAATGCCAGGTTTCAATTGTCATTTCACTTTTTTCAGGCAATTTTCCAAAGTTATTTTCCTGATTTGGACTGACAACTAACATTAACAATTGAAATTTGCTATTTTTGATTGATTTCTGCTGATTTTGATTGGGAAAAAGTGTGAGAATTGCTAAAAATAGGTAAGAATCTACTAAGCACGTTGCGAGGAATTTAGGTAATCTTCTTAGCTGATAAATTTTTGATTTGGATTAAAAAGAACTCTTGCGTGTCAAGCTTGTGTGACCTTTATTTCTTTCATATCACATATTTCATTTTGGGCTATAAAAATGAACATAGATTTGCTTTTCAACATCTTTGTTACACATAGTAAATAGGCCCTATGAACACTATTCATGGTTCTTGAGAGAGTGGGTTTCCCGTGAAACTCTTCTCAACGAAGGAACCCTTGTAGGTAGGGAGGTTACTGAGAGTGTCTCACGTTCTACTAGATTTGTGTGTCTTCAACTTCTGATTGATACATTCTCTCTCCGGAGGGGTTGATAGATCATAAATGGTTGACATCATAGATCTTTGTGAGATAATCTTGGTCTTAGCGTGTCAGATTAATTTGTCTATTTTGTTTGGGTTAAAAGTGAAAAGGCTAGAGGACTATGCTCTACTCCCTTTTTGGGTAGTATTAGAAACTCAAATCCTTGAATCTGGAACCAGTCTCCATGTGGTATATTTTGTGAGTCACCTTTAGAGAGGGTTAACCATAGTGGACATTCCCTTAATTGGGTCAACCACATTGACGAAACCTCAAGCGGTAATAGTCATTTTCGTTGTGGTAGCAGCAGCTGCTATATTAATGTCCTTGTGGAGGAAATCTTCACAGGTGTGGTCTCTTGTTGGGCTGTCAGATCTCCCTAGCAGCTCCTGATTGATTAATTTCTCGAACTGTGTCAAATCCTGGTTGTGCCTGGATTGGAGTTCACCCTCTTGAGATCACAAAAGTTGCAGAGTCAGACCATTACTACAAACCCTAGTGAGGCCAAATTTTCATTTTCTAGGACTATGTGCGTTATTGCAAAACTTTTTGGAACATACACTGTTAGCACTCCTAGGGATTAGCACATTCAGTCACTTGGTTGTTCATGCATAGGGTTGCTTTGTCCCCTGTTCATTATTTTCAAACGTGCTTGAAATCACTTGCTTGTTGTTTTGCATGCCTATTTATCTATCTGGTTACTAAGAACGAATCAATTTGATACAATCTTCAAATATGGACAGACAATTTTGTGAACAATCTGAAACTAAAAATCTAAAAAATTGCAAAATTTGATGTCAAACACCTTTTTGGAGTCAAAAGTCATCTTGTAAAGTTAGAAAGTCGTACGACTTTTAGCTATTGTCATTTCAAAATACCTAGATTGTCGTATGGTAGCTGGTATATTCTCATACGAGTTTTGTTGCTAGTCAATTCAAAAAAGTCAAAAACCTTGCTATCAACTATCATGTGAGTTTTGCAACTGTCATACGAGTTTGTCAATTGTCATTTCATAGCCTACCCATTGTTGTACGAGCCTGCAAAAAGTCATTTGAGAAAGTTTGAAAATTTTCCAGAAAGTTGTCAGAACTGTTAGAGACCTAGCTTTTCCAGCCTACTTCTAGAGTTTGTCAATAAAATCACTATGTCAGAAATAGAGCAGCAACTACTAAGAATCCAATCATTTTCCTAAAGTGGCCTTTTGAATTTGATTTAGCCTTCTATTTAATCGATTTGAGTCCTTTTCATCTTGTGTCAAAATCTTGTCATAACTATCAATCTTCAATCCATTTTCAAAACGGCTAAGTGTTGTGAACTCGTATCCACTATCTTTTGGGCATCTACCCATACATCCAGGGCACAGTCTCCTTCGTTTACATCTAATCTAAGCTTCAATCAATCAAACCTTGACAAGGTCACATCATTTAATGTTCTTGAATTAGATCTTTCTTCAGTTGTCTTCATCATATTATTTTGTTTCACCCAAGGTTAATGGTGGAAACTAGAGCTTCCTCTCACAAGAAATCTAGAGAAGCATCCCATACCTTACCTATAACCACTATCAAGGGTCCAACTCTTGAGAAACTCTACAATTCTGGTCTTTACGAAGACGACGGTCTTGGCAACTTTTGATTAAAAATTGGATACATATCCCCTCCATCAACTCATGGAGGTAATCAACAAAATCCTCCTCGATCTATTCCAGGGAGTCTTAAAACTCCTACCATGTCTCAAGCAGGGACATACCATGGCTCTCAAAGAGCTCAATCTCAACGTGGTGCAGATCAGGAACCCACACCTGAAGAAATTGCTCGGTATCAAAATGATGATGACTTCAAAAGAATGATGAAGCATTTCTTGAAAGAAGATAGAGAAACATACTTTTTACAATCAGCTCATCAAGGAGCTAAACTTCCTCCCAATTTTAATGTGGAAGATATCATTACACATGAGGAAGAAATGCCTATTTCGACTATGATGAAACAAATGCACGCCATGCAAGTAAAACTTAACAAAATGGAAAAAGAAAAAGAACCTAAAGAGTTCTCCATGGAGGCCCTATGTCCTTTTCCATTCGATAAATAATTGTATATGCCACCATTCCCTAAAAGGGTGGAAATGCCAAAATATGATAACTATGATGGAAACTCTAATCCTCAAGATCATGTCTGAGAATTCTGTACTCAATCTATGGAGTTCATGCACGAACTGACCTATCTGATGCATCTTTTTCCTCAATCTCTGGGAGGGGCAGCCATTCATTGGTTTTCTAGGATGCCACCTACAATCAAAACCTTTGAGGAATTGATCAAATTGTTCTATCAGCAATACTCCTACAACATCCAACATCCAGTCACCATGATTGATATCTGCAATCTCAAACAATATCCAAGAGAACCATTCCTAATATTTCTCAAAAGATGGAGGAAGAAATTCTCTCTATATGCTAGGCCTATTCCAGAAACTGAGAAGCTGGAAATCTTCATCAACAATCTTGTTCCACAAATCAACTACCCTTTACAAATGCAAATTCATACATCTTTTGATAAGATGGTAGATAATGCAATCAAAATTGAAAAAGTACTTGTGAAAAAAGGAGACATCACACTTCAAAAGGACAAGTATGAATCTAGTTCTAAGGACAAGAACAAAAATTGGAACAAGAATAAGGGCGTCGTCATAGATGGTGTTGTTGATAATCTCCATGCCCCATCCAAGGCACCTTCTTTCAATCTAACCATTGGTACTCAAGCCATCAAAGCTTCAGAACAAAAGGTGTCTGAATCATCTCAAAAGAAGCCAGAATACAAATCTTGGTCCGCTGATAATAAATGAAAGTTCACTCCTCTTGGAGAATCTTTGGAATCAGCTATGAGAACTCTGTTGACTAATAACATCATCTCTTTGCCTGAGATTCGACAATCTAATCCTGATCCTAAGTTGAAATGGTGGAGAGAGAATGAATTCTATGATTTCCATTGAGGTAAAGGTCACAAAACTAATAACTGCTTGTGCTTGAAGCATACCATTCAAGACAAGATTGATAATGGAGAAATCCCGATTGATAATCCTAAAAGCAATAATGATCACACAGCATTCACCGAACCATTTCCAAAGCATAGCCAAGGAGATTCATCTTCTCAGCCTAATGTGGGTGCTAAGGTCAATTATGCCTATCCTGGAAATAATACTGTTATCAATATGGTTGAACCAAGCCTATCTAAGTGTTGTAATGTCATCACAATTGTAAGAAGAGATAGAAAAAATCAATCAGCTAACGCAGTTACTTGATCACAAGCTCAGGCACACCTACAAGGACAAATCCCAGATCAATCAAATGTCCCTAAGGTGCCTTTCAATCTGTCTTCCGCTTCCAAACAGAGGGAAACATCTAAATCTTCAAATCCTAAGGACACGAGGCCTACTTCATACAATATTGTTCAACAACTCCAACATACTAATGCTAAAATCTCCATGTTTGAGTTGCTTCAGATATCTCCAGCTCATAGAGCCATTCTAGACAAAGCTCTGCTCAGATCCAATGTTCCTGATAACCTTGATTTAGATAGATTTCAGGCTATGGTTGGTCATCTTACGTCTCCACAATAGATCTCCTTTTTAGAGGATGATGATAACTCCTTGAGTCATCCACATAACCAGCCCTTGCATATTGAAGTCTTGATCCAAAACCATCGTGTCAAATGTGTGTTGATAGATGGAGGCGCTGGTCTGAATATTTGTTCTTACAGCTTGATCACACAATTGGGATTTTTAGAAACAACCATTGATCCTAGAAAGAAAATAACTATCAAAGCATATGATGAAGAGGAAAGATCCTCCAAGGGAACAATTGTCTTGCCTATCAGAACAAGTCCTGTCATTAGAGATACTATATGTCAAGTTCTTGATATACCTTTGGCTTACAACATCCTTCTAGGGAGACCTTGGATACATGAAATGAAAGCTATTCCTTCTACATACCATCAGTGCTTGAAATTTCCTTGTGACGGAGTAGAGGTAACCATTCCAGCTGATGTGTCAACAACTTGCAATGCATTGAAGGCAAATGCGGATAAACTTGTTCCTAATAATAGATAATCTTCCACTAAGCAAACATATGTAGCATCCACCTATAAGATGGAAGACATTGCAAAAGAGGTCAATATCAAAGAAAATGGTATGGGAGAATATACTATAGAGCCAGTCTTGTCTTTGAAATCTCCCCCTATCTTGCCTAAGTCTTATGGGCAAGCTCAAAAATAGTTCAAACCAGAATCTAAGGAACCTCTTGAGGCATATAAAGGAAAATTTGTTGCAGAGAAAGTACCTAAGCAAGAATTTGAAGAAGATGAAGCTGTGCTTGCATGGCTTTACAAAGATGAACTTGAATCCCAAGTTGTTCCACCTAGTGACTCTAAAGTATCAAAGGTTCCTTCTAAGTCATATGGCCTAGGGGATAAATTGATAGCTAAGATGGGATATAAAGGAAAAGGACCTCTAGGACTATAGGGTAAAGGTCTTCTATCACCTCTTGAACATCGTGGTCGAGCCAAAAAGAATACAATAGGTCTAGGATGCACAAAGAAGCCTTTCTATCTTAGCAAGAACTCCCCATATGTTCTAGAACAAATTGAGCCTTTCGTAGCAAATCAAATAAAGAAGGAAATAACTAAACAATATGATAGTGATGATTCAGACACCACTAATGAGCTCATTCCCTATGAGTGTTTTCCTAAAGAAATCAAAGACCTCCTTGATGCTGAAGATGATCCAATAAAAAAGATTAATGTAGTAGAAACACAAGAACCTACTATAAACCAAGAGGTAGTTGCAACACAAGAACCAGCTAATCTCAAAGACAATCAAACAGACAAAGAGGAAGGTGGTAGTTATTCTAAGACATATTCTCATGAGTATGAATTCAAATTAGAATCTGAGGGTAACCCTTCTTGGGGTATTCATCCTGACTTTACTCATGTTCTTAGATTTCCTAGAGGCATAGATGAAAAATCTAATGACTATGAATGGGGAGCCATTCTAGAAGATGATGAGCTTATTACAAAGAAACATGTTGATGTTATTCACCAATATGCACCTAAACCCAATGTAAGTCTAGAGTGAAATGATGAACTTATCGAGTTTGATCCACAGATGGCTGAAGTGGACTATCACAATGACATTCAGCCTATTCACGAATTGAATGTCTTAAGTTGTAATATCACCTTTGAACTTGAGCATCAGGTTAGGACCAATGATGACAGATCTGTATCTGTAAACACTCTTTCCCAATCTTTCACCACTTTGACTATCCAACATCCTAAACTTCTTGATCAAACCTCCACAAATCCGAGCCATGGTATTTATACCTTCCCAAATGACTATGCCCTTGCTTGCTACCTCAATGCAGTTGATCCTATGAGGACTTCCATCAGTGAACCAAGTGTTAGCATGACGGAGTCGGACATCAAGTATCTTAGTCAGAAAAATAAGAATAAGAATAAAAAGAAAAGGAGTTTTGAGGGTGAAAACCACTTTGTGGCAGTCTCAGAACCTACAAAAGTAAAAATAATAGATGTATCTAAAGGTGAAAACCTCTATGAGGTGCCTAAGGATGAGATATTTGATGTCCTTCTGAGTCATTTACAAGACATATCTCTAGTTCTAACTGAGCCCACTCAATCTATCAATTTGGGAACAATAGACGAACCACAGTTGATCCATGTAGCACAATCTTTATTAGAAGAAGAGAAGCAAAAATTTACAACATTCCTAACAGAGAAGAAGATCAACTTTGCATGGAAATATTCAGATATGCTAGGGTTGGATCCTGATCTTATAATGCACCATTTATCTATAGCTCCTGGAGTAAAACCAGTTAAACAAAAATTTAGAAAGATGCATCCTCATGTTGCACTCTTGGTAAAAGCTGAATTAGAGAAGCTCCTAAAAGCTAGATTTATCCGAGTTATTGATTATGCAGAATGGATCTCTAATATTGTCCCTATTTCAAAACCAGATAAATCAATCAGAGTGTGCACAGACTTTAGAGATGTAAATAGAGCATGCCCTAAGAATGATTTTCCACTACCTAACATTGATATGATAGTGGACATGACTGTGGGCTTTGAGATGTATTCTTTAATGGATGATTTTTCTGGATATAATCAAATAAAAATTTCTCCAGAGGATCAAGAGAAAACTGCTTTTACATGTGCATGGGGTACCTTCTACTAGAATTCCATACCATTTGGGCTTAAGAATGTTGGTGCTACATATCAAAGAGCCATGACATCTATTTTTCATGACATGATGCATAGGACTATGGAGGATTATGTTGATGATACTTTAGCAAAATCTATGATTAGAACTGAACATCTAAATGACTTGAGCAAGATACTAGACAGAATGGAAAAATTTAGTCTCAAACTAAATCCTAAGAAGTGTGCTTTTGGTGTCACTTCTGGAAAGCTCTTAGGATACATAGTTTCAAAGAAGGGCATTGAAGTTGATCTAGCTAAAGTAAAGGCTATAATGGAGATGCAACCTCCCAAAAATATCAGTCAAATGAGGACATTGCATGGAAGAGTTCAATCTATCAGACGCTTCATATCTCAACTAGCAGACATATCATAGCCTTTAACAAAAACATTACTTAAAGGTGTGACATTTGCATGGAATGAAGAATGTGAGAACAACTTTAACCATATCAAGAAGTATCTATCAAATCCTCCTATCTTGATGCCTCCCATTCTAGGGAAGCCTTTGATCTTATATGTCTCCGCTACAGATACATCACTGGGGGCATTGCTTGCCCAACATGATGAGAATGAAAAGGAAAGAGCTATATACTATATCAGTAGAACATTGGTTGCATATGAGAAGAAATATTCAATGATTGAGAAAGCTTGTCTAGCTATGATCTTTGCATCACAGAAACTGAGACATTACATGTTAGCTCATACCACACATTTGGTAGCTAAAATTGATCCACTAAAGTACCTACTAAGCAAAGCTGCCCTCATGGGTAGATTAGCTAAATGGGTTATGCTCTTAAGTGAATTTGACATTGAATATGTTGAACGAAAAGCTATAAAAGGATAGTTAATTTCTGATCAATTAGCAGATGCACCTATGGTTGATGATACACCAATGCAAATGGAATTTCCAGATTCCTCTATCGTGACTCTTTCTTCTAGAGGATGGCAGTTAATCTTTGATGGCTCCTATACATAGAATGGATCAGGAGCAAGCATATTATTTATAACTCCTTAAGGATACTCCATACCTAAAGCATTTAGATTAAAGTTCCCCTACACAAACAATATTACAGAATATGAAGCCCTTCTTAATGGCATGAAACTAGCAATTGAGTGGAGAGTAATAGAGATACACATTCATGGAGACTCTCAACTTGTTATCCATCAAGTCAATGATGTGTACCAGACTAAAGATGAAAAGCTCATCCCATACAAGAGAATGGTAGATGATCTAAAGAAGTATTTCATATCTATCACATTTGAGAAAATACCTAGAACATAGAATAAGACTGTCGATGCAATGGCAACACTATCTAATTTGTTATAACAACCTGAACATGAGCTACGCTACGAGTTCCTGGTGGAAGCACTATCTTATCTTGCATATGATTCCCTTGAAACCCGCATGATCTGCACTATTGTTGGTCATGATTCATCCAGATACAAAAACCTATTCTCCTATCTCCAAGACCAAATCATTTCCGATACCTTCAACTACCATGAAAAGAGATACCTTATCCGTAATGCCTCTCGATATGTCATCATTGGTCACGATCTGTACAAACGAGGTCTAGATGGTATGCTACTTAGATGTTTAGAATGGGAAGAGTCTCAATGTGCATTAGAGGAAGTCCATGATGGTATTTGTGGGTCACACTTGAATGGTTTAACACTAGCTTGAAAACTTATTAGAGCTGGGTACTATTGGCCTGAAATGGAGAAAGAGTCTATCAAGTTTTCTAAGAACTGTCAAAAGTGCCAAGTGCATGGCAACTTAATTCATGCTCTAGGGAGAGATCTAATTCCCTTTACTACACAATAGCCTTTTCATCAATGGGCCTTTGATCTTATAGGAGCTATACATCCTCATTCTTCTAAAGGACATACCCATATAATCACAGCTACAGATTATTTTACAAAATGGGTAGAAGTAGTCCCTTTGACACAAGCAACTGGAAAACAAATATCTATGTTCATATTGAACTATATCATATGCAGATATGGGATACCTCATTCCATAATCACAGACAATGGTGGACAATTCAAGAACAAAGATCTAGATGATTTATGTGCTAAATTCAACATTACACAACATTGATCATCTATCTACTATCCTCAAGGGAATGGACAAGCAGAGGCTTCTAACAAGAATTTATTGAAAATCTTGCACCGTACAGTTAATAAAATAGGAAGAGATTGGCATCTCATGATCAATCCAGCTCTCAGGGCCTACAGAACAAGTATTAGAATGCCCACTGGGGCTACACCTTTTGCTTTAGTTTATGGGTTTGAAGCGGTACTACCTATTGAGGTTGAAATCCCATCACTAAGAATCAAAATGCATGGTCTAGTAACTAATGATGACTACAGAGTGTAAGTTGCAAGAACTTGAACTACTAGATGAGCGCAGACAAGCAACATATGATAATCTCAGAGTATATCAGAAAAGAATGTCTAGAGGCTACAACAAGAAAGTCAGACACAGAGAATTTCAGGTTGGTGATCTAGTCTTGAGAGAAAATCCTAAAAATCAATCACATCGAGAACGCAAGGGGAAGTTTGAACCCAACTGGCTGGGTCACTTTGTTATCACTGCTACTTTTGGCTCTAGTGCCTATCAACTCTCAACGACTGAAGGAGAAAAGCTCTGAGAACCAATCAACATTCTCCATTTGAAGAAATTCTATGCCTAAGGCATTCAGTCTATGGTAAAATGTCCTAAAAAAATCTTAAAAATTTGAAAAAGTCCTAAAAAAATGAACATCTTGGTGAAAACCTAGCAATGGGCACCTTGATGATTCACAAAAAAAGTTAAAAATATCAAAAGTACAAAAAAATATTGGGAAAAATAAAAAAAATAAAAAAATGAGAAAAAGAACAGTGCCTTGGTGAAAACTTGGAAACAGGCGCCTTGGTAGAAAAAATAGAATCTCTACCAAGATGGTGAAAACCTGGCAAATGGATGCCACTTGTTTCAAAATGCTCCATCTATCAATGCAATCTTGGTCTTTGCCAGCTTTCAATCTTGCTTTAGTTTGTACATATTTACTGGTTTGTTCCTGCTTTCCTATTTTCA
This sequence comes from Chamaecyparis obtusa, assembly GCA_027943335.1. NCBI lineage: Eukaryota > Viridiplantae > Streptophyta > Pinopsida > Cupressales > Cupressaceae > Chamaecyparis > Chamaecyparis obtusa. The sequence continues at coordinate 102,261 of BSBK01001008.1, forward strand.
ATAAGTCGATCTGTACACCAATCAGCTCAAGCGTCTGTATCCTATCAATGTTCAAACTTGGGGGCAATTAATGTCATATCCTATGGCCTCCAATGTCTCTTAGACGTATCATATCCAGTCCAAGTCCTTTGAAGCTTCATCTGAGTTAGTCAGTCAGTCTCGTCTCCAAAAAGGATTTTGCATCTACAACAACGCAATCAAACATCAAACTGAAAACAATCTATGCTTTTTACATGCTTTTATCTCCTTGTACGCTTACTTATTCACATTGAGATTTGTGCATATTATGTTGCCTCAAGCGCTTTGATAATGTCCTTTATAGGATTTAGAGAGTGATGACTGGGGGCATAATCTTTTCTTTGTCTTTTGCTTGTATGGAAAAATCTAACAACTTTGAAAATTTTGGATTGAAATGGTGTCCGACTGTAAGAGCCTCTATCTCGAATTGGATGGCCATGCATACCTTGACCATTGATACCCAAAAAATTCAAGGAAAATTTGATCTAACTATTGTCTTTTTTGAGTGAGTTCTTTCTCCTATTGTGAAATGTGATCTTACCTAAGGATGTGAACGATAAAGGGTCACTACGGGTAATTCACATTAGATTTAGAATGATCTCTTGACTGTTTGATGTGTTTGTATGCAAGGCATATTTAGGTCATCACGATGTCTATGTTTTGATGCTTATACAAATTGCTATATCAAAATGGACATGATATTCAAGTCATCCTGGCGCTTATGCCTTGGTGCTTATATCTAATCCGACATTCCGAAAACAAAATCAATATTCATATGTCTATGGTTGTCTAGCTAGTGGGCGTTGTATTAATTCTTGAGCATAAAAATCAATATTCATATGTCTATGGTTTCATAACTAGTGGGCATTGTATTGATTTATCCAGTTACCTAAAAATTCAATGATGAGAATGACCACACATGATCAGTGACTAGGTCCTAGGTTTGCATTTCATTCTGCATGTCATTTTGCATTTTGCACTTTGCATGATCTCATAAATTGCTTGAACACTTAAACAATTCTTCAACAATTCTCCTAATCTAAACTTAAAATGGAAACGAAGAGCTGAGTCTCCTACAAGAAGGTCCAACCAACGAAATAGCAAGTACAATCCATTTTCAGGATCAAAATCAAAATCTAAGATCGTTTATAATGCTAACTGCTTGCATAATCAACCTTCTAATCATCATAGAAATCTAGAATTCAACTTAACTGATTATCTTACATCAAACTATCAAAATTTCAACTTGGTTAACCATGGTCAACTCATGGTCAAACCTATTCAAACTTGGTTTTCTGGACCTCCAAACGATGCAGAATGCATTCTCAAACGTGTTTAACCGCTTCTTAAATCAATTAACATGCTTCTGAACTATTCAACGTTGACTTTTCTTGTCAGATTTCAATTTTTATCCCTAAGGGGGCATGGTATTACACATCATTCAAAGTCTGTAATCTAAATTTGAAATCATATCTTTCCTTAGTAATCAAGACAACAACCACGTCTAGTTGTTGATTCATCAAAAAGACCTCATCGCTTGGGGCAAATCAATCATCACTCAGGGCATATCAGATTCATCGAGATCCATATCAATCTGGTATTCTCTTAATCTTGTAAACTATATCAGTCTTTTGTAACCATCAGTTCATTAGTGTTATTTCCTTGGTTCTTCGTAACTGAAGGGTTCAGATGTGATACCAATGTGATTCTTATCGACAATCGGGTCTGGAATCGGTCACTCACTTCTTCGCAATCATAAGGTTTAGAATCAGGCATTTTGACACTTCTTCGCAATCATCAGTTCATTTGCTGTTATAGTTAACATTATCTTTGGTCATTCAGGACCTATTATCTTCATATCAATTTCAATCAGCTTCTGTCTCATATCACAATCTCAGTTTCATATCAATTTCAATTTCAAACATCAGTTTCAACATCATACACAGACTGTCTTTGAACCACTACGCTTCGCACAACAATTCAAAGAGGGGCAAAATGTAATACCCCAAAAATGGGCTATAGGTTCATTAACCTCCTATATCAACACATCGAATGAAATTGACATCAAAGTCCTAACCTAAGGCACATCGACACATTATCGAATCTTAATTGATTATCCTAAATTCTGCATCAGGGAATATTCCTTATTCCTATTTATCCTAATTATCTTTAATTTAATGATTATTTGGCGATAAATCCTATTTATCCTAAAGTTTGATTAATTGAATATTCTAAATATTTAATTAATTAGATTTACTACTGCCACTTAATTATTTAATTGGATTTAATTATATTTATTGTATTATTTCATTTTGACAATAAATCAAATATCCTATGACTAATTGATTAAATTTTTATTTAATTAATTAAAGTCAATTGTCAAATTTAATAATATAGTTTTTGAATAAAAGTTTGATTTAATAATTGATTAACCCATAAATCAATTGTTTTATTTATAAAATCAGTTAAGTTGAGGATAAATCACTTTATTTATTAAATTAATTCATAATTAATTATGCACATCCAAAAAATAGTTAAGCTTTAAATCAGAAAATCAATTCAAGTTGTTTTAAAAATAAACTCAACTCTCTTTTGAGTTGAAAGCTGATCTCAACTTCTGATTTAAATCAAAAAGCTGATTTGCATGATTTTTGTGAGTTAATCTATCTATAAATTCTTGATAACTCAAAAATTAACCTGAGTTTATCAAGAGTGATTTATGGCTTTTTCCATGCACCTCCAAAGTCTTGGATTTCTATAAATTAAGGCCTCAACTCTTCATTTTGGATCCATCCACGAATTGCATCCTCACACTAGCGAATTGGTGATCGAAGAATCAATCTTTGCTAATCAAAGCTATTGTGAGATTTTCATTGTTTTAAGCATTCATATCATTTAGCATATCATTGTTTAGATTAATTGCATGTCATATTAGTTTCTCATATAGAGTAGATTCATATTAGTTTATTTCATCTTATTACATAGAAAATCCAAAAATATAGATTAATTTGCATTCATCTCATATCTAGATTCTGCATTCAAATCCTTCATTTAGGTGTCATCAAGGTCAGTGATCTCGGTCCAATCTGAGAATACATACTCGCATCTACTAGAAGGCAGTAAATCACCTGGTTAGATTAGTTTCCATTTCACTGCACGATTTTGATTTTAACTAACCTCTAATGTTTTACTGAAGTGTTGTGTCTACAGCTAGGTACAAAATTCACACACATAGTAACAACCATTTCAATTCCACTCTTTACATCAAATTATTATAAATTTCCTTCTGTTTCTTGGTTATGATATTTTTTTTGTAATATGATGTTATTGTCCTAATAAAATGTCCAAGAAGCAAGCTTGGAAAGGATATTGTACTTGTTTATTTAGAGAAATGTTTATGGATATTTTCTTATATACTTAGTATATGACTACTTACCACTTAAAAATATAGAACTTCACACCTAGTTAAGTTTGTGAGAGTTGCATACCTTAATGACTCTATAAAGGGAGTATTGATAGATCATCATTTATGGATGCATTGACTTAATTTTTTTTATCTTTACCCTTAGCAATAACCTATGTAGCATTATGAGATGAAAGTAACAACTATTTCAATTCCTTTTCTTACACCAAAAGATTAGAAATTTTCTCCCTTTTCTTGGGTATGATACAATTTTTTAATACAAAGTTATTTCCCTAATAAAATATCCAAGAAGAAAGCTCAGAAAGAATATCACACTTGTTTCTTTAGAGAAATATTTATAGATATTTTCTTATATACTTAGTAGATGACTACTTACCACTTAAAAATATAGAACTTCACACCTAGTTAAGTTTGTGAGAGTTGCATACCTTAATGACTAAATCAAGTCAATTATCAAATACAATTTTTTTTAATCATTTGGATTAGCTACATTCTAGGATCACTTACAAATATCTCAAAGTAAATTATGCAACATGATTTAAAAAAATGTAATATAATCATTTTAAATTTGTTACCATACATAATAAACACTGGTATGATTTTTTTATAAATATTTGATTATATACTAAGTAGATGACTAGTTAAAAACATAGAATTTTTCACCTACTTAAGTTTTTGAGAGTCATGTACCTTAATGATCTTGTAAAATGAGGATGGAAAAATCATTAATTTTTTTGGGTGTATTCACTCAAGTTTTTGATTGAAAGTTATGTCATAAATAGATGACTTATTATAAGTAAATCAATTCAATTATCACACTTATTTTTTATTATTTGGACCGGCTATATTCTAAAGTCATTTATAAATATCTCAAAGAAAATTATGTAAAATGATTTACATAAAAATGTAATATGATCATGTTTAAATTAGTTATTATACTTTAAAAGATTGGTGTTAATCATCATGAAAAAACAAATTCTATATTTCAATAAATGTAATAATATATAGATCATTAACACATATGTAATATGTTTTACATGTAGATTTATATATGATTCTATAGAAACCAATAATAAATGACATTAAAAGTATAATTAATTGTGGTCTTTATTTTTTCTTCAAAAAATATTAATTTTGTTTTTAATTATTATTTCACTATATTGGTGATCCTATTAATTATAAATCTTTTTCATGGTATGCCTTCAAAATATGTGCTATTGCATAGATGGGGTGTACTTAAGACAACTACCATCTACAACTCTTTGATCAAATTTAAACTTAAAAAGAATCAATGTGGCTTAGGATATTAGTAGGAGAATTTTATTTGTGCACTAGTAAAAGTCCTATTTTAATATATGATAGCAAAAGCTATTTACTATTACTAAATATTTCTATTTTCTATTATAAAGAATATATTAGTTCATGGGTATGGTTCACTCAAGGGAAAGCTTTCCATCATAAAATTACTCTCATATTTTGATAGAATTAATACTAGGTGGAAGATATAGTATGATCAAGAAGAATAAGGATGGAATATTGACAATCACATATTGAATACTTATACAATACCAAATTCTTCCAAATTGATAACAGTGCTTGGCCTTAAGGAGTTTCTTTTGATGGGGAGTATGTTTTTCAATGACATGTCCTAGTGGTTAAAATCTAGATGTAATACCTAATAATCATAAAAAACACATTTAGGAATTATATGTAAGACTTATGAGCATACTTTATTTCTCCTCTTTGTAATTATTCTACTTGTAAAATTTATGTTATATAATGAACCCATAAGTGGTTGGTTTGAGGAGTTTCAAGACCTAGATTATAGGTATTTCATTCTTTATTTTATAGAAATCAACTAGCTATGCTCTCTATCAAAATTAAGAGAGAATGTGTTAAAGTGTAAAAATTGCTCCCACTCATGGGACAATTTTGAATGAGCCTTAAAAGGTTTCATCTACACCTATAGTGTATGTGGTTGTCATTGAAACCTTTTTAAGGTTTGTGCTCTTTGGTGTGGATATTGTTGTACCCTTAGTAAGGTCTAGTCTATCCTTCTTGAGATTTTTTGGGTGGCCCTTTCTGACTACGTGTATGCACCAGTACAAATTGAGCATTCTATTAGTATACCTTCTCATGGGTCTTTTCTTGTTGTTGTTGTTAGGGTCCCCACCCCCCACCAAATAATCTAAATTTTTATGGGCATATCTTGCTCGTAATGCAAAATCAGCTCTCGATCTTCCTCCTAGGGAAAAATATCATCCTCTTTGTTATGCCAAGACCTACCCTGTTGTGGTTTGTGCCCAAGATGTGGTAGAAATGTAGTTTTCTACCAATGTTACAAGTTGGTGTGTATATTTTTGTTCTTTTTCTTTCTTTATCAAATCTTTATTAATGGGCAATTAATTCTTGGAAGCCCTTAGTTGCTAGAAACATTGAGTTTTTACCTTGTGCTAAGGGTTTTTCTATTTTTGTTTTTGTTTCTTATGTTGTCTATGATTTGGTGTTGAGAAAGCTATGGGCTAGGGGTTCTCTCTCTCTCTCTCTCTCTCTCTCTCTCTCTCTCAAATAATGGACAATCTCCTTGAACTCTTTTATTGAAAACTCTATTGACTACTTCTTGAAGGTTGATGATACCACTTCCTCCATGGGAATTTCTAATTTTGCATGCATTTTTATTGGCATTGATGTCTCCCTACCTCTTCCTAGGGATGTGGTTCTCAAGGTTGGGTGTGGTCATTGGATAATAAGGGCCTCCAATTTTTATGTCTTTAGTGATTCTCTATTAGTCACTTGGCTACAAATTATTCTCTTGCATCATAAATTCTTTTCTACTTGGTGGAATAATGCTAATGGTGATCACTTGACTATCTTGGCTTCTAATTCTTTCTTTGATGACTCTTCACATGGTAATGTTGATTCCTCTCAGGATGATTTTTTTCCTTCTACTATTGGTATGGCCTTATCATACCCCAGGGATCCTACTCCACCTCTTGTTTCTAATATGTCCCCCTCTATCTGACTGAATGCTTCTCCATAATTTTTTCCTCCTATACTCCAATATTTGGCAGTTGAAATGTTGCCTCATTAGCATTCTACTCCTTGTGTTGATAATCTTTGTAGTGTCATACAATTGCACCTTCTGTAATTTGTCATTATGTGATGCTCCTACCTTAGCCAAAAAATAAACATTCCACATAATTATCAATATCCCTCCATCTCCCTTGTCATTTTCAACCAATATTATTAACCACACAACCTGAACAACATATAATGTGTGCATTGTGGAGATGTTTGTCCAGTATGGCTCATCCCATAGATTTTCAAACATGCAATGAGCTATTGATACATTAAATCTTCCACCCCTACAATTTAATGTCTCTTACCATCACCCATCAATATTTAGAATTTTCCCACCATCTTAAAATTGCATCTTTTTCCTTTGTTTGGCCTGGTTCCACACATTTTTAATCTCTCTTGACAATTTGGTTCTCTTCTATAACATTTCTACATTTCCTTGAGCTCATGTTTCCTCCCTAGACAAATATTTTTCATCATCTTAGTCTTCACAATATACATTCTTTGTCACCATCACCATTTTCCCTTTACTCCATTGAGTTCCAACTACATGGCTTTGAGGGGAGTCTCACTAAATTCCAATCCATTAATTTTAGTATATCATACTATCTTAATCACTTTCTTGTTTTATTTACCATACTTTTCTATTGTCTTTTCGGTTATCTATCACTTATCACTCGTCTATTTAGTTGTTGTGTAGGTGGAATCACCAAAGAAAGGACTTGACTAAGGCAAGTCTCCAAACAACCCCAAATTTTTTACTTTTTTGTGTGTGTGCGCATTTTGGAGAAGAAGAAAGGAGAGGAGCTCATGGGACTCTTCTACCTCCTTCATTGTGAGTTTATTCTTTTTCTCATTTTTTAATGTTCATTTATTTCTATCATATAAATGCATTTCTTACTTCTGGTTACTAGTGTAGCTTATTTTTTGTTATATTAGTTATTATATCAATTTTTTTTTGTTCCTTGTGCATTGTTTGTATAAGATGAAAGAGCATTGTACATATGTCCTACATTCACTTTTTCATCCTAGACTCATGGAGGAGTTTGAGGTAGTGATATTGTAGAGTTTGGAAATTAATCATGATAGTTAGCTCTTTCATTTTCAATAGTCAAAATGTTTTTATTTGTTAGACTTATTTATTTAAGTCAATTATTGTTATCCACTTAGTATTTCATTTAGACCTTAAAACTCATCTCGCATCAATCTGGTTGTCTTCATCACCCTAACTCACCAGTGTGCTAGTAGAAGTGAGGTAGCGTAAGAGCCAATTTTCTCCTTATGGATTCTATCAATCTAAAGGGAAGTGAATTCCCTTCTCCACATTTTGATGAACCTGACATGAACACGGGTCTTCTACATCATCCTTGTTGATTGATACTCCCTTCATCAACATGGTGATGATCATTCCCATATTTCAACCTTATCAAAGAGTGTTTAATAAGAAAATAACATTCACCCATATTGATGTCCCTTATATCAGAGATCCTTCTCCTTTATATATCCTAGTGTTGGTCAATGTGACTTTTTTTAGGGGTGTGAAGGTTGACCCTACGTCATGTGGATATTATCACAAAGGAGCTACTTTTTGTAAATAGGCTACATCATGTGTAGTATGATGGGCTCTTGGAAACCAATAAAAAACATAAAAGACTATCAATTCCTCCTTTGGGTTCGACTACCTTGAAGGAATAGGTGGGACCCACAATATTTTTTATAACCTTCATTGTCATCCCTGAGCCTCACCTCTTTCAAGTCAAGCTAGAAATTCCCTGGCTTGTTTTCATGGGAATCATCCCCACTATGGTTCATAAGTATTTAAATGATATTTTTATATCTATTATTTACTCCAAAGTAAGTTTAACTTTGTGCATTTATAATGATGTAGTGGTTCTTGATGAAACATTTGTCAATATACCAAGAAAATAATCCTACATCACTAGGGTATATTAAACAAACAAAATCTATTTAGAAGTTAGGATATATTATCTCTAAATCTAAGTGGCAATGGATATGAATCACTAAATCTAAGTGGAAATAGAGATAAATTTGAAGTGATAAATAACAAATCAAAGTGAACACAACAATCTCTCAAATTAGAGCAAGCTGTGATTGTAGTCAAGTTGCCAAGCACAATCCAATACCGGTACACCCAAGATGCATGAAACAAAAGATTACTCTAGAGATACAATATTATTCACAGCCCTATTAAACTCACAACTTTCACTCTAGTGTAAGATTGAGATAAATATTTAGGAAGACCTTTCTTAAACCTTTGTATAATTTTCCATGAACTATTATTTTCCAAGTATTTATATCTAGGAGAAGTGAGATGTGTTCCCCCTCAAAGGGACCATCTATGAGCACACAAAAAATAGAGGGACGTTTAAATGGAGTAGCCAAACATTAAATAATTGCCTCAAGAGTAGGTGGAAGTGAAGTTTAAACCAATAAAATATATAAATGAGCATCTAGAGTAGAAGGTGGGTGTGAAACACTAATAGGAGCTAGGGAGGAGTTGGAATTTCCATAGTCATGTCAATCACATGAGAACCCCATTCAAAAAATGTGGGCAAGGAGGGAGATTACTAGTTAAGTGATCTTCATGGGTGTTTCTCCATATCATTCCACCCTTGTGTTGGGAGAGTGGATAGTTAGAAGTTATGTGGACAATGACAACATTGTATACATATAAAGGGGAGACCCTCATAGTCAAATGATTGATTCCAAGGCCTATCCCCCACCATCAAAATAATATCCTTACAAAAAGTCTTGAAGTTATAAATGTCTAATAAAAAATGGACAAAAATAGAATGACTTTTGTAGGAAGTAATATGGTCAACCTTCAAGAAATGACAAATAGAAATGTTTATAGCCTCATAGAAAAAATCTTCCAAAAATTGGAGAGGAAGTTTTAGAAGTTGAACCCCATATAGGTCTAACATTGAGAGGTTCAAAGAGGACAAATAAGGAGATAGACCAATCCTTGATATAGAGAGTGTGCTCCCCTCCAAATACATAACCTACCACCAAGCACCAAATCTCTATCCTTTTAAGAGGAAAAACATATTTTGAAGTCGCTCTTAGCATAATGAAATAACTTTGTTCCTATCCTCAGTGGCATGCTTTCACAAATGCAAGATTCATTGTGTAAATTGAAGAGAAGACAATTTATTTTTTCACTTATGATGTTCACATGACATTTTAAAATGGTTCCAAAATGCATGAATATGTATTCCAACTCACATGAGTAATTTGACAAGTGGTGCAATAATGAGCTAACATTTTTTTTCTTATTACAACGTTAAAAAAATAATTTCACTATTTAAAATTAAATACTATCAATAAGATGAGCTCATCATCTTGCTTCTTAGTAGTCGTTCAACAAGTTTGAAACCTAGAATGACATGATTTTCTATCCCATAGATTATCTTCAACATTGTTTGCATTAAAATTATTTTATTTTACTCCACAATAACTAGTTACATAATGAGGAAATTTGGTTATCAGTAAGTTATGGGCTCAAGGATCTATGTGTGTGTGTGTGTGTGTGTGTGCGCGTGCATGTATGCATGTATGCATGTATGTATGTATGCATGCATGCATGCATGTATGTATGTATGTATGTACACACACACATATTGAACCATGGACTACTACCTTCAATGCATGTATATATGCATGTATGTATGTATGCATGTATGTATATATGCATGTATGTATATATGTATGTACACACACACATATTGAACCATGGACTAGTACCTTCAATGCCCCGACCAAACTACTAAATGTGTATCCATAGTGGATTAGGCTTCTTGATTCCCCTCTCTAGTTTTTGGAGTCTTGCTATGATGTCATTGGAAACTCTATTGACCATTTTTCGAAGGTTGATGATTACACTTCCTACATGGGGCATTCTACATTCACCCACCTTTTTTGTGGATGTTTCAAGCCTTTTCATGGAGATGTAGTTCTAATGTTTGAGGATAGGCCTTGGAATCGATTGTTGGGTTATGAGGGCTTCCCTTTTTTCTATCATTTCTACTTCACTATTGGCCACATGGCTTCTAATTTCTCATTGTTGCACTATAAATTATTAGAATATACAAGTGTTGGCATTGGTTTTCATTGATGTAAAAAAACTATACCGACACTCTGGTGGTTTCAGTGGGTGTCTGGTTTGTATCGGTTGTATCATATCGTCCTATGGTTTGGTAACAAGAGTCTTAGTTGTGCACAAGGAAGTTCTAGAATGATAACATCACAGGTCCATGGTGTGATGTGGTGTTTGATATGGGATGTATATCGGCTATAGTACGTTTCTTATCTACATACTATTGGTGTTAATGGCTACTTCATGTATCCATATTTTGGTCTTTGTTGTGGTGTTCAGATAGCTTCACTATTTGCAATATGTATTGTAATAGCTTAAGTCTGACCTATCTAAGATGTTTATTGTAACACATGGTTACCATCCCCTATGTATGTCCTAGATTTAGGACCGATGTTGTGTGCCTAATATAAACACAATATCTAATGCATTGGTGATTACACACACTATGTGTAAGGCTAAAATATGTAAAGATTGGATAGTGACATGTATATATAGGTACCCAGGGATGAGAAAGAAGTGAAACAGTAAAAAAAAATATAGTGTGATGTGACAATAGTATACACATATATGAAGTGACTATGAATTATGTGAAAAGAGATTTGTGTTCTTGCATAATAGTTTGTAGATCTTAGAGTTGGATTCTATATCTATTCATATATTTTGTGTGTCGGCAGTGAGCCTTTATTTATTGGTACTAAGCCCTTTTCATATCTAGAAGTGAGCCTTTGCACAAATCACCTTTCAGTGTCACCCTAACAGGTGTTTTCATATTCATGAGAATTAGCTTCTCTTTGGATTTTCCTAGTTTGGTTTTCCATGTAGAATCTGGAGTTCTCTATTTTAGTGTTCCTATTTTATTCATGCATATCTTTACTATGGATGCTTGTTGTACTTAACCAACAAATCTTAAGTTTTCATTATTACTGTTTAAGAAATTATGAACAAAGGAAAATTTTTGTTTATTTGTGTGAGAATGATTGATTCACCCTCCCCTCTCTCAGCTATACAACTTGTTCAACAATTGGTATTAGATCCAAGTCCCTTGTAGTCAGAGCTAAAATGCTTGAGGGAGATCTTGAAGATTGAATAGATGGAAGGAGGTTTCTACTCTGAGGAAGATTGGAAAATCATCTTGAGTGATATTGAAGATGTTGAATCTAAGAATGAAGAATTAAAAAAAAATCTAATGGAGGCAAATGTTTGTATTGTGAAACTAAGAGTACAAATTGGGAAATTCAAAGCAAGGCACAAGGAATACAATAGTGAATTAAGGAAATTAGGAAGTTGTAGTGCAGATCAAATAGAAAATCGCAAGGAAGGTATCATCAAGACTGGATCAAGGTATAAAATAAAGGATGCTTGGATTAAAATATTTGAACTAGAGAAGGCATTGGATGAATGGAAAAGTAACATAATAAGTTTTCATGGAAATGATGAAGAAAAATGTAGAATAGAATGAGATGTTGGAATTGGAACTAAGGAAACTGAAGGATGAAAATAGAACATGTGAGAACATCTCTATCCTAGATAAGATGTTGGATCTACTGGAAGAAAACAAAGAGAATTTTGGATATACCAGTGAATGTTCAAATCATAATGACAAAGGTAAAGACATGTTGATCAAGGAAGCAACAGAGGTGAAGACTTCAGGTAAAATCAATAATTAGAACCATTTTGAGAAGAGATCACACATAAGGAAACTAAATTCTCAAAGGTACTTATCTTTCAATAGTTTTTGTTATATTTGCAATAATTTTGGTCAAAAGGTAGTAAACTGTAGGATGAGAAAAATAAAATTAATGCAGTAAATGTCAGAAGTTTGTTCATGAAGAAAGAAAATTCATGAGTCGGACTAAGGCTCAGGAAAAAGGAAGTGTTATGACCAAGATATTCCATGGAAGTCTCTATATGCCATAACTATGGTCACAAAGCTAGTCAGTGCAGAGCTAAGTCATTAATCTCTTAGAAGAAGAACATGAGATGCTTTAAGTGTGGACATAAAGGTCACCATGATAAATCATGCAACTCTGAAGCTACATCAACATGTACTAAATGTGATAATTAAATAACTAAATCAAATGAATCTCAGAAGTAGAATTTGTAATGGAGAAAGAAGTATTTTGATACAAAGCTAATAGGAATACTTCTTATCCCTTTAGGAGAGCTTGAGTTTTATTCCTATGGTTACCGATACTGTATCAGTAAGGCATTCTGTTGGAGGTTCCTCTTTGAAACATTGGAGGTCATTATTAGTGGTTCATCATCTAAATTCAAAAGGAGGAAAACAAGTTAGAAAGGGAAGGAAGTTGTTACAGTCTTGATATCTAAGAGTGAGGAGGAATTTGCTAGCAAAAAGATGAATATTGCAAAAGAATCAAAATATGAGGGAACATTAGAACAAATGGGAGCTAGATATAGAAAATCTGATAGAAAGTGTTGATATTGATGTAGTTCAAGTCATGTTGGTTAAAAGAGAATATGATAGAGTTGGTGGTTTGTGAATTATAGGTTCTTCAATTGATAGAACTCTTGTCCTGAAAATGCTTATGGATCATTTGTTTAAATAAGAAGATTGTAGTATCCAATATTTTTGTCATGCTATTTAGTGAAATGATTGTGTTGGTTGAGAGGAAATTGATGTAGGATAGATGTGATTTCTAATCAGTACAAGATAAAGTTGAGGAGAAGTATGGTAGTGCTAGGAAGACATTGTCCCTGCTTATTGGTAAGTCAAAACCTTGTCGTAAATGTATTATGGAGGTCTATCAATATTTTCTTCATTGTCTTGTAGTTGTTGATAACTATAGAGATCAATATGAAAAATATTGAGGCAAAGCTCAGTGAGAGTGGTGAAATACATGATATTCTTGATACCAGAGATAGTGTGCAGAGGAAGCGTGTGGATGAATTACAAGCTAAGGTACTATTTCAACATAGGTAGTGAGTTGGCATGTTCAAGATCTTCTGGCTTGTAAAGGACATGACTTAAAGAATGAAGCATATGGGTGGCATCTTAATTGGTTCTGAGGAATTTAATCAAATATTTCAAATGTATGACTGGGAAAAGTCTTTTGATAGGCTTGTGGAGTGTGATAGTTTGTGTCCTAGCATAACAGTTGTGTTTATCAATTGGTTGAAAGAGTTTTTGGTACTTCAGGAAAAGTATGAAAAGGTATTTACAGTAAAATAATTATTTTTCTATAGATAGGTTATATATGCTTTTTCCTTTACCATTATGGAAAAGGGGGAGAATTTTAGTGATGTGAAAATAAAAATGTATCTATTTAGGAGGAGTACTTTACTTCTCATTGTTTCAGCACTATAGATCTTATATTTTTATGTTCAGTAGTTTTTCCATCAATTCCAAAGGGGGATATTGTTATAATATATAAGGGAGTGCTAGCATCAGTTATCATTAATGTCAAAACCATATACCAACACTCAAGTGGTTTCAATGGGTGTCTGATATTTTTTGGTTGTATGCTATTGTGCTATGGTTTGGTAACATGAATCTTAGGTATGTACAAGGATGTTTTGGAATGATAACATCATAGGTCCCTGGTGCGATGTGGTGTTTGAGATGGGATGTATATCAGCTACAACACATTTATTATCTATGTCCTATCGGTGTTAACGATTACTTCATGTTTTCATCTTTTGGTCTTGTTTGTGGTGTTCAGATAGCTTCGGTATTTGTAGCATGTATTGTAATATCTTAAGTTTGACCTATCAAATATGTGTATTGTAATGTGTGGTTATCATCCCCTATGTATTTCCCAGATTGAGGACCGATGTTGAGTGCCTAATGTAATCATAATATCTAATGTATTGATGATTACACACGCTATGTGTAAGGTTGACATATCTAAAATTAGATACCGACATGTATATATAGGTACCTAATATGAGCAAGAAGTGAATTAGTAACAAAAAATACATTGTGATGTGATAATAGTATACACACATATGAAGTGACTACGAATTCATGTGAAAAGAGATTAGTGTTCTCATAGAATAGTCTATAGCTCTTAGCGGTGGATTCTATATCTATTCATATCTTTTGTGTATCAAAAATGATCATTTGTCTATCTCTAGTGAACCTTCATGTATTATTAGTAAGCTTGTGTATGGGAAGTGAGCCCTTTTCATATATGGTAGTGAGCCTTTGTACAAATCACCTTTCGGTGTCACCCTAATGGGTGTTTTTCATATTCATGAAAATTAGCTTCTTTGTGGTTTTTCCTAGTTGGGTTTTCCACGTAAAATATGTTAGGAATGAATGCTAAATGTTTGGCAGCCATTCTGTAGCAGTTTTTGTTGCACTCATGACTATGATTGTCATTGATGTCAACACAGTGATTTACCAAAGACTTGCAGAGAAGTAGACAGAGTTTGGATTAGTGCACGTGGGTTATTGAAGTTGGAGCTATGTGATGTTGAGGTTATACTCTTTGATATGTTATATGTCTATGGTTAAGAGCGCAGACAGTAATTCATTTATTCATGGAAGTTATGATCATTTTGGTGGAAGCAATATTCAGGCAGTGTTCCTGAGTAGCGGTTTGTGGAAATCAGATGATATCTCCTAATCGGGATGGAATCTAGTTTTGTGAAATTAAAGAAAATTTGAAGACACATTGATAGTGAAGTGGATGACATCATAGAATTTGAGGTCACACGAGTGAAGATTTATTGTATTTGGAAGCCGACAGTTTTGTGTAATTTTGGTGTAGCGTGTGGAAACTTTTATTTTGTAATTGTATGCCGACTCATTTGTAATTATTTGAGTGTGTTATAAAGGAAAGAATGTATTTCCTTGTTGTATGTGTAGTTGTGATATGTTGTATGCATGAAGTGAAGAAAAGAGCTAAGTATGAAAGTGAATTTGTGAAGGAAGACATGCGAAGTACAGAGATCTGAAATTGAGATCTGATGTATCAATGAGTGTGGTTTGGCACAGTTAGAGAAGAGGTAACATATTATTTTGTTGAGTAATGAAAAGATTATTTGGACAGTGTGTTCAGTGATCTTACCCTGAAGCTATTTGGGCAGTGGGTCCTTCTGTCTTCGATAACTCTTAACAAGGTTAGAATCTTTTAACAGGGATTCAAAATCTCCTAATAGGGATTCATATGTACTGAATGTATTTCATAAGACTCCTAATAGAGTCCACCCTTTCACAAGGAATATTCATATTAGTGCATCTTTTGTGGGCATCATTCCCACCGAGGTTTACTCTTTGATCAAGAGGTTCCCTAGTCAACATATCTTGTGTCATTGTGTTATTGTGTATGAATATCTTTCTATGGTTGGTAATTACATTGCTTATATGGTTTAATGATGTTGAAGATGATAAAAGTTATAATTTTCTGATAACTGATTCACCCCCCCCCCCCTCTCAGTTATCTTGGTGGACTTTACTTTCTAACAATTGGTATCAGAGCAGCAGGTCCTTGAAAAAGAAGTTTAATAGCTTAAGGAGATCCATGGAAAATTTCAGGAAAGAAAGCCCTAAGTTTGATAGAGTAAATTTTGACAGCTGGAAAGAAAATATGAAGACACACCTATTATGTTTAGGACCAAGTTATTGGTTGATTACAAAGAATGATAAGACTATCATTGAAGAGGACCTTGAAACATGTACTACAGATGAGAGAGATCTATTCATGTGTAACATACTTGCAAGAGAAGCACTTTTGATAGCACTTCCAGAGAATGAATACAGTCAGGTAAAATGTTTGAAAAAGTCTCATGAAATTTGGAAAGCTTTACACTCTACTTTTGAAGGTGATGAACATGCAAAAAGAGTTAGATTACATAATTGGATATGTGCATTTGAAGATATAAGAATGTTGGAAGATGAATCTATTAGAAGCTATATTGGTAGAATGTCAGAAATTATTATAGGTATAAAATCTTGTGGAGGAACAAAGACAAAGAAAGAAGTGATATGGGAAATTCTTAGGACATTGACTCCTACATTTAAGCAGAGAACACAGATGATTGAACAAGTCATACCTTGTACTACAAACTTTACAAGAGAGACTCTTCTTGGAAGATTGGAAGCAGCAGAAATGAACTTGAGATTATCAGGAGACTTACCTAGAATGGAGACAACATTCAGTGCTCTTAGTGTTCACCCTACTTTGTCAAGAAGCATAAGTGTGAGTGGAGATTATGCTGGCAGCAATAGATCTAGAAATGAAGAAGACAAGAAGATTGAAGAAGGTGTTGCCTTGCTTGTGAAAAGAGAACCAAACGGTAAGAAAATATTTTAAGGTTGGACTTGTCAAGAATATGGTCATTTTGCATCTAAGTTTCCTAAGAGAGTTAAAAAATACAGAAGCAATTTCAAACCTAGAAGATCTAAGGAATGTTATTATGCTAATGATGAAGATCTTGAAGCTATTATAGAAAGAACTTTGAGTGAAAGTGATATTGAGAATAATGTTGACATAGGATTTGTAGCAATTAAAGAAGAGAATCCTGAAACTAATGTTAAGAAAGAAAAAGCCTTAGTATCTCAAGTTGAAAAGAAAGTTGATTGGATTATAGATAGTGGTTGTTCACATCATATGACTGGAGACATGAAAAAGTTCATAAAGTTAAATGAATATGATGGAGGAGTTGTTAGAGTTGGAAATAATGCACCTTGTTTGATTAAAGGTATAGGATCTATTACTCTTGATGGAAAGACTAATACTGATGATGTTTATTTTTTGGATGGATTGAAACATAATATTTTGAGTGTTGGACAGTTAGTTGATAAAGGATATCAAGTTTGGTTTACTGAGAAAACTTGTGTGATAAAGGATAAAGATAGAAATCCGATTGGAACTGGATCTAGAACCAGAGGTAATGTATTTCAGTTGAATCCTACTAAGATGACATGTTTGATTACTAAGATTGATGATAGTTGGTTATGGCATAGAAGGTTTTGTCATATAAACTTTGATAACATTGTGAAAGTAAGTACTACACTTGCAGTAAGAGATTTACCTAAGATTATGGAGCCTACTAACATGATTTGCAAATAATGTGTAATGGCAAAATAGAAGAGAAGTTTTTTTCCTAGTAAGAATTTTTCATCTATAGAGAAGCTGGAGATTGTTCATACAGATTTGAGCGGTCCTACCAGGACTAGAGGATTTTATGGAGAAAGGTATTTTATGATTCTTGTTGATGATTTTACAAGAATGATGTGGATTGCATTTCTTAAAGAAAAATATGAAGCATTTGATAAGTTTAAGATTGTTAAGAATAAAGTTGAGAATGAATCTGGAATGAAGATTAAATGTTTGAGATCTGATAGAGGTGGAGAATTTACTTCTAGAGAGTTTAACATCTTTTGTGAAAAAAATGACATTAAGAGACAGTATTCAGCCCCTAGAACACCTGAACAAAATGGCATTGTAGAAAGAAGGAATAGATCAGTGACTGAAGCAACAAGAGCTATGTTGTTTGAAAATGATTTGGTGAAGATATTTTAGAGAGAAGCAGTGAACACAGTAGTGTATACAATGAATAGAGTACAAATCAGAGCAGACACAGACAAGACACCTTATGAATTATGGTTTGGACATACACCCTCAGTTAAGTATTTTAGAATTTTTGGAAGCAAATGTTATATAAAGAGAGATGATGATATTGGAAAGTTTGATCCTAGAAGTGATGAAGGTATATTTCTTGGATATTCTTTGAAAAACATAGCATATAGATGTTTCAATAAAAGAACTAAGACTATTGTTGAAAGCGCAAATGTTAAAGTTGATGAAAATCTCAAAATTCAGGAAAGAATGCTTGATTATGAATTAGATGAAGAAGCTCATCCTAAACCTAACACTGGATCTACTGAATTATTTTATGAAACTGACAGTGATTTGTTGAATGAAAGCCACAGTGAAGTCATTGAAGAACCTACATCTGAAGAGAGATCTGAGACAGTGACAACTAGCAAGAGTTTGTTAAGGAATCATCATTTTGAATAGATTATTGGAAGCATCAAAAGAGGAGTTCTAACTTGGAATAAGGCACAAGAACAGTTATGTTTGATTTCTCAAATTGAACCTAAGACTATTGATGAAGCTTGTGAAGATGAAAGTTGGATTAATGCTATGAAAGAAGAACTAGATCAAATTGAAAAGAACAAGACATGGGAATTGGTCCCTAGACCTAAAGATAAGAATGTTATTGGAACTAAATGGGTATTTAGAAACAAGATGAATGAACAAGGAGAAGTAGTAAGAAACAAATCAAGATTGGTATGTAAGGGTTACTCACAGCAAGAAGGAATTGATTATGAAGAGACCTTTGCACCTATTGGAAGAATTGAAGCAGTAAGAATATTTTTGGCTTATGTAGCTTACAAGAAATTCAAAGTATATTAGATGGATGTGAAGTCAACATTTTTGAATGGAGAGTTGGAAGAAGAAGTCTACATTGAGAAGCTTGAAGGTTTTCCTTTGACTCAAGAAGGAGACATGGTATGTAAATTGAAGAAAGTTTTATATGGACTTAAACAAGCACCTAGAATTTGGTATGCAAGACTGGATAGGTATTTGTTGAAATTGGGATTTACAAAAGGAACAGCTGATAGCAATCTGTACACAAAAGAAATTGAAAATAGTTTGTTAGTTATAGTTATTTTTGTTGATGACATTATCTTTGGAGGAGAAGATGAAGCTAGTGACAAATTTGTTGATGAAATGAAGACTGAATTTGAAATGAGTATGATTGGTGAGATGAAATACTTTTTGGTATTACAGATAACACAAAACAATGATGGTATCTTTGTAATTCAGACAAAGTACCTAAATGACTTATTGAAAAGATTTGGAATAGAGAATTGTAAACCAGTCGAAACACCTATGGTGATCAGACATAAGTTATCTAGCACAGATGAGACACCTGTAGTGGAACAGAAGAAATACAGATCTATGATTGGAGGATTACAGTATTTGACTCATACAAGACCTGATATAGCACATTCAATTGAAATTATAGCAAGATTTCAAGCTAAACCTAGAGAATCACATTATGTAGCAGTAAAGAGGATACTGAGATATTTAAGAGGCACAATGGACTATGGACTATGGTATGAAAAATCTGATGATTTTACCCTATGTGCATATACAGATGCTGATTGGGGAGGCAGTGTTGATGATAGGAAAAGCACCAGTGGTGGAGAATTTTTCCTTGGAGGAAGATTGGTTTCTTGGCTAAGCAAGAAGCAAAATTGTATCTCACAAAGGATAGCAGAAGTAGAATATGTAGCAGCGGCAAACAATTGTAACCAGATAATTTGGATGAAGCAAATGTTGAAGGATATTGGAATAATATTTGTTGAGCCTATTGTTATACATTGTGACAACATCAGTACAGTTAGTATGTCTAAGAATCTTGTATTACATTCTAAGACAAAGCATATAGAGATTAAGTATCATGTTGTAAGAGAGAAAGTTGCTGAGAAAGAAGTCAGACTTGAGTACATAAGTACAAAGGAGGAGATAACATATATATTCACAAAGCCTTTGCCTAAGGATACATTTGAGTATCTGAGAGGTATGCTTGGGGTTATGCCCCAACCTACTTTTAAGAAGTGATGCAGTTGGTTGCATCCGTCCAGTGGTATATGAGTCTTATCTTTCTTCTGGACTGGATGTTGGTACTTCCTCTATGGGGGACTATGTGTATCTGAGCTGAGTCATGAGGACTCTAGTAAATATATTTTTTGAAAAAGTGTCTTTTGACATTGAGTTGTTGTTGACATAGTGATGAAATTTTTGTCATTGATGTCAATGGAGAAGTATACATGAAAAACAATATAGAACATCTGTTGGAGAGAACTGAATAGGATAACGAAGCAAGATTTGATTGATGAAGAGGATTTGAAGAAGCAGTGTTGTAGTATTGGATTTTTGGAACATTGGATGTTTTTCATCTATGTTGCCATCAATGCCAATGGGGGAGATTGTTAAGAATGAATGCTAAATGTTTGGCAGCCATTTTGTAGCAATTGTTGTTGCATTCATGACTATGATTGTCATTGATGTCAACACAATGATTTACCGAAGACTTGCAAAGAAGCAGACAGAGTTTGGATTAGTGCACGTGGGTTATTGAAGTTGGAGCTATGCAATGTTGAGGTTATACTCTTTGATATGTTATATGTCTATGGTTAAAAGCACAGATAGTAATTCATTTATTCATGGAAGTTATGATCATTTTGGTGGAAGCAGTAATCAGGCAGTGTTCCTGAGTAGCGATTTGTTGAAATCGGATGATATCTCCTAATCGGGATGGAATCTGGTTTTGCGTAGTTAAAGGGAAGTTGAAGACACATTGATAGTGATGTGGATGATAGCCCAGACTTCGAGGTCACACGAGTGAAGATTTATTATATTTGGAAGCTGACAGTTTTGTATAATTTTGGTGTAGCATGTGGAAACTTTTATTTTGTAATTGTATGCGGACTCATTTGTAATTATTTGAGTGTGGTATAAAGGAAGGAATGTATTTCCTTGTTGTATGTGTAGTTTTGATATGTTGTATGCATGAAGTGAAGAAAAGAGCTAAGTATGAAAGCGAATTTGTGAAGGAAGACATGCAAAGTACATAGATCTAAAATTGAGATCTGATTTATCAGTGAGTGCGGTTTGGCACATTCAGAGAAGAGGTAACATATTATTCTATTGAGTAATGCAAAGATTATTTGGACATTGTGTTCAGTGATCTTACCCTGAAGCTGTTTGGGCAGTGGGTTCTTCTTGTACACACAAAAGTAGTACACTTCTATGAATCCTTACAATCAAGAACACTCAAGAATGAGGTCTCAAAAATCAATCCATAGCTCTCTATATATGGAGTTGCAAGATTGTAAAATTTCTCTCAGCTAGAGCTATGAAGCTAATGACCTTGCTAGTCAACCACACAATGAGAGATTCAAGTGAAGACAAGGGCAAGAGTGCCAATATCTCCAAGAATCCAAATGGAAATGAAATGAAAGTAAACTAAAAATGAAGATGCAAGCTAAGCTAAATGATAACAATGCAATGCTTGAAAGGAAATCTAATCTATGAAAGGAAAGTGCAAACTAGACTATGAAAGGAAAGTACAAGTCTTACAATCCCTCCTAATTAAGCTATGTGAGACTAATCTATTGCATAAAAGAAATCTATACTAAGAATGCCATGATTATGCAACTATGAAAGAAAACTAAATGAGATGCAACAACAATGTCTTCAAAGCTTGGATGCAAGGATGTCTTCAAAGGGCTCCAAATGACCTAGAAAACCTGTAGCATAATATTAGCATAAAACATGAATGATATATGCAAATGAGGAAGAGAGCTCTCTTTTTATAGGAAATGAAAAGGAATGGACGATAGAGATTAAGAGGCAAAAGACTTAATCAATGGTGGAGCATCAAAGAAGAGAAATCCATGTGCACAAGTATTCTCCAATAAGAAAATAAGAGTTGACTTTTGTGTCCATATGAGACAAAAATTATTTTTTCCCTTTTTATAAAATATGAATAATGTTTTATTTGTGCAACTTAGAATAAGAGAAAAAGTGGTTGCTTTTTATTTATTAAAAGGGGAGGAAATATTACTTTTGAATAAACAAAGAATTTAAGATAAAATGGTTAGCCCAAGGAATAATCGAATATGATAAAATAGGACTTGATCAAGGAAATTGATATAATTTGAAAAATGCTGATTTTTTAAAATATTGATTCAGAAATTTGATAAATTGCTAAATGGGGGCCCAAAGTCTAGGCGACCATTTTAGGGTGCATACATTTGCCCCTCTTTGACTAATGTGTGATCATTTCGAGAACACATGTAGTCAAAGAAGAATTGAAATGTGAGACCGATTTAGGATCACAAAACAACCTAGATGTGTGTTCATTTTGGGAACACATCAGGACAAAAATAAGCAAAAGCTGAAAGACAAGACCAACACCGTCGCTGCTAGGTGCAAATCAAGCCTTAGACAAAACTATCACCGTCACTGCTAGGCAATAATCAAGTTTGAAAAATACGACATAAAAATTGAAAGAAAAAATCACCATCATCGCTGCTAGGTGATAATCAAGTCTAAAAATAAGAATCTCAAGTTGAGTTGAATGATAAAGCTGAATCAAAGACTAAAGCTGATAGGTACTACCCCCTCAGAATCAAAATTGAAATTAGGTAGAGGAGAATAGGAAATTGATAAACTTGATCAAAGCACTAGAAATCATAGTCAAGGAATAGGACAATAGGATAACCATCAAGTAGTGAGGACATGCCCCAGGTTGACTAGGTTTGACTGGGAAAGATATAGGATAAAAATTAAGTAAAACCTTAGAGAAATGAAGTGGGTCATAATGAATGATAGACTAGGAGTTTTGAAAGAGATGGGGGTGAAGAAATGAAGATGCCCCAACAAAGATCAAAGGATCAGGCCTCAAATGGTTAGCCAACTGCGTAGATGAGGGTGAAATTTGAAATGTGATTTTAACTATCAAGATTAAATCAAATTTTGATTTCAAGTCTGAAAATGGATTCAAGACGTCGAAATTAGGTAAGGGTGCAATTTTTGTGCAATTTTGAGGTATTTTGAAAATTAGGTCAAAAAGTCAAAATGCTATATAAGGGGCAAAAAGTGTCATTTTCAAAATCATTTGAATTTTATTGATTTGAGAATTGTGAGAGCTTAGAGAGAGAAAATGGCCCAGCAAACAGTGATTCCAGTCCACAGACACTGATTTGAGCGCGCCCGGTTGCACAACCGGCCTCCACACTATGCTGCCCTGGTGAGTTTTCAAAAAAACTTCACTTTTTTGAGTCATTAATGAGCATTTAACACGTTTTTAATTATTTTTCAAATTTCAAATTTTTAGTTTAGGTGAAAATTCGTGTGACACTTTAGAAGTGTCGCACCCTTTGAGGATGAATGTCGTGCGACACTTCGTGGGTCAAAATAGTGTCGCACGGACATTGAATCTAATGTCGCACTACATGGGATGAAATGTCACGTGACACTATGCAAAGTGTTGCCCAAATAGAAACTGTCGCACTACTATAAGACAAAGTGTCGCACGACACTTAATCAAAAAAAAGTGTCGCCTAGTATAAAATTTTGACATGTTTTAATGTTTTTGAGCAAAATGACATGGGTCTAGACAATGTTTGATTTTAAAATGCATTGTACTGATATTATACATCCTTCATGATATGTACTGACATCTGGTATGGTTGAAATGACCTGCAGAAGAACTTCCCTATGCTCCAGATCAGAGCACCCCATGTGACTAGATTGCGATTTGTCTGAGATCTGGATGGTTCGGGCAAGGCCGATTTGAGGGCGATGGGCTTTTGGTATTTACTATAGATGCCCCATATCTGAGTTGATCATGGGTTATTGACCGCTCTTGCTGAGAGATGGCATAGTGAGCACAACACCTTTCATCTGCCTACTGGAGAGGCATCCATCACATTGGAAGATGTCTATTGGATCCTATGGGTTCCGTGTCATGGAGAGCCTGTAAGTATAGTCATGTTTATAGATAATCAAAGTTATAAAGTTTCCCTTATGAGAGAAACTAACATGATTGTTTCATGACATAGGTATACTATGATCAGGATTCGACAGAGGGGAGATAGGTTATCCAGGGTATGTTCCAAGATGTCACCATCCTAGACTGACACATCAGCTGGGATTGGTTGATGGCTGACTTTGGTAGGGACTTCCTAGTGCCTTGTATTGTTGCAGCTTTGATTGGACAGGCCCTTATCCCTGACAGGAGTCAGAAGGGTTTCCCACTGGGATGGGGGAGGTTGCTAGTAGATCTGGTGGCACGGCCATGATGGATGGCATGGGGTCCGGTGATTCTAGCCGATATGTACTATGAGCTACATGAGATCATCTACCGAGATGGTAGGACTTGGGCGTGCGGGGCTATACTCACTCAAATATGGGCGTGGGAGAACATTTCTATAGTGCATCCACAAGTGCAGCCTAGGGAGCGTAGATATCCCTACATGTATAGATATACTAATTTCATCTCTCAGGCACATAGTGGGGATGTTGCTTACTATCGCGGGGTTGGATGAGCTCACCTCATTCACCTGGAGACCTTATAGGACATCTAAGTAGTGGGGTGATAGGTGGGAGCTGGATTACATGCTTTGCAATCATCCACTAGTAGGTTGGCATTCTGATATTGTGGAGAGATTCATTATTACTCAGGTTTGGAGACAGTTCAGACGCCAGCAGAGGGTGTCTATGGAGACCACTACACATGCTCGATTTCATGATGAGGAGGGGCATGGTTGGCTGCCAATGTTGGATTACCAGCAAGTAGTACAGGAGATAGCTGCTATACATTAGGATCCATGGGAGTACCTTCCAGACATGGTGGATGCAGGTGTAGATGTAGCTTATAGAGCAGAGAAGTGTAGGGCTCCATTCCCTAGATTCACCATACCAGATGCACCACCAGTTGCTGAGGGGGATGATGACAGGGATGGAGGGGATGAATGAGATGAAGGGGATGGAGGGAGAGGGAGAGGGAGAGGGATGGAGAGAGGTGAGGGATCAAGATTAGGTGGCTGATATTGGTCACAGAGATGGAGATCAACGACACCTAAGGATGAGGTGAGACTAGCTCACCGACAAGCAGAGGGACAACAGGAGCAGCCTGTGGGAGGGGAGGACCTGAGAGCCAGGATACAGGCTCTAGAGATAGAGATGCAATAGCTGAAGATCACTATAGCTATGAGAGACCAATAGATAGCTGACTTGAGGGTAGAGAGAGATCAACAAATCACTGATCTTAGGGTAGAGATAGCACGACGGGAGCAAGCGGCATTGGCTGATGCAGCAGAGATCCGGAGAGAGACAACATGAGCTGCTTATTACCATGGACTCTACCTACAGGCTGTACTCAAGGGACAGAGAGTGCTATCTTACTCTCAGAGGGTAGGCAGATCAGATATGGTGTCAGACAGGGAAACAACACCACCTCCACCACCAGCATGTGATGGGGAGAGTCAGACCTAGGTTTAGGGCTTAGGTTTAGATGTTTTAGACATATCTTGAGACTTTTGATCCAGATTTTGAGATCTCACTTTGTACTATGTATCATTACTTATATATATGAGATTACTGGATGTTTGATATATCATGTGTGTACGTCTCACTTGTAATGGATGTATCAATTTATGTATTGTCTTGTCATTTTGCTCAAAATGTATGTTTATATGCTCATGTATATTCTCTCTTATAGATGTATGTTTAATTCTCATGTGTATGATATAGACTTATGTTTCTGAAAATGACATTTTTTGAGATATAGATATGATGATAAAATTAACCCCTTGCGATGAC
Source organism: Chamaecyparis obtusa (assembly GCA_027943335.1). Classification (NCBI taxonomy): domain Eukaryota; kingdom Viridiplantae; phylum Streptophyta; class Pinopsida; order Cupressales; family Cupressaceae; genus Chamaecyparis; species Chamaecyparis obtusa. The sequence continues at coordinate 128,272 of BSBK01001008.1, forward strand.
AGGAATAGGTCGTGATGAAAGATAAGGAGTGAAAGACATGATCGCGAAAAGGGAAGATGAGCATAGTTGACTAACAGGTCCATGTGAGATGAAAAGGAGAGCTCTGTCCATATGCAAAATGCAAAATTAATCTAACATGAACCTAGGAATGCAAGCTACTATGAAAGTGGTTGACTTGCAAGGTCACAATGCTTATAGACATCTAATTATCATCATTGAGCGTTATTGGTAGCATCGTAAGATCATAAAATACACACTAGTATGACTATGGGTATATGAATATGATCTATATCAGATGAAATGTGGAAATCCCACCTAGGCACCAAAGACATGTAGGTCAAGATGACTAGTGTAGTGAGATTACCTAAGTTTACTATAGCGTGATTATGCTTGCATCAGGACATAAGAAGGTCAAGATGGCTATAAGCATGCACTTGTGAAATAGTCAAGGATAATACCTTGTCAATCCCTAGTGTCAAGTAAGACTAGCATAAATGCTCATGACAGTTAGGATCAACGAAATATACCCACAAGCAGATAAAGAAATAAAACATGTTCTCATACCCTCAGTCTTCTAGCTATGCATCATCAAAAACTTCTCAGGGAGAGACCACTCATCAAAGAAATCATCATAGACAACACACAAAATAAATAAAGTCAAACAAGTCTCAATGAGTCGAGTGTTTAAGTGTGTGTGTGTAGGTCATAGAGTCAATCCCTGAATATCGCATCTTCTAGTGAGGAATATCATATCATATTAGAATGTGGATAGGACATCTGATAAGTGTTAAAAAACACTTGACGCAAGGGTAGTGTTAAAAAAAACACTATTTGGGGTGGTGTTGAAAAACACCTATTTGTGAAATGCACCTAAAGGACCTATGCTAATAGTTATGCCCCCTAGACAAAGACAAAGACCAATTCCAAACCAAGGCAACAAGGTCAAGTCATGATGGAGAATGGCTAAGTGTCGAGGACGCATGCTAAAAGACAAGGGTGCAAAGGCCTCAAGTAACGCCTGTTTCCATGTTTTCACCACTTGGAGAATTTTTTTTTTAAAAAATTTTTTTCAATTTTTTTGTATTTTTGCTACCAAGGCGCCTGTTTCCAGATTTTCACCAAGGCACTTTTTCTATTTTTTTTGAATTTTTTATTTTTAAAAATTTTTTTTTGGTATTTTTTGGAATATATAATTTTTTTTGAGATACATCAAAGCGTCTATTACTAGATTTTCACTAAGATGATCATTTTTTCAAGACATTTTTCAATTTTTAGAATTTTTAACAATATACCATTTTTTTGGATTTTTTCAGGATCAATAAGTATGTACAAAGGATGCCCCCAGATAGAATAGGCATCATGGATAGAACTTCTTGAGGTGCAAAACATTAATAGGATCAGGGAGCGGTTCCCCCTATTCATCAAAAAGCAAGTAAGCACCTGTCCCAAAAGTAGCAGTAATAATGTATCTCCTACTTGAAATTCTCTAGGGCGAACCTTCTTGTTGAATGCTTTGGACATACGCTTTTGGTAGACTCTCATGTGATCAAAATATGTTCTACATTTCTCATCAAGAAGTTCCAATTCTTGCAATCTCATGACACGATAATCGTCATCTATTATCAAACCTTTGAGAGAGACTCTAAGTGAGGGAATCTCAACTTCTAAAGGTAATACTGCTTCAGCACCATAAGTGAGGGCAAAAGGAGTAGCCCCTGTGGGAATAAAAATACTCATTCTGTAGGCCCATAAGGCTGGATTGATCTGTAAGTGCCAGTCTCGACCATTCTTGTGAATTGTTCTATGGAGAATCTTAAGAATGGTTTTATTAGAGGCCTCTGCTTGTCCATTTCCTTGTGGGAAGTAAATGGAGGACCAATGTTGTTTTATCTTGAATTTTTTGCAGAGGTGTGTAAGGTCCTTGTTTTTGAACTGACCTCCATTGTTAGTGATTATCTCAGAAGGTATCCCAAATTGACAAATGATGTGATTCAATATGAACAAAGAGATTGTCTTTCCTGAAGCAATAGACAGTGGAATGGCTTCTACCCATTTGGTAAATTAGTCAGTAGTAGTAATGATGAATTTATGTCCACCTGATGAGTTGGGATGAATCTATCCAACAAGCTCAAAGGCCTAGCACTAAAATGGCCAATGAGAAATAGAAGGAATAAGCTCCCTACCTGGAGCATGAATCAAGTTTCCATGTTTTTGACATTTCTCACAAGACTTGGCAAAAGCTATAGCATCTATCTACATTGTGGGCCAATAATACCCCACCCTAAGCAACCTTTGGGCCATGGCAAGACCATTGGAATGTCCTCCACAAATATCCTCATGGATGTCAACTAACAGTCATTCGGACTCATCCTTTTCCAAGCACCTAAGAAGTGTCCCATCTAAACCCCTCCTATACAGATCACCAGAGATAAGGGTATGGTGAGAGGCATTACAAACAAGGTTTCTTCATTCAGATTGGTTAAATGATTTGGGAATGATGCCATCACAAAGGTATGAATAGATAGCACCATAAAAGGAAGACTCATGAGTGACCAAGGTACAAATGACATGGCTTTCAAAGGAGTCAAAGATGGGATGGTGTAGCTCTTCCACTAGGAATTCAAATCTTGATTCATGTTGTTCCAACTGAAGGAGTGAAGCTAATGTAGCCATAGCATCTGCAACCTTGTTTTCTATTCTAGGGATCTGTTGAAATGTTACAAATGTGAAATAGTGTTGCAATGAATCAACCATCCTTTTGTAAGGTATCAGCTTATCATCCTTAGTTTGGTACTCTTCATTTACTCGGTTGATAATCAATTACGAATCCCCAAAGACATGTAGCTCTATAATTCCCAATTCTATGGCCATTTTCAATCCATTGGTTAAAGCCTCATATTCAACAATGTTGTTTGTGCATGGGAACAATAATTTATAGGACTTGGGAATAGTACACCCGTGAGGGGAAATAAACAACACTCCATCTCTTGATCCATTTTGCATATTTGAACCATCAAAGAACATTTTACAAGTACGTGTGGTCATGTACATTATGTGTTCATCTGGGAACTCTACTTGAATAGGCATGCTATCCTTGACTGGGAAATCAGCAAGTTGATCTGCAATAGCTTGCCCCTTTATAGCCTTACGTTCAATGTACTCTATATCAAATTCTGACAAAACCATCATCCACTTAGCAAGTCTACCTGTGAGAGCAGCCTTACTAAGCAAATACTTAAGAGGATCAATTTTTGCAACGAGATGTATAATATGGGCAAGCATGTAGTGTCGCAACTTTTGGGAAGCAAACACTACCACAAGACAAGACTTTTCAATACTATTATAATTGATCTCATAAGATACTAGAGTACGACTAATGTAGTAAATGGCTATTTCCTTCTTAGCATCATCAAGTTGAGCCAACAATGCCCCCAAGGAAGATTCTGTCACTGAGATGTACAAAATCAATGGTTTTCTTGGGATAGGAGGCATAAAAATTGGAGGATTAGCCAAGTATTATTTTATTTGATCTAGGCTCTTTTGGCAATCCTCATTCCAAGCACATGTGGCTCCCTTATGCAATGTCTTTTTGAATGGTTGTGCTCTATCTGCAAGCTGTGAAATAAACCTCCATATGGATTGGAGTCATCCTTGAAGACTTCTCATCTAACTAATGTTCTTAGGAGGTGGCATATCTAATATGGCTTGAACCTTTTCAGGATCCACCTCTATTCCTTTGGCTGAAATTATGAATCCTAGAAGTTTACCTAAGGTAACCCCAAATGCACACTTTTTTGAATTCAATCTTAACTGAAACTGCTTCATTCGATCTAGAATTACTTCCAAATCTTCTAGATGTGTATCCCTTTTCTTAGACTTGGCCAAGGTGTCATCCACATAATCCTCCATGTTTTTATGCATCATATCATGAAATATTATGGTCATGGCTCTTTGGTATGTGGCTCCTGCATTTTTTAATCCAAATGGCATGACGTTCCAACAATAGGTTCCCCATGCACATGTGAAGGCTATCTTTTCTTGATCCTTAGGAGCTATTTTTATTTGGTTATAACCGGAAAAACCATCCATTAAAGAGTATATCTCATAGCCTGCAGTCATATCCACTATCATGTCTATGTTAGGGAGTGGAAAGTCATCCTTTGGGAAAGCTTTGTTAAGATCTCTAAAGTCTGTGCATACATGAATGGACCCATCATGCTTTGAAATGGGAGCAATATTTGAGATCCACTCGGCATAGTTGATAGCTCTAATAAATCCTACTCCTAAGAGCTTTTCTAATTCAGCCTTAACAAGGAGAGCTATGTGAGGGTGCATTTTCCTCAACTTCTATTTTACTGGTTTAATTCCTAGAGCTATAGATAAGTGATGCATAATGAGATTAGTGTCAAGCCCTGGCATGTCTGAATATGTCCAAGCAAAATTGATTTTCTTCTTTTGTAAGAACTTTGTGTATGCCTCTTTTTCTTGCACTGATAGAGACTGAGCTAGATGAATCACTTGTGGAGCCTCTTCTGTATTCAAATTTACTGGTTGTGTAGGCTCAATAAGAACTGATGACCTATCTTGGAAATAACTTGGTAGGTTATTAAGTACCCCATCCTTAGGTGCCTCAAAGAGGTTTTCACCTTCAGATACGTCCTTTCTTTTTACTTTTTTGGGTTCTGACACCGCCACATAGTGGTTTTTGCCATTAGAACCATTTCTCTTTTTTTTCTTTTCTTTTATTTTGTAACTGAGGTACTTAATATCTGGCTCTGTCATACTTGTTTTAGGTTCACTGGTGGAAGAGACTACGAGTTCAAGAGCATTCAGGTAGCAAGCTATTTCATAGTCATTGTGAAAAGTGAGGATCTGAGGCTCTTGACAAAGTTGTGACCAATCAATCAAATGATGGTTGACAAGGGGTAGGTCAATGACTGGTTCAACATTATTGATATGAAAGGAAGTATCCCTGGTGATTGCATAGTTAGGATTTGTCAAGTCTCCTTCTAAGATACCCGAATTAGGGCTCGTCTCACCAAACGAAGCATCATCCATTAAGGCAATTTGAGGAGTCCAATCCTCTAGTCCTACACTAGGTTCGTTGGTCACATTGGGTTGAGTACTATAGGTGTGGATGACATCCATGTCCAAATCAACTATTTCATCTGAGAGAGAGTCCCACTCAAACTCATGTGAATCTATTTCTGAATCTCTACTGGGATGTTTACACCAAGAAGGCTTGGGATGCCTTGATGTAGAAGCTTGGAGATTGTGAAGGGTATCACCTTCTCTGGTGTCTATATTTTCAATTGCTAAATCATTTGAATCTCCCCAAAGGAGATTGGTGGAAGGCACCCAATCGTCAGTCATGTCTTGTTGGTTTTGGAGATTAAGTGTATAATTTGAGTCACTGTCACTATCCGTCATAGCTAGGATAGGAACACTTTTGTTCTTTCCATTATCAAACCCCAGGCCAACTGTTGACTTAGTCCTATGACCAAAAAGAGCATGGTTGAGTGGTTCAGCCTTGGCATCTAACCTATGATTGAGAGGGCCATGACTTGGGTAGCCCATGTTGGTGACCAACGTGTATCCCCTCCCATAAGTCTTAGGCAATGGAGAAAAAATTTCATTATGTAGGTACTTTTCTTCTCTATATATCCAATCTCTAATAGCCACCTCTTCTTTCTCACCCTAAATAGGTACTGAAGACTCTACAAAATTATTGAATGGAGTCATGGCTGAAGACGAGGGACGCATCTCTTGTGACGGTTTACCATAGGACCTAGGTGAAATTGGCAATTTTGTAAAGGAGTCAATTTGATATCCTCCCATACCAAGGTTTATGGACTTGAATTTATCCTTACATTGTTCAAGAGCCACCCCAAAATTGTTTGCTTCTCTATTTAAGGGAACATGGGCCCCTGCTGAAATGGCATTAACAGATAAGGTACTATCACCTGGTATACAGACTTCTATGCCATTGTATGGAAACTTGACACATTGGTGATAGGTAGATGGTACTGCTTGCATGTCGTGAATCCATGGTCTACCTAGTAGGATGTTGTATGCTAGAGGACTAGCATCGATGATTTGAAACAAAATGTCCTTTTCAACAGGACCAATTCTGATTGGAAGAATAGCTAACCCCTTAGAACTTCTCTTAGCCTCATCATAGGCTTTGATAGTAATTTTATTCCTGGTATCAATGGCATGCTCTGAGTAACCCAGGTTTTTCAAAAGACTTAGAGAACAAATATTGAGCCCAACACCCCCATCTATCAACACATGCCTAATATGGGTTTTATGGATCATGACCTCAATGTGAAGGGCAAGATTATGTGGATGGCTCAAGGCTTTATCGTCTTCTTCAAAAAATGTAAGGTAATGTGGGCTAGCAAGGTGGTTGACCATGTTCTGGAATTGGTCGACATCTATATTATTAGGGACATTTTCTTCACACAAAGCATCCTTAAGGACACGTTTGTGTCTAGGAGACAATTCTAAGAGCTCAAAAATGGAAATCTATGTTGGCATTCACTGTAACTAATCAACAAGGTTGTAACTCATATCAGGACCAACCACAAATTTGGGAGGAACACTTTTGGACACTGGTTGCTTAGATTTGCTAGAATTAGGACCTCTAATGATAATAGGACCTTGGGACTGACACCTAGTAACAGCATTGAGAAGTTGAGATGACCTTCACGATTGAGGACCTCTAAGCACAACAATGAGTTTTTCATCAAATATTGGAGGTGAGCTTACATCATAGTCATAGGGATCATTCCCTCTCATCATTTTGACATCATTGTCCACAACCTCAAGCATATTAATGACATTTTCTATAGTTGTATAGGTATAATTGATTGCGGCCTTGCCATTCTTGTCTTTAGAAGTCTCCCCCTTCTCATATTTAGGCAAGGGCTCCTTAAAGGCCTTGTGGTCTGTGTTTGTAGTCAACCCATCAACTTGTAATTTCCCATTCTCAATAAGGTCTTGAACAAGATGTTTGAGTTTAAAACAACCTTCAATGTCATGTCCAATCCCATTGTGGTATACACAGTAAGCTTTCTCATTCCACCAATAAGGTTTAGGATCCAGTATGCGAAACTGTGTAGGATCCTGAGGTTGTGCCAAATTATGAGCAATCAATGTCTTAAAAATGTTTGCATAAGAATCTCCAAGCTTAGTGAATTGCCTCTTTCCTGACTTAGATTTATTTTGATACTTGGGCTTGTGCTCTTGTTGGTCTAAGGATGTCTGTAGCTTCATAGCTTGAACTGCGTTAGATAAATTAAGAACTCATTGTTCCTTAGGTTGTGGAGAGACAACAACTCCGTCATTGACAACATGCTTATTTTTGTTCCAATATGAGTTCTTTTTATCCTTATTGTTGTTGTTATTGTTGTTGTTACTCTATTTGGCCAAAATACCTTGTTCTTTTAGAACATCCTCAATGCAACATGCAGTTTCTACCATAGTGTCAAAAGAATTAAAGACCATTTTTCTAACTTCATATCTTAATTCTAGCACTAGATTGCTCACAATTATATCAATCCTTTCTTCCTCAGGGATGGTCCTAGAATATTTGGAGCATAAGCATCTCCACCTTTATAAAAATGTCACAAAGGGTTCCCCTTGATTCTATTTTAATTTACACAAATCAAGCATGGTGACCGACCTTGATAAATTATATGCAAAATGCTGCACAAACCTTTGGACAAGTTCTTTAAAAGTTTTGACAGGAGGAGTAATGTTGGTAAACCACTCCATTGCTTGACCTTTTAGAATCCTTGGGAATAATCTCATCAGGTAGGAGTCCTCATGATGAAATTCAAAGCTCATGATATAGAACTGTCGTACATGGTCATGGGGGTCACCACTACCATCATATTTGTCATATGTGGGGATTTCAACCTTTCTAGGAAAATCTACCATAACCACACTCTTGTCAATGGGATTAGGACATATAGAATCCAAGTTGAAGGAGCACTTAGGAGCCATCATTTTTTCCATAGTCTTTTGTATCTGCTTAATGACCTCATCAGTTGAAGGGTTTTGCTTCTTAATCTTTTGGTCCACATCAAAGTTGTATGGGACTTTTGCACCCTTATTGATTAGACTTTCCAAGAACTGATCCTTATTTTTCTCCACATACTTCTCCACATATTTTTGGAAGGATGGTTCTTGTTGCATTGCCATGAAATCAATAGTGTCAAAGTTGGCATTACTTCCTCCATGTTGAGAGCCATGATGAGCTCATTGGGAGGGTTGTCTTGAATGTCTAGGAGATGATTGTCTCCTACGATGGTTATACTGAGAATTCCTTCTTCCTCTAGGACTAGGTGATCTTGATGGGGTCCTTGACCTTCTTCTTGGACTTGGTGAGGGAGTAGATGGTGGAGAGTTGGTTCCACTGTTGGTACCCCTATTATTGAATTGATTATGGAGTTGTTGTGCTAGGAGCCTATCTTGTTCTTCTTGTGCGGCTCTTCTCCTTATGTCTAGCAAAGCTCGTTCCTCATCCTCCAATTGTTTGAATCTTTCTTCCTTAGTAGCTTCTTCATCCAAGAAGGCTTGTTTTTCTCTCTCAATGCACTTTAACCTCTCACTTGTGTATCGTGAGGTGTCTCTAAGTGGAGAAGGTTGTCTTGAATGTCTGGATACATTAGCTGCATTGATATGAGCATCACCAGATTCATTGTTTTGGTCTTCATGTTGTGACCGTGCATCTGAGTGAGCTTGCCTATGATGTCTTTTAGCTCATTGATGAGCATCTAGATACCTTGTGTTGATTAGAGGTGATCCAAGTGGACTATCAGAAGAAGACCCAGCAGACATCATGTTACCCCTATGCCGTTGGAACATGTCATTAAGAGTTTGATTCATTGCTTCTCTTTGTTGTCTAGTGAAGGTGTAACTCATGTCCATATTTGATGAAAAAGGTGCTAAAGAGGTAATCAATCCGTTAGGATTACTCTTTGGGTCAAAACAAACCTTAGACTCACTCTTAGGGGATTGATAAAAAAATGGGTTCTTTTCCCTTTCGCTGTTGACGAGTCTTAACTAAGGGTAACTAATTAAAGACAACCGGGGGTCATTTTCCTTGATTCACTTGATACCTTGTTGTAACTGACATGAAAGAAAATGATTCTTGAAGATAAGACGATCTATCAAAGTGTCAATCACCAAACTAGGATAATTAAAGTTCTCTGATGTCCAAAAAGAGATGGTAAGATAGAAATTATAAAAGGTGTTCCAACACTATCAAAGAGGTGCTTAAATCAAAGGATCAATATCCTCACACGTTTGAACCAGGAGGATGGACTTAGCCAAATTGTATAATCAAGATTGAATTTGAATGGAAATGATTTGGACAAAAAGATTACTAGAATTCTCCAAGAATGTTACGAACAACTCTAGAGATAAACTTTCTCAACAGGAATAATATTCTAACTTGACAATTCTTCCCAAGGTGACTTTGTAAATCGAATGACACTACCCCTAGAGGGCTAAAATAGAAATTCAGGGTAAAGATAGGCTTCCAGCGGCAAGATAAGTTACCTTCCTAAAGACCCAGCCAACTAAAAGCAATGCGAAATGACTGGAACCAGGTATATAGAAGAAAATTCTCAAGTGACACTTTCCAGGCTAACCAGGCAACACTTTAAGACCAGGTGACAATTCGCGCAATACAGGGCAACACTTTCCAGGCTAATAGTGTGCCACTTTCTAGACAAGCGAGGTGATAGTTGTGCAGGGATGAACTGTCGCACGACAATTCTCAGAATAGGGTGCGACAATGTTTCAATGTCGTACGACTCTTCGACCAGTGAATGTTAAAATCTCATTTTTAAGGCCTGTTTGTTCAATATTTTCAGTTTGAGGGTTGATTTTTTGATTCCAATCACAATGACAACGGTAAATTGACAGGTTTGCAAACAGTATGGGATCAAACATGTCTTCAAGCACTTGAAACAAAGGCAAAAGAAACCTTGCCAAGACAAACACTTGTGATATCAAAATAGAAAAAACACCCTATGAATACTACCGATTGTTTGAATGTTCAAGAACGTTAACACTGGTATTACACAATCGAAGACACTTCAAGCAATATCTATCCTATAAATTCAAGGCTCAATACCTAACAACTTGGCCCACACTTGATGCTCCCTTGCCTCACACACAGTGGTTGCCCACAATAGATATTGGCTTTGTCATGGAAGTGCCAAAGACACAACCAAAGGAACACGTATGGTGAGTAATCTTGGGGTGATCCGAGTTATTCCACTTGGATCAATCCTTGCACCGAGAAGCTAAGCGGAAAAATAGGGTGGCCTCTATCTATGGTTCTTAGTAAGGGCTTCCATTCGTAGTACCCCTCATGCTCCTCATAAAGGACTGGGACCTCGCAGCCTCAAGAGTACCTTAAGCATTCTTGCTCAACATTTTCCTCATGGTCACAATCCCACAAGTACTCACATCAAGTGAAGACAAGCACTACGTCTACCAAGGTTTTGTGTCCTTGATAGCCTTGAGTTTATAGTGGGTCGGAATAGTCAGCAATAAGCTTGTCCCCACTTGGGTCATTCCTCTTGATTGCTCAAGAGCAGGCCCGCTAAAGGATTCTAACAATCTAAACAAAGAGTGGATCAACTTATGAGGTTCAAGGATTTTGTTTCACCACAAGGGTGAAGAGCATACTCCCTTATCTCAAAGTTTTCTCCCAAACACACCAAGCAAAGAGTTCAATTACCCTCTTGTTTCCAAAATCCTAAGATGGGTCAAGATTTTTTGGTTCACCACAAGGGTGAAGAGCATACTTCTCCTACCACCTCAAAATTTCTTCCACAAGATATTATGTGCCTACTAAAAGAAACAACTAGTATATGCCGCACTCAATAAAGAAAGCAATTAAACAAGCACTTGATTTGGGTTTTTATGCTTTGGGCAGCCCTACATAAACCGTTAGTATCCCTTGTGCATTTGAAGCTTTGACATGCATTCTTTTGGAAAAATATTTCAAGCAATGAGAGCACCTACAAGCACAACTTGTTAGCGCAACAAGGTTAGAACAATCCAAAATCCAATTAGCTCTAAGCAATCCACTATCAAAAGTATTTAAAGCACTAAAGGTGGAACACTTAACTCGCCAAGTAAATGTGAAGTGAGTCCAAAAAGTGGAACATTTAACTCTTCACACAAACTCAAAGCAAGTCAACACCTTAGAAAACTAATGAGATCAAGAAAGCATAAAAGGGAGAACTTTGTGGAACACTTAACACTCTTTTCAAGTAGACCCCTCCCCTATGTATGAATGCTGACCTTGCATCCAAAAGGTGGAAATGAGGGGTGATTAGAAATAAGTGAGTCCAACAACCCAATATAGCCAACAAGATCAATCAAAAGTACTCCTCAAGTGAGTGTGAAGTGAGTCCAAAAAGTGGAACATTTAACTCCTCACACAAACTCAAGGTGAGTCCACACCTTAGAAAACTAATGAGATCAAGAAAGCATAAAAAAGGGGGAAACTTTGTGGAACACTTAACGCTCTTTTCAAGTAGACCCCTCCCCTATGTATGAATGTTGACCTTGCATCCAAAGGGTGGAAATGAGGGGTGATTAGAAATAAGCGAGTCCAACAACCGAATTTAGCTAACAAGATCAATCAAAAGTACTCTAAAGTTGCTTATCAATACTACTCACAAATGAAAAAGGGTTGAATCAATGGAATATTTAACTTTCCAAGAAAACATAGAGTGAGTCCACAAAGTGGTGCATTTAACTCCCTATTTAAACAAGGAATGAATCCATGCCCCCAATCACTCAATGAGATATTTGATATTGGAAACCAAGAAGCATTCACCTACACAAACTTGTAAAAACAAATCCATGTTCTTTCATTCACCATTAAGAGCATAAAAGAGATGTGCCTATGAAAGCAAGTAAACATTCAAGCCAAACACATGAGAGGTTCTTTTTAGATCCAAAATCCAAATGAAATCTGCAAATGAAATCTATCTAACTACAGTAAATCAAACTAGTAAACGGATTAATCTAAACTCAGCCAAAAAGGTTTTAAAAAACTCACTATCGGATACAGGTGATAGTACAGTCACCAAAAATGTCATGTGACACCTCTACATACAGGGGGAACAGTTCTTCTTACTTGTAGGCAACATAATGCATAAAATAAAGTGACACTTTCTGTCAAACAGGGCGACACTTTTAACTGGTAAAGTGTCGCACTGCTATACAAGAAACTATCGCATGACACTGGTGAAAAGTGTCACACGACACTCTGAGACAAAAAACTAGAGACCGAAAATAAAGCCAAAAATTATCAAAAAATTTGACGAAAATTCAAAAAAAAAAGGACAAAATGCTAATGTTCTACCCCACGGTGGGCGCCAGAAATGTACACACAAAAGTAGTGCACTTCTATGAATCCTTACAATAAAAAACACTCAAGAATGAGGTCTCAAAAATTGATCCATAGCTCTTTATGTATGGAGTTGCAAGATTGTAAAATTGCTCTCAACTAGTGCTATGAAGCTAATGACCTTGCTAGTCAACCACACAATGAGAGATTCAAGTGAAGACAAGGGCAAGAGTGCCAATATCTCCAAGAATCCAAATGAAAATGCAATGCAAGTAAACTAGGAATGAAGATGCAAGCTAAGCTAAATGATAACAATGCAATACTTGAAAGGAAATCTAATCTATGAAAGGAAAGTGCAAACTAGACTATGAAAGGAAAGTACAAGTCTTACAATCCCTCCTAATTAAGCTATGTGAGACTAATCTATTGCATAAAAGAAATCTATACTAAGAATGCCATGATTATGCAACTATGAAAGCAAACTAAATGAGATGCAACAACAATGTCTTCAAAGCTTGGATGCAAGGATGTCTTCAAAGGGCTCCAAATGACCTAGAAAACCTACAGCATAATATTAGCATAAAACATGAATGATATATGCAAATGAGGAAGAGAGCTCTCTTTTTATAGGAAATCAAAAGGAATGGACCATGGAGATTAAGAGGAAAAAGACTTAATCAACGGTGGAGCATCAAAGAAGAGCAATCCATGTGCACAAGTATTCTCCAATAAAAAAATAAGAGTTGACTTTTGTGTCCATATGAAACAAAAAGTACTTTTTCCCTTTTTATAAAATATGAATAATGTTTTATTTGTGCAACTTAGAATAAGAGAAAAAGTGGGGGCTTTTTATTTATTAAAAAGGGAGGAAATATTCCTTTTGAATAAACAAAGACTTTAGGCTAAAATGGTTAGCCCAAGGAATAATCAAATATGATAAAATAGGACTTGATCAAGGAAATTGATATAATTTGAAAAATGCTGATTTTTGAAAATATTGATTCAGGAATTTGATAAATTGCTAAATAGGGGCCCAAAGTCTAGGCAACCATTTTAGGGTGCATACACTTATGTCTTCCATAACTCTTAACAGGGTTAGAATCTTTTAACAGGGATTCAAAATATCCTAATAGGGATTCATATGTATTGAATGTATTTCATAAGACTCCTAACAGATTCCATCCTTTCACAAGGAATATTCATATTAGTGCATCTTTTGTGGGCATCATTCCCACCAGGGTTTACTCTTTGATCAAGAGGTCCCTAGTCAACATATCTTGTGTCATTGTGTTATTGTGTATGAATATATTTCTATGGTTGGTAATTATACTGCTTATATGGTTTAATGTTGTTGAAGATGATAAAAGTTATAATTGTCTGATAACTGATTCACCCCCCCCCCCCCCCATCTCAGTTATCTTGGTGGACTTTACTTTCTAAAAAAATATTGTGCTCTCTATCTTGGCGCTCCTGTGTTATTCATGCATATCTTTACAATGTATGTTTTTTGTACTTAACTGACAAATCTTATGTTTATATTATTATTATTGAAGTGTTTATCGACAGAGGAAATTTTTTGCTTATTTGTGAGGGAATAACCGATTCAACCCCCCCCCCCCCTCAGCTATTCGGCCTATTCAACAGAATAACCCTCTTACTTAGTGGAAGAATGGTAATGTGATGCAATTGGGATATCACATAAATCCCTTTCCAACAACAACAAAACAAATTGCAATAGAAATGCGATGAAATATAATTAAAAAATTTGCAAGTGAATATCTATGTCTTCATTCATCAATCTTTGAAATGAAACATTATTATCTGAAATCTATTACTACATCAATTCGTAGCCTTATGGGTTTATGAATACATATATAAATCTGAACTAATAGTGATCTAAAATAATAAACGTAACAAGGAAGAGCTACAAAAAATATATCTTCTTGAAATGGTCTTATTCTCTGTGAAAATTACTCTTCAACATGTCCATCTTCAAAATTCACCTATCACAATCTACATTGGATTTATCAAATCATTTTCTGCTGCAATACAACATACATAACTAGAAAAGAATAGATTTGGACTTATCCCCAAAATCCACAACCAAAATATTTTTCATCTCATTTCTTGTCAATGACCCAAATTGAAAGTTGTCCAGGATTAAATTTCAAAAGAGTTTTTAAAAATAAATTAGATTCTTAGTAACTTCCCAAGTAGAATATATTTTTTAGAAAATGCATTAAATGCCCCAAAATGCATTTTCAAACTCCACTCTCAAAATTTCCAAAATTAAATGCCAATGGACTATCACTCCTCAAAAATAGGAGCTCAAATTGGAAAAGGATACTCAACACAACTTGAGAGTGTAGATTCTTAATTGCTAGAATTAAGGAGCATTTAATGAGTTTTCATTAAATCAGTATTATGTTGTCATTGATGTCAACTAGCTTGACAATACCTATGTTGTAAGTTACTATACTGACACATCTGAAGAAAGGTGAAAGAGATGAAGAACATAAATATCAACATGAAGATGTATATCTCAAATGAGGATAAGGAATACACTGAGTAACTTCTTGATGAGTCTATGACTTGATGAAATTGATTGTATTATGTTGCATTCATCTATGATGAAGAATAGAGATGAAATACACATAGCAGTGTTGTCGATAAATAAAGCATTCTAGTATACACCGATGAAATGTAGTGTATACCGAGCGCAGTGTTAACTGAGCAAAATAGAAAGGAATTAAATGATCAGTTTAGTCGATAAAGTGATGAGTTGTAAAGTGTATGAAATTGAGGTAATAGATAAGGTTTGTTATGAAGATCGATGACTAACATAAATCAAAAAGGATCTAATGGAGCAGATTGAAACGTGTTACTAACACATCAGCCGAGGAAGCTTAAAGCAGAAAAATCTATGAATACGATTAAGCAAAAAAATCTGATGGAGGAAAAGAAAATGATTTACTCGTCTATATAAGAGACATTGGTTTCATTATTGAAACACAGTCGAAAGAAGAAGATACTGCAGAATTATCGCATGAAGGAGTTTTCATGCATTCTGATCATACTGGTTAATAAGAACCGAGCTATAGAACAATTACTGAGCTACAGAGAGTAATTACCGATGGACAGTAAGTTGATATAGTATTGAATCTAAAGTGGTATATTGATCAGAAATATTTGAATGAGCAGAACATTGATTTGTAAACTGCAAATTGAAGTTGTTTTAAGGCAGATCATCTACTGTTACATATTAACCATTGTACACAATCAAATCTCTTAACCGAGTGGACTATGAAAGTCTTTTGATGTTTCATTCATAGAGTGAACATTGTTATCCTGTCAACCCCAGAGTGACTATTGGTTGGATGATAACTTCTGGTCTAAAATCCTCTAACAAGGTCACACCTAACAGTGTGTTTGTAACCTTTAACAGGGTTGGGTCTTCACCGACCTCACTTCAGAAGAGTGAACAATTTTGGGTTGCTAGTCCCAGGTGGTTTTTCCCTTCACAGGGTTTCCACGTTAAATGTCTTGTGTTATGTGTTGATTTTGATATTTGTTTGTTATCATACTTTGCATATTACATGTTAGATTTAAATGGTAACTATTATAAATTTTAGACTGACAATCGGTAATAACACAGACAGTGAAAGTATTTTATGTTTACCGAGTAGTAGAAGTAGTAGAATTGTTTTGGATTATACATTTTGAAAATTGTAGGACACTCGATAACTAATTCACCCCCTCTCAGTTATTCTAACACTATCTCCCACATCAAAAATAGGTGATCAAATATTAAATAAAAATCTTGGCCTAAACATTATAATTTATTTACTAGCTACATAGTTTACTAAACATCATAAAATTAAAATTAAAATAGTTCCTTTTTGGTTGATGTTGATTATCATTAATCATGGATGCTCCTACATTAGACACACATGGTAGAAAGAAAATGTTTCTTGAGCCAAACTCAGAATTATTTGTATACCCTATGCTTGTCTCGGATCCACTTTCCTACTTTCTCCACTGGTATTTTGATGTGCTTCACTTTTTGAAACCTCATAACATTATTCTCTTTCATCCTCACTCCTCTTCTATCATTCATAACATTATTATATTTGACTTCCCACCAACATACTCAATCAGAATTAGAATAAACACCTGAATCCATACCTTCTCCTTCAACAAAACAAATGTCTTCCTTTACTCTATCTAGATCATCCACTTCTTTAAATTTGAATTATTCTTCCATGTTATATACCAGTTTATCATCTCCTCTAGATCCAAGATCCCATTGAAGGTAGGAAATTTAACCTTCGGTCTCTTTCCATCCATATTAATAACTTAACAAGAAGATCATTTAAAGTTGTTGCTATTGCTTCATCTTCGACATTTTTTTTTCCTTTTGAACTTTCTATAATTTTGTCCTCTTCACTTTCATGTGCTCTCTAGCGAGCACCCTCTTCTGATTTCTTATTGTGTGGCTTCAACCTACCTACTCAAGGATTAAAATCATCACTACAGACAACGTTAAGAGGATTTATTCCTGCACTTCTAACTCCACCTCTACCTAAGCCATGTGGAGCTCCTCTTGCGTACATGATTTGTTCATTGGTGGTGATGATGATGAAGACTGATAGAGATTAGAGCTATACAAGATTGTAGAAGGATTAGATCAATTATTATTTTATCATTGATGTCAAGCAATTGATTTCTGGTTTATATTGAGTTTCCATATCATTCGGAGTATGATATAAGTTGAGTGAGTTAAGGAAAAGATGAAGTGAAAATTTGTGAAGTTGAAGAACTTAATTGGGCAGCTAATATAGATCAGACAATGATAAGGTTATATTTATTTAGTTGTTTTCTACTTTACATTTGATTATATCAAGTTGGTATTGAAGATTGGTTAATTCGGTAAACAAAATAGTTTGGTTATCGAGTAGGAAAAGTTATTCGGTAGAAGGAAAGTAAGTTTCGATAAAGAGAAAGAAGTCAAGACACCGAGTACATGAATTTAGTTACCAAGTAAAGAAAAAATAATTTTGGTTAAAGGAAAAAGAGTTAGTCACCGAGAAAGGAACATAAATTAAATACAAGGATCAAAATGACATTTAATGATGAGCCACAGTGATTTGGAATATTCTAAGGATGAGTAAGAGTTAGTTGAAGAGATATACAATCAGGAAAATTCAAGATGATGATCTATGGTAAGATCTAAGTGACAAAAAGTGAATGTACAAGCTCCAAGAAAGTTCAAGTTGCAAGGTGATGATAAAACATTTTACCGAGTTTCAAATTCATTTAATTAGTTGATGAGGATGATATGATGGTTGAGATTAGTCAAAGGAAAATGTAATAAAGGAGATTAAGAGGCAAAATAGAGTCTATATGTAGGATGAAATTGTATGAAGAACAAGATAGAAAATTTGAAAGGTGGATGAGTAATCGAGAAATGCAGTGAAGGAGAAAAAGGTTGAAATCTAAGTTAGAAAGCAGAGTTTGATAAAGTATTAAGTCCAGTGGAAAGTGATGGAATAAAGTGAAGACAAAGAGTGCATAATGGATCTAATTAAGAAAGAGGTAGTTGCAAATTTACATATCAAATTTTATATTGTTGCTTATTAACATTTGTAGAAGAAAAATCTCTTAACTGAGTGGACTTAACAGTCTTATTATAAAACCTTTAGCAAATTGACATTCTAGAAGAGTGTTTGAAGACCTTTAACTAGGCGACTCCTAGCAGGGTGAAGATCCTAATAGATCTGAGGCAAATCCCCTGATGGGGTGACATTTGACAATGTGCATTGTAATCTTTAACCAGATTGGATTTTAACCGAGCATACTTCAGAAGAGTATTTCTTTAGTGGGTGACAATTCCCACAGTGGTTTTTACCAAATTGAGTTTCCATGTTAAATTTGGTGTTCTATGTGTTGAATGTTTATTGTGAATGTTATTGTTGATTTATAAAGTTAATTTATTACTATCAATTAATAATGAGGTTTGTCCGACCGAGTTGTTACCGAGTTGAATCAAAGAAAGTTTTAAGGTTTAAAGAATCACTTATTACTGATTCACCCCCTCCTCAGTAATCCAACAATTGGTATCAAAGCTAAGTACTCTAAAAAGGGTAAGTTTGAAAGACTTGAATAAAAGATCTGAATATGTATAAGAGGGAGGCACCAAATTTGAATAGGGGAAACTTATCTACATGGAAAAGAAAGATTAGGTTGCACATATCTGGAATTGGAGAGTATGCTATATATTATCTTGACAATGAGTATTCACCACCACCATTTGGACCTATGAAAGGTGAACAAGTAAGAGAAAGACAAGATCACACTCAAGTTATTATTGAGATATCTTCTGCCCTCACCGACCAAGAGTTCAATGACTTTAAAGGATGTGATACTACAAAAAAAATGTGGGATAATATTGCATTAGTATATGGTGGAGATATGCATGTTCAGAAGGCAAAGGCTGAAAGTTTGAAAGTAAATTTTGCTTCTATGAGAATGAAAGAATGTGAAGATGTTATACAATACAATACAAGATTGAAGGAAATTGTGAGTGTTATCAAAGGTGCTGGAGGACATATAGAAGAAGAAGATGTAACACTTGTAAAATGTTGATGAGATTTTTTCCTATATATGCCATCCGAGTGTCTTCTATACAAGAACTGAAATCCATTCCTCAGATGCATATTTAACTATATGCTACAATTGTTAAGTTGATTTATTTTGAGCTTAATGATTGAGATAACAATTTACCTACTACTTCTAAGATTAAATTTGCATTCAAGTCATCTTTGAATATTGGATATTCTAGAGAGTCTAGATCTAGTGATGGTTATGCTAACAGTGCAAGTGAAATATTTTAGAGTTGTAAGAGTGATCTAGAAAGCCTATATGAAGAGGAAAGACAACAAGAAGAGTTTGAAGCTCTACTAGCTAGGAGGCTACTAAGAGGAAAAGGAAAATACTAAGGTAAATTACCCTAGAAATGTTTCAAATGCAACAAGATTGGTCACATTGCATCTAGATATTGTCTTGACAATGATAATGATGAAAAGAAAGACTGTATGCACCCTAAAATGGTCGCCTAGACTTTGGGCCCCATTCTTCAATTTATCAATTTCCTAAATCAATGCTTTGCAATATTTTCAAATTAAATCAATTTTCTTGATCAAATCCTAATTCTATCATTTATTGGATTAACCATTTTATCCTAAGTCTTTATTTAATTAAAAGGAATTCCCTCCCCTTTTATTAAATAAAAATCCCCCACTTACCTCTTATCCTAAGTTGCGCAAATAAAGCATTATTCCTATTTTATAAAAAGAAGAAAAGACCTTTTTGTCTCACATGGGGCACAAAAGTCAACACTTATTTCTCATTGGAGGATATTTGTGCACAAGGATTGATCCCACTTTCAAACTCCACCCTTGATCAAATCTTTTGCCTCTTAATCTCCATGGTCCATTTATCTTTAAAAGGAGAGCTCTCTTCTCATTCAAAGGATCCCACTCTTGATGCTAATGTTGTGCTGTGGGTTTTCTTGGTGACTTTGGAGCTTTGGAGAGTTTGTTGCATTTTAGTCTTCACACTTGCATTATAGCTTAGTTTTCATGGCATTCTTAGCTTAGTTCCTTTCATGTTCTATCTTAATTCACATAGCTTAATTAGCAAAGGCTTGTAATACTCTCATTTTTCATAGCTTAGTTGCATTCTTGCATTCTCATTCTACCACATTACATATTTCATTGCATTTTTTGAGGATATTGGCATTTTTTCCCTTGTCTATTTGAATCTCCCATTGCATGGTTTACTAGCAAGGTTGCATGCTTAATAGCTCTAGCTGAGAGCCCTCTAAACACCCTTGCACTCCATGCCTAGGGAGCTCTAAGTTGCTTTCTCAAGGCTTCCAATTCATGGATTCTCTTGGAACTAAAGACTTAGAGAAGTGCACATTTTGAGTGTACAAAGACAATTGAGATAATAACAAAAGGGAAAATAGATTCAAAAGATACCGAGATTTAAAGAACAAAGGTAAGAAGTCATGTTACATTGCTGAAGAAGGACTAACCGATGATGATGAAGGTGTAGAGGTTGTGTATGTTTCTATCAAGGATGATTATGATGAAGAAAGGTATGGAGAAGAAAAAACTTTAATTTCTCATGTTAGTAAGAATGATACATGGATAATTGATAGTGGTTGTTCACATCATATGACTGGTGACACACATAAGTTCATTACTATACAAGATCATGATGGAGGTTATGTTAGATTAGGTAATGATGCTCCATATCTTGTGAGAGGTAAAATTTCTATAATTTTGATGGATAATACACAATGTGATGATGTCTATTGGGTTTTACACTTAGTGATGAGAATTGTGTATTAGGATAGAGTTACAAGAAGGAAAATGTTGTTGTTGTTGTGAAAGGTTGATGAATAATTAAAGCTGTAATCACAGAGTTTTTTGTAGAGATGTTACAGAGTTGAAGTCAAAATAATAACATAGAATAATGGATTTGATCAACATTACAGAGTGAAAATTATAGGTCATTTATTCTTTTTGTATTCCTAATACTTTCAACAAGTTGTAAATCCCTTAACCAGGTAGTCTTTAGCTGGACTTTTTATGTAAATACATAAACAGGGTGAACACTGTAATAGTGGGATTAAATCCTTTGATAGGTTAGTCTTTAATTTGATTGTAGATACTTCTAACAAGGTATTAGTCACTCTTGATAGGGTGGATCACCTAGAAAGTGACATATTTTAAGCTCTTAATCAGGCACTCTTTTCTACTGTAGTGAAAGGATTGTGGGTGTCCCCGCCATAGTTTTTCCCTCTAACCAAGGGTTTCCACAAAAAGAATATGCATTTTATGTGTGTGCATGCATTTTCATTTGGTTTATGGAACTTTTAATTCATATTTTTAGTTATATGCTTCATGATATGAATTTTTTTTATTGTTGCTTAAGGGTATTAGTAAGAATTAGAAAAGTTTTATAAGTACTAATTCACCCCACCTCTCAGTACCTATTGCTTCCAACACATATTTTTAGTAATTTGGGCCCATACACTAACTAGACCTTGACCACTATTTTCCATGTGCACTTATTTTTTGCATCAAGCTAAAAACTCCAAAGCATGCACTAACTTTGGAGACTGCTTTTAGTTCGGTCTCACCAGGTGTGTCAAGAAAAATTATTGATCCCCTAGTTTGCATCTCCTGTCGATTATTGAGGGGAATTTCTGGAAGTTTAGCAGTGGTGGGATGGGGTGCGCCCTATAACACAACCTATGAGATTTTAGAATTTGGCTCTTTGTGGTTGGTGTTTGGAGAAAAGGTAGCAGAACCTTGTTCAATCAAACAACCTAAGATAAGGGGAGGAAAAATGTTGAATCAAATATTTGTTGGGTAGGCTCAGAATGCATCTAGTGGTATTCAAAGAGACCCTACCTCTCTGGTCAGAGATTCATGTCGTAATTAACTCTCAAAATGGTGCACCACATTCCCTTCATTGTTCACAGGAGAACAAGATGCCAAACTCTTGGACATAGGGATTTAACATTCATATCTTGTCATGGGAGGCAGTACAAGGGTCCAAATTAAGGCACTTCACTCCTAAATATAGTTCAATTCTCCTCAACAAGGGACACAGTATATGATTTTTTATTGAGGTGTACATAAATTGTTCATATAAGGGTCAAAAGAGAAGGCCACACTTCTTAAAAATTATCTTCCCAAGGAGCACACAACATAAAACATAAATTGACTAGGCAACATCTATAAGAGTTCAACACATTACATAATGATTAATAAAATAGGAAAATGTACTGAATACACAGTTCCATGATTTATTAAGAGAAAACATGCCAAGGCAAGAGAGAATTCCCTAGAGAGTATGTGTTACAATATGTATCCATGGATTACAAGTCATAGGGTCTTGTTCTCAAAAAAGTAAAAATCCCTGCAAATGATATAATATATTTCCTCGACTATTGAACCAAAGTCCAATATTCCAACCTCTTTAAATTAACAATTCATCAGGGTTTTATAGAACAACCCTTAGTCGAGATGGTCTCAGAATGATTACAGTTTGTTACAATCAATAAAAATGCTAAAGAATCTGGCATGGATCGCTCAAATCCTTGCGTTGTGGGTGATTTATTGAATCTAATTCATTTATAACAACATCTCTATTCGCTAGGTTAACCACAAAAATCTTGGCATCTTGATCAAAGTTTCCATGATTGTATGTTCTGATCCGAGTGTCAAAAAGTGAATAGTTATCTAGAAAGCTCTTAGTCATGGAGTTTTGTCCAGGAAGGAATATTATTAGAAATGCATTGGTGGGGACCATTAAAGGAAGGGTATTTGGAGGGCATGTGGCAAATGGTTTAAACTTTTGAGAGGTTCATTCTCTATAGAGCAGTTAGAAACTCTGATAGGTTGACATGTGTCAACCAATGTCGAGACTAGGAAAGTGCATACCGCTCAACATGATCAAAGATTGAAGGAAAACACATTGAGTGTTTGAAGTGATGTAGAAGGATGTACATGATTCAATTAGAACATGACAATTTAAAATTAGTTCAAATTCTATTATCTAACATATCAACTTGTTAGAAATAAATCGTTACACTTCCATCTTTCCCATATATGGCATAAAATTCAAATTAAGATTTGAATTGGATGTAATTTTAGGGAACCATAATACATATGCTCAACTATTTTTGGGTTTATGCATGCTTTTGGTAAATTATATCAACAATTTTGAATGAGATTGGCCATAGAAATTAGGATATCAATTGGGAGTCAAGGTTGGATAGTATAGGTGAGGCATATTACAAGAGAAATTGTGAATTGGTATGAAGGTTACAAGCTAGTTAGAAATATTCAAAACCTTGTAATGCCACATTTATTATACCATAAAATACCATAAATTATCCCTACAATCCTTTAATTTCACATATAATCATTATATCCAAGTGTTAAGTGTGCCCTTATCTCCTAAGATGGTCTGGAAAATATCTATTGAATGTAGTCTACATATTAATTTTGGTGAATATTCAACTTAAAGAAAGCCTTGGAATTATTTACATGATGAATATATTGTACCTAAAATGGAATCTAAATAAATAAAATAAAAATATTGTCTAAATATTCCCCTTGATCTTATTCCAATTGTCATGTAGACATTAAAGTATCCTCCAAAGTCAACATCAAGTGTAACATGTAGATAAACAATGTAGCACGTTAATCAATCGAAACATGCAAATCATACAATGAAAATAAGTCAACTTCGATCACCACATACCATGGTAAGACCTATAAAAATATCTTAACTCAACCTCCAATACATAGTAGGACCAAAGGAATATGATCCAATCAGAATTTAAACTGAGTCAGAAAGAGACAAACATAAACAACAATGTTGAGAAATAGAACATCACAAATTCTATTGCAGAGAAAACCAACACTTCAAAAATAAACTAGAACATTGCACAAATAGTTTGAACATGTCCTCCAAACCACACAATAAAAAATAACACTACAAAGCATTCTTGGGACTAGTCTTAATAGACATCCACATTGTTAGCAAACTGCAACAACTAAACATCAATTGAACTATTGAGTACTTAAAACATAATAGTGCAATGCCCACAAAACATAGACATTGTATCCAGAACCAAAAGACATAACTTTAAATATAGAGGAATGTGAAGCATCCTCCCAAACAGACTTCAAACAGACTTTACTACATATTCCACCGTCCAATATTGTCACCTTTTAGAATCAACACATATTCTCCCAATGTCATCACCAGAGAACATATGAACATCTAACCACTCATTTTTAGACTTTATCAATAACCACACATTAAGTATACATCCACATACATCAGGTTGACATCAATGACAACACTAAATTCACATTTCTAACAATATTTTCCTTTGTCATTGGTGACAACACTAACAAAAACACTATTTGTGCATAACATATTACTGTAATACCTTCTAATTTTTCATCAAAACAAACAATTTTGATGTCAATGAAAACACAATGCAATATCTTCATATCACCAACATTATCTCATGTTGTCGTTGCTAGAAAAACTTGTTCCATTTTTGCATCTCTCTCAACATCTCTCCCCCTTTAACATCAAGGAAAAAGGGGCACAACACTTCAAAAAAAGTAAACAATTCTCCCCCTTACATGCACATCTCTTTGTAATTTGCATTACATTCCCCCTATTAGAGACATCTCTCTCTTTGCAACAATTTATCGTAACTAAGAAACTAGAACCTTCATTGCTTCCCAAGAGAGTAACCATCACATTAATCCAGGAGACAAATGATAGACTTTGAATTTGCCCCTAGAAAGATGCACCACTTTATGCATCTAGTTTGAAGTAGGAGGGGAAATAACCCCTAACTTTTGTCAAAGACACTCAATTGTATCCTTTGATAGTGCCTTGGTGAATTTATTTTCAATTTGATCCTTTTTAGGCGCATACTCTAATTTGACTTTCTTCTCTACAACCTTCTCTCCATAGAAATGAAATTGGATAAAATTGTGTTTAGTTATTTAATGCATCATATGATTCTTTGAAATGTTAATTGTACTTGTATTGTCACACATAATAGGAACATCGTCATCATACACCACCTTGATATCTCTTAGATTTCTTTATCCACATCACTTGAATGCAACCAGATGTTTCAATATATTCTACTCTAGTTGTTGATAATGACACTAAATCTTGTTTCTTACTTAGCCAAAGACTAATTTATCTCCCAAGAAAAATGTACATCCACCTGTACTTCTATCATTAACACATCTGACCCAATGAACATCTTCACAAGCCTTTAAAGACAAATTATCATTCTTCTTATAACATAAACCAAAATCTAGAATTCCTTTCAAATATTTAAATATGATTTTCATTGTCTTGTTATATGATTACCTTGGATTATCTTGATATATTGAAACCAAACAAACTGCATGCATAATATCTAGTCTAGAAGAAGTCAAATAAGGAAATCTACCAATCATAGATCTATAAAGTTTATGATCCACTTTTGCAGATTCATCATCCTTTCTCAAATGACAACTAGTAACCATGGGGTACCAATAGGTTTACAATTATCCATACCAAACTTCTTCAATAGTTCTTTGATATACTCGATCTGAGAAATGAAAGTTTCATCAACCAATTGAATAAATTGAAGACCCAAAAAAATGATGACTCGCCAATAATTGACATCTCAAACTCTTGCATTTCTTCTACAAAATTCTTAAAGACATCATCATCTCCACCAAAATGACATCATCAACATACACAGCTACTATAAAAAAAAATTCAGCTTCAACTTTGAAATAGAGATTACTATCTACGATATCTTTCTTGAAATTTTGTTGTAACAAATACCTATACAACCTTACATACCAAGCTCTAGGAGCTTCCTTTAGTCCATGAAGAGTCTTCTTATTTCAACATACCATGTTTGTATATTTTGACAACTGAAAACCACCTAGTTGTTAAATTTAAACCTCTTCTTTAAGTTATCCATTCAAAAGTGATGACTTAACATATATTTGCTATATCTTAAGTTCTTTTCAGAAAAAAATGAAAGAAACATCCTTATAGCTTCTATACTAACTACCAAAGCAAAATTATCCTCAAATTCTATTCCTTCAACTTGTGAATAGCCTTTACAAACCAATCTTTCCTTGTTTCTTATGACTTCTCCATATTCATTCAACTTATTTTGAAACACCCATTTTGTTCCATTCACATTATTGTCCACCAGTTTAGGCACTAGTTCCATGTATGATTCTTTTCAATATGATTCAACTCTTCTTCCATTTCTTTCATCCACCCATCATCTTTTCTAGCTTCTGCAAAGGTCTTTGTCTCTACCTTAGATAAGAAATAGAGATTTTCCTATTCACTTGCCTTAGCAAGTCTTCTCCTTGTCTAAACACCTTTTTCTTCATGTCCGATGATCTATTCCTTTGAAAGGTTCTTCTAAACATATTTTTTAGGTGTCTTAGGAGTTGGTTTTTATTCCTTTTATCATGCATCTAATTCTTCTATCTTTTGGATCTTCTTTCTCTTCTATAATGCATGTGGTATCTTCTATTTGAAAAATATCAGGTTTTGAGGCAAACTAATTCCATTCTTCACTAACTTTGACATTTGTGCTTTCCACAATCCTCCTCAACCTTTTTTATAACACTAGTATATGTTTCTCTTTGTAGAATTTCCAAGAAATATTCCTTCATTAGATCATGAATCAAATTTTCGTAGATCTTCTTTGCATCTCCTAATGAAGCACCCACTTCCGAAGTTAAAATATTTGACAATAGGAGAGCTCATAAGGTGTTTTTATATGATTAAATCTCACTTGTACTCTATTAATAAAGTAAAAAAAATTATGCACATCTTTTCAATGCATATCCTAATGAACTACAACTGATTGAATACTTGAATGAACTAAAGGAACGGTGATTAGAGATCACCGAGTACTGAAATGATATGTAAGATGATTAAATCAATTAATATGTTGTCATTGATGTCAACTAGTCTTGACAGTACTTATCATGTTAGTTACAAACATCTGAACATCTGTTGAAGGAAGAAAAGATGAGGAACTAAGATATCTACATGAGGAAAAGATGGATATGACAAATAAGGATAAGGAAAACATTGGGTAACTTATTGATGACTCTATGGCTTTATATTGTTGACTTGAGCATGTTACATTAATCTATTATGAAGAAGAGATTTAAATTTGAACAAGTGAATGTGGTTAGTAATTGAAGATTTTTGTATACACCGAACCAATGTAGTGTATACCAACTGACAGTATTAACCGAGCTAGTTCAACTAGTTATCACTGACGCATTTCTATATCAACTGAGTATGGATGAAAATATTAAATGCTAAAAACAACAGACTGAAATTGATGAGCTGGATATTGGTATGATTTCAAGATTAAGGATGAAGTTTGTTATGAGATCCATGGCTAACAAAATTTGGAGAAGATCTAAAGGATGAGATTGAAACGTGTTAATGACACATCTGCCAAGGAAGGTTTAAGAGGCAAAATAGATGAAGAAGATTAAGCAGCAAAATCTAATGGTTGATATGAAAATGGTTTACTTGTCTATATAAGAGATATGATTTTCATTATTGAAACATGTTGGAAAGAAGTAGACTGCAAATAATTTGTGTGAAGAACTTATTCATGCATGCCTGATCAAACTGGTTATTGAAGAACTGAGCTGCAGAGTTTTACTGAGCATTAGAGAACCATTTACCGAGTGAAAGTAAGTTGAAGAATATTAAGGAAGTGAATTGATTAATGATCAGAGGATATTTTATGGGCTTAGCATAGATCTAAATATCTGCAATTGAGTTGTATTTGAATCAGATAATTAATGTATTAGTTTAACCATTGATTCATAAAATCTCTTAACCGAGTGGACTTAACCATCTTATATTCTGTCCTATGTCATTCAGAGAATGTACATTGTTATCTTGTTGACCCCATAGTGAATGCTGGTCAAAATTTAGCGGTTAGTGTTAAATCCTCTAATCAGGTCACACCTAATAGTGTGTATTGTAACCTTTAATGGGGTTGGCTCTTCACCGAGCTCACTTAAGAAGAGTGAATTATTTTGAGTTACCGGTCCCAGGTGGTTTTTCCCTTAACAAGGTTTCCAAGTTAAATCATTGTGTTATGTGTTATTTGGTATGATTATTTTGCTATCATACTTTACATACTGCATAGTTGATTTGGTCGATAATCATAGTTAGTTAATTACTGGTAATCAGTAAAGTAAACAAATAGATTGATATTTTGTGTTACCGAGCTACATAATTTGGTTGAATTATTTTGTGGAGTACATCTTTATATTTGGGACTATAGGATAACTAATCTAATTGATTCAACCCCCCCTCTCAGTTATTCTAACAATTGGTATCAGAGCATATTGGTTGCTTGGAAGAAGGTTTTAAGGACTTGAGCAGAAATATTATAAGATGTATAAGAGCGAAGTGTCGAAGCTAAACAAAGACAATTTTTCTACATGGCAAAGCCAGATGAGACTTCACATATATGGAATTGGAGAATCTACTATACCTTTACTGGACAATGGATACATACAAACAACAATTGGTCCTTTGACTCTTGATCAGTTGAGAGACCGTCATGAACACAATATTACTATGATAGAGATTATTCCTGCTCTATCTGATGCTAAATTTGAGGATGTCAAGAATTGCACTACAACGAAGAAAATGTGGGATAAAATTTCTCTAGTTTATGGTGGTGATGTGAATGTGATGAGAGCCAGAGCTAAAAGCTTGAAAGGTAGATTTGATGACATGAAGATGAAGGAAGGAGAGAATATTACATAGTACACAAACTGAATCAAAGAGGTAGTTAATGCTATCTGAGGAGTTCATGGTATCATATCTGAAGATATTGTGGTAAGTAAAATATTGATAACCTTGTTTCCTATCTATGCAATCAGAATATCTACTATTCATGAAATGAGGTATGCACCTAATAGCACTCTTACCCTTGAGAGTCTGATTGGAAAGTTAACAACTTTTGAGCTGAATAATTTTGACAATAGTGTTGTACAGAGTGTTGAGTTTGCTTTTATGTCTTCTCTGAAGATTGCTAAATCCAGTAGTAAGCATAATATAAGGAATGAAAGTGATAGTAATACTGATGATGAGCTTGATGAACTTGAATCACTAATGGCCTGGAGACTGCGGAAAGGTAGATATAAGGGAAATTTACCTTTAGCTTGTTTTAATTGTAAAGAAGTTGGCCATATTGCTACAAGATGTCCTAACAGGAAAGAGGATGACAAAGAAAAAGATTGATCTAGTGATGGGAAGTATGGAAGAAGAAACAACCGAGGCTACCGACACTATAACAGAGACAACTGAGATCACAAAGATAAGGGCAATAAGGCATGTTACCTTGCAAAAGAAGATGACTCTGACACTGACACTGATGATGATATTGAGGTGGTGTTTTTTGCAATGAAAAGTGATTCAAAAGAGGATGAAAGGTATGTAGAAACAACACTTATTTCTAAAGTTAGTAAGAATGATACTTGGATCATTGATAGTGGTTGTAAACATCACATGACTAGTGATGAAGATAAGTTTGATCATCTTGAGCATTATAATGGAGGATCAGTGAAAATGGGAAATGACATACCTTGCATGGTTAAAGGAAAAGGATCTATTTTATTGAATGATAAAATTAGATGTGATAATGCATATTGGGTAAAAGGACTTAATTACAATTTTTTAAGTGTAGCACAGCTGAATAACTCAGGTCACCGAGTTGCATTTGAGAGCAAGAAGGTGAAAATCTATAATCAAAATGGAAATCTTGTCAAAATAGGTGGACAATCAAAAGGTAATTTATTTTATCTTGACAATGCTGAGACTTATTGTTTACTGGTGAAGAATGAAGATGCATGGTTATGGCATAAGAGGTTATGTCATGTAAATTCTGATAACATGATTAAGATGATAGAAAGTACTAATGTTAGAGTTGATGAGTTTGTTGAAAATAATGAAGAAGAAAGCATGAAGGAGCCGAAAGATTATGGTAGGTTTACTTATGTTGAAGATCCAGACTATCTACTGAAGCCACAGGCTGAGTCTATTGAGCATCAGGAAAATGCTACCGAGAATCGGCAAATGGAAACCAAGAATCATGAAGAAGCTATCGAGCAGGAAAATGTACCTGAACAGAATGATGAACAGAGGAGATATCAAGTGCTAGCAGGATTTGTTAGAAGACATCATCCTGAGAACCAAATCATTGGAGATAAGAAAGCTGGCATGATGACCTGAAGTAAGTTGAGACAAAATGCATGCTTAGTTTGTGAGTTTGAACCTAATAATGTTAGGGATGCACTTGGGAATGAGGAATGGATAAATTCTATGAATGAGGAAATATAACAAATTGAGAAGAATAAAACATGGACTTTAGTGCCTAGACCAAAGAATAAAAATGTTATTGGTACTAAGTGGATTTTCAAGAATAAGTTGAATGAGAATGGAGAAGTTACAAGGAATAAGGCAAGACTTGTTTGCAAAGGATATGCACAAGAAGAAGGTATTGATTATGGTGAAACCTTTGCAGCAGTTGCTAGATTGGAAGGAGTTCACATATTACTTTCTTATGCTGCACATAAGGGATTTAAGGTATATCAAATGGATGTGAAATCAGCATTTTTGAATGGAATTCTTGAGGAGGAGGTCTACATAGAACAACTGGAAGGGTTTGTTGATCAGAATCAGAAAGACATGGTATGTAGACTGCACAAAACTTTGTATGGATTGAAGCAAGCATCGAGGGCATGGTATGAAAGACTACATGCTTATCTTATTAGTATTGGTTTTGTAAGAACTAGTGAAAATAGTAATTTGTACATGAAAGGAGGATCTGATGATAACATTTTGATTGCTGAAATATTTGTTGATGATATAATCTTTGGAGGACAAGATCTGATTTGCAAATCTTTTGCTGATGACATGAGGAAGGAATTTGAGATGTCTGTGTTTGGAGAGATTAAATTCTTTCTAGGTTTGCAGATTATACAACAAAAAGATGATATTTTCATCACTCAATCAAAATACATTAAAGAAGTATTGAAAACTTTTGGCATGGAAGATGTTAAACCAGTGGGAACACCAATGGTTACTGGCTGTAAATTGATAAAAGATGATGAATCTGGAGAAGTAAATCAGATTCTATACCGATCAATGATTGGTAAACTGATGTATTTTGTACACAGTAGGCCTGATATTGCACATGTAGTGGGGATTGTGGCTAGATTTTCTACCAATCCTAAAGATTCACATATGGTTGCAGTGAAAAGAATCTTGAGACACTTGAAGAAAACATAAGATTATGGATTATGGTATACATTTGAAGGCAAATTTGAACTTAGAGTTTACACCGATGCAGATTGGGCTAGAAACATAGATGATCAGAAGAGCACAATCGGTGGAGTATTCTTTTTAGGGGAAAGGCTTGTGACTTGATTAGCAAGAAACAAGCATGCATCTCTCAGTCCACTGCTGAAGCAGAGTATGTTGTTATTGCTGCAAATTGTTCAAATATAGCTTAGATCAAACAAGTGTTTGAAGGAATGAATGAGGTAATCACTGAGCCTGTGATTATATATTGTGACAACACTAGTGCTATAAATATTTTTAAGAATCCTGTGATGCATTCTAAAAGAAAGCACATATCTATTAATTATCACTACTTTAGAGAACAAGTTCAAGAGAAGCAGGTGAAACTAGAATTTGTAACATCTAAGTAACAACTTGCTAATATCTTTACTAAACCATAACCGAAGGACACATTTGAGTATTTGAGGACTAGACTTGGGCGCTGTCCCCTATCTACCGATCACTAAGGTGATCTGGAGGTTGCATCAACCTATACTTATCAAAAGATTATTCATGTTGATGCACATAGCTCACACTTTGGATTTTGTCTAAGGTTGTGAAAGAATATAAAAGCTACAACAAAAATTTGTTTATCTATACACTGAAGGTACATGATAGGAACCGAACAACAGAGAAATACTTGGCTACTAAAGAGTTGTTTGTATATTTTCTTTGGCATTTTTTTCAAAGGGAGAGAGAATGAATATGGAAAATTAGTTACTAAGAACACAAAGAAAGGAAGAGACATATCTGTTGCTAAGAACAAAGGGAATCTAAGAACTGAAAAGATCAAATCCGCAGGGAGAGTCTACACTTGTAACGTTGTTATGTTTTGTAGTGATTAAACATATTAAATTTGAGCTCACCGAGCTACAACATTTTCTTACATAGTTGTAGAATACATGTTTGGTATGTAAATGACATATTTTCATATTGCTTGTTTTTCCATCAATGCCAAAGGGAGAGATTGATGAACTACAACTGATTGAATACCTGAATGAACTGAAGGAATAGTGATTAGAGATCACCAAGTACTGAAATGATATGTAAGATGATTAAATCAGTCAATATGTTGTCATTGATGTCAACTAATCTTGATAGTACTTATCATGTTAGTTAAAAACATCTAAACATCTGTTGAAGGAAGAAAAGATGAGGAACTGAGATATCTACATGAGGAAAAGATGGATATGACAGATAAGGATAAGGAAAACATTGGGTAACTTATTGATGATTCTATGGCTTTATATTATTCACTTGAGCATGTTACATTAATCTATTATGAAGAAGAGATTTGAATTTGATCGAGTGAATGTGGTCGGCAATTGAATATTTCTGTATACACCAAACCAGTGCAGTGTATACTGACTGACAGTATTAACTGAGCTAGTTTAACTAGTTATCACTGACGCATTTCTATATCAATCGAGTATGGATGAAAACATTAAATGCTAAGAACAATAGACTGAAATTGATGGGCTGGATATTGGTATGGTTTTGAGATTAAGGATGAAGTTTTTTATGAGATCCACGCCTAACAAAACTCGGAGAAGATCTAAAGGATGAGATTGAAACATGTTAATGACACATCTATCGAAGAAGGTTTAAGAGGCAAAATGGATGAAGAAGATTAAGTGGCAAAATCTAATGGCTGATATGAAAATGGTTTACTTGTCTATATAAGAGATATGAGTTTCATTATTGAAACATGTCAGAAAGAAGAAGACTACAGAGAATCCACATGGAGAACTTATTCATGCATGCTTGATCAAACTGGTTATTGAAGAACCGAGCTGCAGAGTTTTACCGAGCGTCAGAGAACCATTTACCGAGTGAAAGTAAGTTGAAGAATATTGAGGAAGTGAATTGATTAATGATCAGAGGATATTTTATGGGCTTAGCATAGATATGAATATCTACAATTGAGTTATATTTGAATCAAATCATTACTGTACCAGTTTAACCATTGATCCAGAAAATCTCTTAACCGAGTGGACTTAACCGTCTTATATTCTTCCCTATGTCATTCAGAGAATGTACATTGTTATCTTGTTGACCCCATAGTGAATGTTGGTCAAATTTTAATGGTTAGGGTTAAATCCTCTAATCAGGTCACACCTAAATGTGTGTATTGTAACCTTTAACAGGGTTGGCTCTTCACCGAGCTCACTTCAGAAGAGTGAATTATTTTGGGTTACCAGTCCCAGGTGGTTTTTCCCTTAACAGGGTTTCCATGTTAAATCATTGTGTTATGTGTTATTTGTTATGATTGTTTTGGTATCATACTTTACATACTACATATTTGATTTGGTCGGTAATCACAGTTAGTTCATTACTGGTAATCGATAAGTGAACAGACGGATTGATATTTTGTGTTACCAAGCTACATAATTTGGTTGAATTGTTTTATGGAGTACATCTTTGTATTTGGGACTATAGGATAACTGATCCAACTAATTCACCCCTCCTCTTAATTATTCTAACATATCCTGTAGGTTAACATCCTTTAACATAGTTCTAGACATTTCTTGAACAATCCTATTCTTCCTTTCTACAACTCCATTTTTCTATAGATTTCTAGGTGCATAAAATTTCCTCCTAATACCATGTTCTTCGCATAATATTTCAAATTTATTTGATGTAAATTCACCACCTCTATCAAACCTTAAACATTTGATCTTACCTTCTACTTCATTCTCAACCATATCCTTGAACACATTAAATCTACCTAGGCCTTCTGATTTTTCCCTTAAGAAAGTAACAAGATGTATGATGGATTCCATGGGAATCTATGCTCTTGGAAAAGTGGTCAATCGAGCAGTTTAATTTTTTGGCTTATGGTTATGTTTTCTCAGCTTGCATGCTTGAGTGTTTTGGAGTGGATTTGTCCTCCAACCCTTCCTTGTGCTTGTGATGCTTTCTTGATTCCTGCCATTGGTGTAGACCATGATGATGATACCATTTAGTTATTTCTTTGTGTAGATTTGGTGGAAAACCTTGGGTCATACCATCCTCATGTAGATGAGTGGATGAAATCCCTAATTATGTCCTTAGGTAACCAAGTTGACATGGAGCTTTTTATGTCCTCGTGTAGATCGATTTGACAATATTATTTTTGGTCTCTATCTTGGGATGTTGAGCCTTGGAATAGGTACATTGAGTATTCATAGGGAGTAGCTCCTTATGTGTACCTTGGCTCAGAAGTGGTTGCAGTGGATGCATCTAGGAGTTTAAATAAAAATTGATAACATAATAAAACAATTGGGTTAAAACACTAATCAAGACTAATTGGTATTTCTCGGATGTGAGGATTGACCCTTGTGTGGGAATTGGAAACCATTGAGCCCTTGGATGTCAAGATTGACTTGTGTGGGTGGTAGATGGTACTTACACCCCTGATGTTAGGATTCACCCTTGTGCAGGCATGGATACTCCCTATGGTTAGAACTCTTGTGTCTAGGTCCAGTAGTGTTGCGTAGAACCATGATGAGTTGTGATATGGGATGTTATGAGTGTGCTTGGATGTGGGTTCTTTTTTTAATTGTTCTAAATGTATAATGTATCTTGCATATGTATGTATTCCATTAGAATGCTCCACTTTTCTTCTCAGACTTTGCATCTGCTTAGCATGTGTGTTGGTCACTCCTTGCTTCCATGTTTACCTTATGTTTGTGGTAGGGTTACTATCTCCATGAGCACAATGGGGTGGGCCTGAGGGTTCCACATGGTAGGATGGCATTGTACTTTACCAGTGTTGAGGACCAGTGTATAGGTAGTGGGCTTCCTCTAGTTTTAGAGTATTTGAGAATTGAGTGCTCCTTGCTATGCCTCACTTGGCCCATGTTGTATGTACATTCACACTCTATTAATTATGTAGTTAGATTAGATTCATTTATGTATTTGTACTTGATCCTTTTGTACATATGGATGTATATGATCATAGAGTATTTTATTGATTGTATGTTCTTGATTGCAATCGAGTGAGTAATACCTCAATTTGCATGTATTTGGTACTCCCCAGTGTGGATCCAACCTAAATTTTAGTTGTACATGTTAGAATAACTGAGAGGGGGGGTGAATCAGTTAGATCAGTTATCTTATAGTCCCAAATACAAAGATGTAACACTTAAAACAATTCTAATAAATTCTACAGTTTGGTTCTCCTTCAACCAGTCTGATCAGGCATACATGAAATTGTGTTCACATGAAATCTCTGCACTGTTCTTTCTTTTGACATGTTTCAATAAAGAAAATCATATCTCTTATATAGACAGATAAACCATTTTCATATCAACCATCAGATTTTGTCGTGTATCCTTCTTCGTTGATTTTGCCTCTTAAACCTTCCTCGATAGTTGTGTCCATAACACGTCTCAATTCCATCCTTTAGATCTTCTTCTAATTTTTTTAGTCATGGATCTCATAACAAACTTTATCCTCAATCTCAAAATCATAATAATTTACAGCTCATCAAATTTTTTTGGTTGAACTAAGCATTTAATACTTTCATCCAAACTTGGTTAACAAAGAAATGTGTCGGTGAACACAAGCTTAGTTAATACTGTCACTTGGTATACACTACACTGGCTCGATGTATACTGAAGTGCTTCATTTACCGACCACATTGCCTTGTACAATTTTGCTTCCTTCTACATAATAGATTAATGAAACATAATCAAGTCAATAATATGAGATTATAGACTCATCAATAAGTTACCCAAAGTATTCCTTATCCTCATCTGTCATATCCATCTCTCTCCATGTAGATATCTCAGTTCTTCATCTTTTCTCTCCTTTTTACAGATGTTTAGATGTTTGTAACTTACATGATAAGTACTGTCAAAACTAGTTGACATCAATGACAACATAATGATTGATTTAATTATCTTACATATCATTTTAGTAACTCGGTGATCTCCTAATCACTAGTCTTCAAGTCATTCAGGTATTCAATCAGTTGTAGTTCATCAATCTCTCCCTTTGGCATTGATGGCAACACAAGCAAAATGAAATATGCCATCCACATGCCAAACATGTATTCTACAACTTTGTAAGTAAATTTTGTAGCTCAGGAAGCTCTCCCTAGCTTGATTTTAGTATTTTTAATCACTACGTTACATAACAGCATTACAAGTATAGACTCTCCTCTATGGATTTGATCTTTTTATCTCTTAGATTCTTCATATTCTCAGCAAAAAATCTTCAAATTTCTCCCTGACTTTCTCAGATTATCTCTCCCTTAGATAGATATTTCATTAATCTCTTTGTTTATCTCTGCACTATTTATCTCTCCCTTTGACAACAATGCCAAAGAAAAACATAAAACATACAACTTTGCAATATCCAAGTAACTCTCTCTTGTTTGGTGTAGATAATGTATCTTTGTATACTGATATGCAAAACTATGTTCTAGCTCCTTAAATCTTTCACAACCTTAGACATAATCGAAAGTGTGAGCTATGTTGCATCAACATGGATGATCTTCTGATAAGATTAGGCTGATGCATCCAAATCACATTAGTGACCGATAGACAGGGGACGGACCCCAAGTCTAGTCCTCAAGTATTCAAAAGTGTCCTTCACTAGAGGCTTGGTAAAAATATCAACAAGTTGCTCTTTTGATGTAACATATTCCAGTCTTACTTGCTTCTCCTGTACTTGTTCTCTTAAGTAGTGATACTTAATTGAAATATGCTATCTTCAAATGCATTACAAGATTCTTAGAAATATTTATTGCACTAGTGTTGTCACAATATATAATCATCGGCTCAATAATTACCTCATTCATCCCTTCCAACACTTGTTTGATATAAGAAATGTTTGAATAATTTTTAGCAGCAACAACATATTTTGCTTCGGTAGTAGACTGAGAAATACAAGGTTGTTTCTGTTAATATGATTTAGAACAATAGATAGGGGGGGTGAATCAGTTGTTCTCAGGTCCAGATGTATAAAAATAATCTTTAAACTCTTCAACAAATCAGATCTAATAACCAACACCTACTCGGTCATTATTGATTGCATAACAGAAACATATAACAGTGTAGTCCACTTATCCAATAGCATCTAACTTCTAAAACACAAAAATGTTCAAACCAAAACATTCACACAAGTAACACCAAGATTTATAGTGGAAACCCAATTTGGGAAAAACCACTTTGTAACATGTTACT
This sequence comes from Chamaecyparis obtusa, assembly GCA_027943335.1. NCBI lineage: Eukaryota > Viridiplantae > Streptophyta > Pinopsida > Cupressales > Cupressaceae > Chamaecyparis > Chamaecyparis obtusa. The sequence goes on from BSBK01001008.1 coordinate 165,868, forward strand.
ATTATGTTCACTCTTATGAAGTGAGCTCAGTGAAAAGCCAACCTTGTCAAAGGTTACAAACACAATGTCGGGTGTGACCCGGTTAAAGGATTTAAACCACTATGTTAAAAGTGCACCTCATTATAGGACTTACATACACTCCATTAGAATGCAACCTTGTTCAAAGGATTTATACCTATGACTGTTAGGTCAACCTCTGTTAAAAGGATTTTGACTATTACAATGGTTAGAAAGTAGCAGTAATATTGATCTGAGAAACATACAACTCACTTTGCAAATATCAGATCCAATTCCATACATATATGTTAGCTTACTGACTATGAATCTTTTCCATCTCCATCACTGATCTTCTCAGAACCCTTCAAGTGATCACAACACTTCTCCTTCAGCCTTTTCTGCTTAGACAGTCAATAACATCAACAACACTTCCAGCATCCACTTCTCTCTCTACTTTCAACCTCTTGCTTAGGTTTCCTTAATACTACCTCTATTAGGTCAATACATCTTTTGCCGCTTAATATCCTTCATAGATCTTAGGGTTAGGTCAGATTCATTGAATCCATCCTACATTATGTTCTTCGGCTATCCTTTTAGAAATATCTCAAATCTCTTAAAGATTTACAATAAAACATTTTACAGTGCATTAAATGATTTCATACAATCAATAAATAAAGTCAACACATTTTACATAATCCAAGAATTCAACGATGTCGGCTGGAAATTTGAATTCTTCATCAAATGCAAAATATTGATGCTCGGTCAATACTGTGTCCAACTTCTCGATCTTATCTAGAAAGCTCGGTCACCACATAAACTGTTTCCTCGGCTAACACTGTCTTCCTCAGCAATTAACTAGTGTTTCGTCAACACTAATTTTACTCGGCACATACTAGCTTGGTCGACACAAACAACACTCGGCTTAAATTAGATTTCTTCACTTTTTCTTGGTTAAGCCTACAAGTTTAGTCTTCATTCTTGCTTAGATAAACAATACATTGTCTTATCATTGTGCCACATAATCAAGTACTCATTGAAGTATCAAGATAACTCAACCTTTCCTTAGGTGTTGTTGTTACCAACCTTGCCTATCCCCTTAGCAACACTCAAATAGATATAGTACTTTCTTAAATAACAACAGTCTTACTAGTTAAGGTTTGACATCAATGACAATACAACAATTGCTTCAATTGCAATTTCCAATAATCTCCCTCTTTGGCATTGATGGCAACACCATATGAATATCACATGAATTACCAACCAATCCAAAAACTTATCTGTCCATCAGAGAAATTTATAATATCCTTAGCTTCATTCTGATACAGAATCAATTATCCATGCTTAACCATCCATTGAATTTCTCCCACTGTCTTGATCTTCTCATTCCGTGTATTCATCTATCATCATCTCCCTCTTTGACAAAAATGCCAAAGCAGCAACAAAAGCATACATCCTGTAGATGTAGATATCATATTTTCAATTCAGTAGAATATTTCTCCCTCTATCATCTTGCTTATGATTGATTCTGACTTTGTTGTGCTCTTCACAACTCTAGGTTGCTCCTAAAGTGTGACCTATTTCTGCTTCAATTTGTTAGATGTTCTTTGCAGCACACTTGATGCAGTGCTCCTAGCTTGACTAGGCAGCCTCAGTTAGGCAAAGGACCCCTAATTGAATTCTCAGGTATTCATGAGCTTCTTTAGGTAAAGCTTTAGTGAATATATCTGCTAATTGTTCCTGGGTATTCACATATTCGATGCGGACCTCTTTATCTTGTACCAGTTCTCTCAAGTAATGATACTTGATGGCAATGTGTTTGGTCTTTGTGTGCATCACTAGGTTTTTAGAGATGTTGATAGCACTTGTGTTGTCACTGAAGATGACAACTGGTTCAGTGATTTCTTCTTTCATGCCTACCAACATTTTCTTTATCCATATCAAATTTGAACAATTCACAGCTGCAGCCACATACTCAGCTTCAGCAGTAGATTGGGAAATGCAATTTTGTTTCTTGCTTGTCCAGGAAACTAATCTCTATCCAAGAAAGAAAGCTCCACCACTAGTACTCTTTCTTTCATCTACATTTCCTACCCAATCAGCATTTGTATACACTCTCAGTTCAAATTTGTCATGCTTCTTGTAGTACAATCCATAGTCAGTAGTTCCCTTCAAATATCTCATGATTCTTTTAACTGCCATCATGTGAGTTTCCTTAGGATTGGCAGAAAATCTTGCCACAATCCCAACAACTAATGCAATATTTGGTCTGCTATGTACAACATATTGTAGCTTTCTGATCATAGATCTATACAAAGTCTGGTTAACTTCTACAACATCATCATTCTTAGACAACTTCTGTCCAGTAGCCATGGGAGTACTTACTGGCCTTGAGTCTTCCATACCAAAGGTTTTTAGTATCTCATGAACATATTTAGACTGGGTGATGAAGATTCCTTTCTCCATCTGATATACTTGCAAACCAACTAAAAATTTGATCTCCCCAAACATACTCATCTCAAATTCAATTTGCATTTCATTTGAGAATTTCTTACACAAGACATCTTCTCCACCAAATATAATATCATCTACAAAGATCTTGGCTAACAGGATTCATTTACCTTCTTCATCTTTCATGTATAGATTGCTTGTGTCATTTGTCCTTGAGAATCCAATCTATATTAGGTAGTTGTGCAATCTCTCATACCATGCTCTAGGAGCTTTCTTTAATCCATACAGTGCTTTATTCAGTTTGCAAACCATGTGTCTTCTGTTTGGATCAACAAATCCTTCTGGCTGTTCAATATATACTTCTTCTTCCAATATACCATTTAAAAATGGAGACTTGACATCCATTTGGTATACCTTGAAACTTTTATAGGTAGCATATGCAAGCAGAGTTCTAACTCCTTCCAATCTTGCTACAGGGGCAAATGTTTCCCCATAATCTATTCCTTCTTCTTATGCGTAGCCTTTGCATACCAGCCTAGCCTTATTTCTTTTGATTTGACCATGTTCATTTAGCTTATTACAAAATATCCACTTTGTCCCAATGACATTCTTATCTTCTGGTCTCAACACTAGAGTCCAGGTATCATTCTTCTCTATCTAGTCAATCTCTTCATTTATTGCTTCTATCCGATCTTCATTTTCTAATGCCTACTTTGTTGTCTTAGGCTCATATTCACATAGTAAACATGTTGGATTTCTTGCCTTGCTTCTAGTCTAAATTCCAGTATCTTTATCTCCAATAATTTGTTCAGGCTTGTGATGTCTCCTTACATATTGTGCTAGAACAGGTTCTACTCTTCTTTCATTTGGCTCATCAAATTCACCAACAAGATTGTCAGATTCAGCTTCTGAATGCTCAGCAACCTCTTCTTGATACTCGGTAGCTTCTTCCTGTCGCTCGGCACATTCTTCTTTTCTCTCGGCATTGTTATCCCGATGCTCGGCATTGCTTACCGGAGACTTAGCATCAGGTGCAGGTCTGTCACTTGCCTCTTCTTCTTCTATATACACAAATGATCTATAATCTTCTAGTACACTGTTACTATCAGCTTCATTTTTCTCTGCATACTCATCAACTTTGACATTCACACTTTCCACAATTTTGTTAGTGTTAGAATTCAAACACTTATAAGCTTTACTTTTTGTGGAATAGCCTAGGAATATACCCTCATCACTTTTAGCATCAAATTTTCCATTCGTACTATCCTTCAATATGTAGCACTTACTTCCAAAAATTCTAAAGTACTTTGCATTCGGTGCATACCCATGCCATAATTCATAAGGTGATAGATTTGTACCTTTTTTGATTTGTACTCGGTTAAGAGTATAAATAGATGTACTTATAGCTTCTTTCTAATACTTTTGTGCAACATTCTTTTCAATCATTAATGTCCGTGCACAGTCCAAGATAGATTTGTTCCTTCTCTCTGTTATACCATTTTGTGGAAGAGTTCTAGGTGCAGACATCTATCTTTTGATCCCTCTATCATTGCAAAACATATTAAACTCATTTGATGTAAATTCTCCACCTCGGTCAAATCTCAAACACTTCAAGTTTTTACCTATCTCTTTTTCAACCTTAGCCACATACCACTTAAAGAATTGGAAAGCATTAGATTTTTCCTTTAAGAACATTACATGCATCATTCTGGTATAATCATCAACAAACAGGATAAAATATCTAGCACCACAATAGCTTTGTACACCCATCAGTCCACAAAGGTTAGTATGAACCAAATCTAAGATATTCTCAAAAGTAAAGGTTTTTCTCTTGAAACTAGACTTAGTCATCTTACCCAACTGACATTCTTTGCACATTACATTCTTAGGTTTCTTCAATCTAGGTAGACCTCTCACTTTCTTTTTCTTGCTAATTTCTACCAGATTATCAAAGTTAACATAACATAGCCGCTTATGCCATAACCAAATATCATCAAGTTGTGCAATCATACATGTTTCTTCAGATAGGTCTAGATAGAACAAATTACCTCTTATTTGTTCTCCACTTCCAATCAGTTCACCTGTGGCATCAAATATTTTGGTCTTCCTGTGATGAAATTCCACTCAGTAGATAGTGCTATTAAGTTGTGCAACACTCAATAGATTATAATTAAGACCCTCAACCCAATAAGCATTTTCACAAGAGATCTTATTAGTCAGCTTAATCAATCCTTTTCCTCTAACAGGACATGGTGCATCAATTCCAAATTTCACACTCCTACCTTTATAATGGTTTAAGGTATCAAACTTACTCTTATCTCCAGTCATATGATGTGAACAACCATTGTCAATAATCCATTTATCATTTTTGTTCACATAAGATATCAATGCAGTTTTCTCATCCTCATTAGATTCATCTTTCATTGCAACATAGACAACTTCAATTTCAAGATCATCACTATCAGTGTCAATCTCTTCTTCAGCAATGTAGCGGGATTTCTTACCTTTCCCTTTGTAGTCCTTGTATCTTCAGTAACCTCTATCTTCTCTTTTGTCTTTATGCTTGCTGCCTCTTTCTTCATCCTTATTATCCCTGTCAGGACATCTAGCAGCTATATGACCAACTTTATTACATGAAAAACATATAATAGGAAGTTTACCTTTGTACCTTCATTTTCCCCTTTTCAGTCTTCTAGCCATAAGAGATTCTAGATCCTCAAGTTCTTCATCAGATATGCCACTGTCACTATCACTTTCACTTTCACTGATGCATCTTTCTTTTTCCTTCTCTAACTTATTTAGAACCATTTGTGACTTAAAAGAAGATTCAATACTACCAACAGTGAAGTTATCATAGTTATAAAGTTCAAAAGCAGTAAGCTTACCAACCAAACTTTCTAAAGTAAGGGCATTAGGAGAGTTACATCTAGATTCTTGGATTGCAAAAATTTTGATTGCATAGATAGGACGCAGAGTTCTTAATAATTTTTCTATTACAGTTTCATCCTTAATAGTTCTATTTGCTCCTCTAATAGCATTTACAACTTCTTTTATTCTACCACAATATTGTGCAATATTCTCACCTTCTTGCATTCTCATTTCATCAAATTTACCTCTTAGGCTCTCAGCTTTTTCTCTCAACACATTCAAATCACCGCCATAAATGCTTGCAAGGGTGTCCCACATTTTCTTTGCAGTACTGCAATCTTTAATGTCTTCAAATTTTGGATAACTTAGGGCAGACGCAATCTCCAACATTGCTTGGTTGTGCTCTTGTTTAGCTTTCATTTCCTCGGCAGTCAGAGGTGCAGCAGGTATGACATAGTCATGTTCAATGTAATACTTAGCAGAATCACCAATACCAGCCAGATGCAGCTTCATCAAGCTTTGCCATGCAGGAAAGTTTTCCTTATTCAGCTTTGGTACCTTCTTATACATCTTGATCATTTGCTTCAAGTACCTTCAAACTTGTTCTCTGTAAGCACCAACAGCTCTGATACCAATTGTTAATATGATTTAGAATAACAGAGAGGGGGGGTGAATCAGTTGTTCTCAGGTCCAGATCTATAAAAATAATCTTTAAACTCTTCAACAAATCAGATCTAATAACCAACACCTACTCGGTCATTATTGATTGCATAACAGAAACATATAACAGTGCATTCCACTTATCCAATAGCATCTAACTTATAAAACACAAAAATTTTCAAACCAAAACATTCGCACAAGTATCAACACCAAGATTTATAGTGGAAACCCAATTTGGGAAAAACCACTTTGTAACATGTTACTATTATGTTCACTCTTCTGAAGTTAGCTTGGTGAAAAGCCAACCTTGTCAAAGGTTACAAACACACTGTCAGGTCTGACCTGGTTAAAGGATTTAAACTACTCAGTTAAAAGTGTGCCTTGTTATAGGACTTACATACACTCCATTAGAATGCAACCTTGTTCAAAGGATTTATACCTATGACTGTTAGGTCAACCTCTGTTAAAAGGATTTTGACTATTACAATGGTTAGAAAGTAGCGGTAATATTGATTTGAGAAACATACAACTCACTTTGCAAATATCAGATCCAATTCCATACACATATGCTGGCTTACTGACTGTGAATCTTTTCCATCTCCATCACTGATCTGCTCGGAACCCTTCAAGCGATCACAACACTTCTCCTTCAACCATTTCTGCTTAGACAGTCAATAACATCAACAACACTTCTAGCATCCACTTTTCTGTACTTTCAACCTCTCGCTTAGGTTTCCTTAATACTACCTCTATTAGGTCAATACATCTTTTACTGCTTAATCTCCTTCGTAGATCTTAGGGTTAGGTCAGATTCATTGAATCCATCCTACATTATGTTCTTCGGCTATCCTTTTAGAAATATCTCAAATCTCTTAAAGATTTACAATAAAACATTTTACAGTGCATTAAATGATTTCATACAATCAATAAATAAAGTCAACACATTTTACATAATCCAAGAATTCAACGATGTCAACTAGAAATCTGAATTCTTCATCAAATGCAAAATACTGACGCTCGGTCAATACTATGTCCAACTTCTCAGTCTTTTCTGGAAAGCTCGGTCACCACATAAACTATTTCCGCGGCTAACACTTTCTTCCTCGGCAATTAACTGGTGTTCAGTCAACACTGATTTTACTCGGCATATACTAGCTCTGTCAACATAAACAACACTCAGCTTAAACTATATTTCTTCACTTTTGCTCGGTTAAGCCTACCAGTTTAGTCTTCATTCTTACTTAGATAAACAATACATTGTCTTATCATTGTGCCACATAATCAAGTACTCATTGAAGTATCAAGATAACTCAACCTTTCTTTAGGTGATGTTGTTACCAACCTTACCTATCCCCTTAGCAACACTCAAATAGATATAGTACTTTCTTAAATAGAAATAGCCTTACCAGTTAAGGTTTGACATCAATGACAATACAACAATTGCTTGAATTGTAGTTTCCAATAGTTTCTTACTTGTCCAAGTTACAAGTCTTTCACCAAAGAAAAATGCTCCTCCCGTTGTGCTCTTTCTATCATCTATATTTCCAGCCCAATCTACGTCGATGTAAACTCTTAGTTCAAATTTTCCTTCCTTGGGATACCCTAAGCCATAATCCTTTGTTTTCTTCAGGTATCTCAAGATTCTTTTCACTGCAATCATATGTGAATCCTTTGGATTGGCAAAAAATCTAGCCACAATCCCTACTGCATGTGCAATATCAGGCCTACTATGTACTACATACATCACTTTACCAATCATAGATCAGTACAATGTATGATTTACCTCTATAGATTCATCATATTTTGTTAATTTGCAGCCTGTGACCATTGGTGTTCCTACTGGTTTAGCATCTTCCATGCCAAATGTTCTCAATACTTCCTTTATGTACTTTGATTATGTGATGAAAATTCCATCATTCTGTTGAATAACCTGTAAGCCTAGAAATAATTTAATCTCTCCAAACATAGACATTTCAAATTCATTTTTGATCTCATCAGAAAATGATTTACAAATATGATCTTGTCCTCCAAAGATTATATCATCCACAAATATTTCAGTGATCAAAATAGTATCATCAGATTCTCCTTTCATGTACAAATTGTTATTTTCACTAGTTCTTACAAAACCAATACTTAAAAGATAAGTATGTAACCTTTCATACCATGCTCTTGGTGCCCGCTTTAATCCATATAAAGCCTTGTGTAGTCTACATACCATGTCTTTCTGATTCAGATCAACAAACCCTTCTAATTGTTCTATGTAGACCTCCTCTTCTAGTATTCCATTCAGAAAAGCTGACTTAACATCCATTTGATAGACATTGAATTTCTTATGTGCAGCATATGCAAGTAACATGAGGACTCCTTCCAGTCTAGCAACAAGTGCAAAAGTTTCACCATAATCAATACCTTCTTCTTGTGCATATCCCTTGCAAACAAGTCTAGCTTTGTTCCTTGTAACTTCTCCATTCTCATTCAGCTTATTTCTAAAAATCCATTTAGTACCAATAACATTTTTATCTTTTGGTCTAGGTACTAAAGTCCATGTCTTGTTTTTCTCAATTTGTTCTATCTCTTCATTTATAGCATTTATCCATTCATCATTCTCAAGTGCAACCTTAACATTCTTTGGTTCATACTCACAAACTAAGCTTGCATTTTGTCTTAACTTACTTCTTGTCAGCATCTGGCTTTCTTGTCTCCAATGATTTGGTTCTCAAGATGATGTCTTCTAACAAATCTTGTTATCACTTGATCTCTTCTTTGTTCTTCATTCTATTCAGGTTCATTTCCTTGCTCGATAGCTTCTTGATACTCGATTTCCCTTTGTTGTTCCTCAGTGTTATTTTCCTGATGCTTGGTTGACTTAGCCTGTGGCTTCGGTAGGTACTCTAGATGTTCAACATAAACATATCTACATAGTCTTCTGGATCCTTAGTGCTTTCTTCATCATTTTTATCAGAAAATTCATCAACTCTGACATTAGCATTTTCAATCATCATATTAGTAACTTTATTCAGACACTTGTAAGCTTTACTTTTAGTAGACTATCCAAGAAATATTCCCTCATCCCCTTTAGAGTCAAATTTCCCATTCCTATCATCTTTCAGAATAAAACATTTGCTACCAAAAATTCTGAAGTAACTTACACTCAGTGTGTAACCAAACCATAACTTGTAGGGTGTCTTATTTGTGTCTTTCTTTAACTGTACTCGGTTCAGGACATATACAGTTGTGCTAATTGCTTCTCTCCAATACATTTGTGCAACATTTTTCTCTATCATCAATGTTCTTGCACAATCAACAATGGATTTGTTTCTCCTTTCAGCAATCCCATTATGTTGCGGTGTTCTAGGTGCAGAAACATGTCTTTTGATGTCATGCTCTATACAATAGCTAGTGAGTTCATCAGAAATAAACTCACCACCTCTATTAGACCTCAAGCATTTTAGTTCTTTACTGATTTTTTTCTCTACTTTAGCTTTGTACCATTTAAACATCTTAAATGCCTCATATTTATCTTTTAAAAACATAACAGTCATTAATCTAGTATAATCATCAACAAACAGAATAAAGTATCTATCTCCATAGTAGCTCTGAGTTCTCATGGGACCACATAGGTCGGTGTGAACTAACTCTAAGATTCTTTTTGTTGAATAATCTTTACTTTTGAAACTAGATTTTGTCATTTTCCCTTTCTTACATTGATGACACATAGCATTATCTAGTTTAGTTAGGCTAGGCAGTCCTCTAACTTTTCTCTTTTTACTGATCTTAATCATGTTATCAAAATTTACATGACATAACCTTTTATGCCATAACCATGCATCCTCATTTTTCACCAATAAACAAGAAGTCTCGGCATTGTCAAGATAAAATAAGTTACCTTTTGATTGTCCTCCTATTCTGACAAGCTTTCCACTCTCATCATATATCTTCACCTTCTTGCTTTCAAATGCCACACGGTCTCCTGAGTTGTTAAGTTGTGCTACACTTAGCAAATTATAATTCAGTCCTTTTACCCAATAAGCATTATCACATTTGATTTTATCATTTATCAACAAAGATCCTTTTCCTTTAACCATGCAAGGTGAATCATTACCCATTTTTACTGAACCTCCATTATAATGCTCAAGATGATCAAACTTATCTTCATCACCAGTCATGTGATGTGTACAGCCACTATCTATGATCCAAGTATCATTTTTACTAACTTTAGAAATGAGTGTTATTTCTGCACACCTTTCCTCTTCCTTAGAATCATCTTTCATCGCAACAAATACTACCTCAACATCATCATCGATGTCGATGTCTGTATCATTCTCCTCAGCAAAGTAGCATACCTTTTTACCTTTATCTCTGTGATCTCGGTTATCTTTGTTGTAGTGTCGGTTATCTCTATTATTCCTTCTGCCATAGCTTCCACCTCTGTATCTATCTCTATCATTCTCATCTTCTTTCCTATTCGAGCATCTAGCAGCAATATGACCAACTTCTTTGCAATTAAAACATGCTAAAGGTAATTTACCCTTATATCTACCTTTACCTTTAGGCAGTCTCCGGGCCATAAGTGATTCTAGTTCATCAAACTCATCATCGGTATTGCTATCACTTTCATTTCTTATATTGTGCTTACTACTAGATTTACCAATCTTAAGAGAAGACATAAAAGTAGACTCAACAGTTGGTACAGCACTGTTATCATAATTGTTTAGCTCAAAAGTAGTTAACTTTCCAATCAGACTATCAAGAGTAAGTGTGCTATTAGGTGCAAACCTCATTTCATGAATTGCAGATATTCTGATTGCATAGATAGGCAAAAGTGTTCTCAAGATTTTACTTACCACAGTATCCTCATCAATACTACCACCAACTCCACGAATAGCATTGACAACCTCTTTAATTTGGTTTGAGTACTGTACTATGTGTTCTCCTTCCTTCATTTTCATATCATCAAATCTGCCTCTCAAACTTTCAGCTCTAGCTCTCATCACATTTGCATCACCACCATGTACTAGGGCAAGTTTCTCCCACATTTTCTTTGAAGTTATGCAGTCCTTGATGTCTTGAAATTCAGCATTAGTAAGAGCAGCCGCTATCTCTATCATAGTGATGTTGTGTTCATGTCGGTCTCTTAACTGATCAAAAGTCAAAGGACCAGGTGGTTGTAAGTAGCCATTCTCTAGTAAAGGTATAGCAGATTCTCCAATTCCAGATATATGAAGTTTCATCCGACTTTGCTATGTACTAAAGTTGTCCTTGTTCAGCTTTAGCACTTCCCTCTTATACATCTTGTAATCTTTCTGTTGAAGTCCTTAAAACTCTTTTCCAAGCAACCAGTGCTCTGATACCAATTGTTAGAATAACTAAGAGGGGGGGTGAATCAGTTAGATCAGTTACCCTACAGTCCCAAATACAAAGATGTAACACTTAAAATAATTCCAATATATTCTGCAATCCAGTTCTCCTTCAACCAGTCTGATCAGGCATGCATGAAACTGTGTTCACGTGAAATCTTTGCAGTGTTCTTTCTTCCGACATGTTTCAATAAAGAAACTCATATCTCTTATATAGATAGATAAACCATTTTCATATCAACCATCAGATTTTGCCGCTTATCCTTCTTCATTAATTTTGCCTCTTAAACCTTCCTCGGCAGTTGTGTCCATAACATGTTTCAATTCCATCCTTTAGATCTTCTTCAAATTTTGTCAGCCATGGATCTCATAACAAACTTTATCCTCAATCTCGAAATCATAAAAATTTCCAGCTCATCAAATTCTATCAACTGAACTAAGCATTTAATACTTTCATCCAAACTCGGTTAACAAAGAAATGTGTCTGTGAACACAAGCTCAGTTAATACTGTCGCTTAGTATACACTACACTGGCTCAATGTATATTGAAGTGCTTCATTTACCGACCACATTGCCTTGTACAATTTTTCTTCATTCTACATAATAGATTAATGCAACATAATCAAGTCAATAATATGAGATCATAGACTCATCAATAAATTACCAAAAGTATTCCTTATCCTCATTTGTCATATCCATCTCTCTCCATGTAGATATCTTAGTTCTTCATCTTTTCTCTCATTTTTACAGATGTTTAGATGTTTGTAACTTACATGATAAGTACTATGAAAACTAGTTGACATCAATGACAACCTAATGACTAATTTAATTATCTTACATATCATTTCAGTAACTCGGTGATCTCCTAATCACTGATCTTCAAGTCATTCAAGTATTCAATTAGTTGTAGTTCATCAATACATTGGTGTCAAAAAGCCTCCTTAGTATTAGAACCCATATTGACCTCTTACTCGAGCTTTAAACTTAAATTTTCCCATTTGTAAGGTAGTATACCATTTGGAAGGTGTTTCACCACCTTTGACACATGAAACATTGTCTTTGATCCATAAAACATCACTTTTGATAATTTTTGCATCACTTTTGACCCTTTTTGCATCGCTTTTTAAGTGTCAATTTTGAATAGGAAGTACCTCCCAAGTGTTAGCTTGTGGTGACTAATCAGGAAAGTACTATACACTTTTCCTCCCGACTACTTTTTTCGGTTATTTGGGCCGACTACTTATAACTCATTCTAACCCTAAAGCGGAAAAATATTGTATAATATGGCTTAGGGTTAGGGATTTTTACGATGTATGATTTTAGTACTTGCGGCAGAATTGAGCTGTAAGGGATTACGGATTGTAATCAGGTTGTAATCACTGGATAATAATAATATTGAACTCGCTGTTGGTGGACGTAGCCCAGGGATTGGGTGAACCACGTTAAATCTGTGTGTCTTGTGTTCTATTTTCTGTGGTTTATTATTTTTTGATATTAGTTATATTTGCACATAATTGTTATTTCTGCCTTGTTAATCCTAACAAGTGGTATCAGAGCGAGGTTATTTCATTCGTTCTTTCATCTATTCTCTGAAGCAGGTCTCACGAGTTAGTGGGAGAGTCTCTCGGTTAAGTGGGAGAAATGGCAGAAGAGGGTAGGATGAAGGTTGATAAGTTTAATGGGCAGAACTTCCAGTTATGGAAGATGCAAATGGAGGATTATCTCTATCAGAAGGATCTATGGCGGCCATTAGAGGGAGTAGCCAAGAAAGAGCAATCAATGTCTCAGGAGGATTGGGATATTTTGGATAGGAAGGCACTGGGGAGTATTCGTCTATGCCTGGCACAATCGGTGGCATTCAATATTACTGAAGCAAAGACAGCTAAAGATCTGATGGAAACCCTAGCGAAGTTGTATGAAAAGCCTTCAGCTTCAAACAAGGTATTTCTTATGAAGCGTTTATTTAATATGAAAATGGTAGAAGGTGGATCAGTTACTGATCATTTGAATGAGTTTAATACAGTTACAAGTCAATTAACCTCAGTTAAAATTACTTTTGATGAAGAGGTTAGGGCTCTCTTGATTTTGTGTTCTTTGCCAGAAAGCTGGAATGGCTTGGTAATGGCTGTTAGTAATTCTGTTTCTGGTTCTAATACCCTAAAGTATGATGATGTTATTGGTGTTATATTGAGTGAGGAAATTCGTAGGAAAATCTCAGGGGCATCCACATCGGGTAGTGTATTGAACACAGAAAGCAGAGGCAGAACAAGAGATAGAGGAAACAACTCTGGAAATCGTGGGAAATCAAGAGGAAAATCAAAGGGAAAGAGGTCTGAATCTAAAGGGCCAAATGATTGCTGGTACTGTGGAAAACCAGGTCATAAGAAGAAAGATTGTTGGTCTCGGAAGAAAGATCAAGGAGACAAAAATGATGGAAACAAGGAGGCAAATGTGGTAAGTAACAAATCTGAGGAGGATGCTTTGCTCTTGTCCTTAGAAAGTATTGATGATTCATGGGTTTTAGATTCTGGGGCTTCATTTCATGCTACACCCCATAGAAGTTATTTTGTTGATTATGTCCAAGGGGATTTTGGGCTAGTTTATTTGGGAGATAATGAACCCTGTCAGATTGTTGGAAAGGGAAAAATTAAGATTAAGCTGCAGAATGGGAATCATTGGCTACTACAAGAGGTAAGACATGTTCCAAGGCTGAGTAGGAATTTAATTTCAGCAGGGCAACTGGGTGATGAGGGTTGCACAGTTACTTTTAATGATAAAAATTGGAAGGTTTCAAAAGGTTCCTTAGTAGTAGCAAAAGGTGTGAAAGTAGGCACCTTATATCTTTGTACAGGTCATACTGTTCCTTCTACTTTAATTGTTTCAGAAGATAATGAATGCTCAGGAACAGTGGCTGCAGTTGAGCAGGAAGAACATCAAACTGTTGCTGTAGATTTTGACACAGCACTGTGGCACAACAGACTCGGGCACATGAGTGAAAAAGGTATGAAATTACTTCATTCAAAGAAAGTTTTACCTGGTCTGAAATGTTTCAATATGGATTTCTGTGAAAGTTGTGTTTATGGAAAACAAAAGAGTTAGTTTTGTGAAGAGTGGGAAGGAAAAGAAAAATGAGAGATTAGAGCTTGTGCATACAGATGTATGGGGACCAGCTCAGGTATCTTCCCTTGGTGGCTCTCTGTATTATGTTACATTTATAGATGATGCAACAAGAAAAGTATGGATTTATTTCCTTAGACAGAAATCTGATGTATTTCAAACTTTTAAGAAATGGAAATGCTTGGTTGAGACTGAGACTGGTAAAAAGTTAAAATGTCTCAGATCTGATAATGGTGGTGAGTATTGCAGCACAGAATTTGAAGAATATTGTTCCTCTAATGGTATTCGTAGGTAGAAAACTGTACCAAGGACTCCACAAGAAAATGGAGTGGCTGAACGCATGAACAGGACAATAATGGAGCGTGCAAGGAGTATGAGGTTGCATGCTAGGCTGCCCAAAAATATGTGGGCAGAGGCAGTGAACACTGCTGTTTATTTAATCAATAGAGGCCCCTCTACTCCTTTGGACTGTGGTATTCCAGAGGAAGCATGGAGTGGTAAGAAGGTGAGTTATTCTTTTCTCAAAACCTTTGGTTGTGAAGCTTTTGCACTTATAGATTCTAAAAATAGAACCAAGCTGGAAGCTAAGTCAAAGAAATGTGTATTTGTTGGGTATGGCATTGATGAATTTGGTTATAGGCTTTGGGATTTTGAAAATCATAAAATTGTAAGAAGCAGGGATGTCATATTCAATGAGAAAGTATTGTACAAAGATCTGTTGCTGCAGCATGAGAAGAAAGAAAATGACTATGTAGTACTGGATGATACTCCACAAGTTCATGTTCCAGTAGTTCCTTATGCTCCGCAACAACAGCAACAACAAATACCACACACCCCAGTAAGTGTTAGACGGTCAACAAGGCTAAGTAGACCTCCAGAAAGATTTTCTCCATCTTTGTATTCTATTCTGTTAACAGATGCTGGTGAACCTGAATGTTATAATGAAGCTGTGCAGGTGGATACAAAGCTTCAGTGGGAGTCTGCAATGACAGATGAAATGGACTCTTTGCTGAAAAATCAGACATGGGATTTATGTAAGTTACCTGCAGGTAAAAGGGCTTTACAGAATAAATGGGTTTACAGGATCAAAGAAGAGGATGGAGGTATGAAAAGATTTAAAGCCAGATTAGTTGTAAAAGGATTTGCACAGAAACATGGTATTGATTTTGATGAGATATTTTCTCCAGTTGTTAAAATGACTTCTATTCGTACTGTTTTAAGTATTGTGGCTACTGAAGATTTGCATTTAGAGCAGCTTGATGTTAAAACAGCCTTTCTTCATGGTGATTTGGATGAAGAAATATATATGGTTCAGCCACAAGGATTTGAGGTCAAGGGTAAGGAGAATTTGGTGTGCAGATTGCAGAAAAGTTTATATGGCTTGAAGCAAGCACCTCGGCAATGGTATATTAAATTTGACACTTTTATGAATGGGCATGGATATAGTCGGTGTCATTCTGACCATTGTGTTTATTTTAAGAGGTTGGATGATGACAGCTACATTATTTTATGTTTATATGTTGATGATATGCTTGTAGCTGGGTCTAACATGGATCACATTAAGGGGTTGAAACAACAGTTAGCAAAATCTTTTGCTATGAAGGATTTGGGGGCAGCAAAACAAATCCTTGGTATGAAAATTTGTAGAGATAGAAAAAATAGGAAATTGTCTCTATCTCAGGCTGATTATATTGAGAAGGTGTTGCAACGTTTCTATATGGAAAATGCCAAAGCTGTCAGCACACCTTTGCCTGGTCATTTGAAATTGACTAAGGATATGTGTCCCAAGACACCAGAAGAAGAGACTAAAATGTCTAAGGTACCTTATGCTTCAGCTGTAGGGAGCTTAATGTATGCTATGGTATGTACTAGGCCAGATATTGCACACGCAGTGGGAGTTGTTAGCCGTTATATGAGTAACCCTGGTATTGAGCATTGGAATGCAGTCAAATGGATTCTCAGATATTTGAGAGGCACATCCAGTAAGTGTTTACACTTTGGGGGTTCTACTACTACTGTACAAGGCTATGTTGACTCAGATTTGGCAGGAGATATAGATAGCAGGCGGAGTACTACAGGTTATATATTTACTGTTGGTGGGACAGCAGTGAGTTGGATTTCTCGACTACAAAAGGTGGTTGCTTTATCCACTACAGAGGCAGAGTATGTTGCTGCTACAGAGGCAGCCAAGGAGATGATATGGCTTCAATTCTTCATGGAAGAATTGGGACATCCACAAAAGGATAATTTTCTACATACAGATAGCCAAAGTGCCATTCATCTTGCAAAGAATTCTGCTTTGCACTCAAAGACAAAACACATACAGTTGCGGTACCATTTCATTCGATCAGTTTTGGATGATGGACAGTTAAGGCTGGAAAAGATTCATACTGATGATAATCCAGCAGATATGTTTACCAAGGTAGTAACAAGGGAGAAGTTGAACTCATGTTCAGCTTCAGTTGGTCTTTTAGACTGAACAAAATAAAGGAACAACTGAGTCCAAGGTGGTTCAATCCAGTGGGAGCCTCATGTGGGTAGCGGTATTGCTACAGGATCAGTCTCCAAGTGGGAGGTTTTTTAGTATAGTGTGGATACTGATTAGTCACCAAGTGGGAGATTGTTAGCTTGTGGTGACTAATCAGGAAAGTACTATCCAGGAAAGTACTGTACACTTTTCCTCTCGACCTTGCCGGGGTTCGGGGCCGGGCCGGGCCCCGAGCGGGGGTTTGGGGGCGGCAGCCCCCAAGAGCAGGGGTTCGGGGGCGCAGCCCCCGAGGAAATTTTTTTTGAGGCCGACTACTTTTTTCGGTTATTTGGGCCGACTACTTATAACTCATTCTAACCCTAAAGCGGAAAAATATTGTATAATATGGCTTAGGGTTAGGGATTTTTACGATGTATGATTTTAGTACTTGCGGCAGAATTGAGCTGTAAGGGATTACGGATTGTAATCAGGTTGTAATCACTGGATAATAATAATATTGGACTCGCTGTTGGTGGACGTAGCCCAGGGATTGGGTGAACCACGTTAAATCTGTGTGTCTTGTGTTCTATTCTGTGTGGTTTATTATTTTCTGATATTAGTTATATTTGCACATAATTGTTATTTCTGCCTTGTTAATCCTAACACCAAGGGTATGTAAAAAAAGTGAATTTAGTTTTAGATACCCTTTACCTTTGAGGGGTCTTCCCAATCATAACAAATTGGATTCATATACATCTTGTTATGATTCCTTCTTCTAGCATGTTTTTCAGCTTCTTGCATTATATTGCACGAGGATGTTGTAGTCTCCTCGATGGGTCACCATTGACGATGGTCTAGTCCTGATCCGTGAGATTCGTTGATGAAATCCAAAATCTCATGTGACTTCTTGAACGTGCCTATATTGTTCATGCTTGTATTTTAGGTTACTTGGGAACCTTTGGAAGTACATTTGTAGACTTTTTCTTGTGTGTGATTTTGAGTTGTTCATTATGATAATCTTGTTAGAATTTGAAGTTGATGTTATTCATGTTGTTGTCATTAATGGTTATTATTGATGTCAACATATCCTATTCTTTTTCTTATTCTAGTTGTATTGGTTGTTGTGTACTGATACCCTTGGCAATATTGATTGTTGTACCGATAGGATGTGTGTCTCGGTAGAAGTGTTCACCAACATATTTATCTTTTATTGGTGGTTCTATGTTGTGTGTAACATTTGATGGATCGGTTGTTTGGGTCAATCCTAATTGGAGCATGTTTGTTTGTGTTTCGGTCCCAACCGTTGTTATGTAATGAGTTCATCATGTTTTTTAGAACTGATGGCCTTGGAGATGGTGTTGCATCTTGGCATGTGCGAGGAAAGTTGTATTGTTCAAGGTGGTCCACATTTCATTCCTTAATATCGTGGGAATGTCTTGGTGTGACCTATTTCAAATAGTGTTTGGACGACATGGTTGATGGTATCAAACAGTATAAGAAGAACAAGATTTTTGTTGTTCGTGTGACTTATGTTTTGCTTGTATGTGAAGTGATTGTGAATATCTTTCTAGAGATATAGGTATTTTGGATCGTGGACGTGGGAGATTGTTGGTGATAGTGATCTTAGTGGTAGATTCAATGTTATTTCAAATACTTTGGCAATGAGCCTTTTTCATATTTAAGGGTAGTTATCTCGACTGGCGGTGAGCCTTACCCACACTGAGTACAAGCGATAGTGAGCCTTTGTACAAATCACCTTAACCAATGTTTACATTTCATGAGAATTAGCTTCTCCATGGGTTTTCCTAGTTTGGGGTTTCCACTTAAATCTTGGTGTTCTCTATGTCGGTATTCATGTGTTTATATGTTTACATTTTCTATGGATGATTTATGTACTTAACCGAAAGATCAAAAGTTGTTATTACTATTATTTTATAGTTTACCGATAGAGACATCTTTTTAAAATTGTGTGGGAATAACTAATTCGCCCTCTCAATTATTCAGCTTGTTCAAAAAATCTTGAGTGTTGTATCATTCTTGTGAATATTATTACTAGTTTCACTTGTATGTATGGTTTACATATTTACTTTTAAAAAATGATTTGTGCATGTTTAACCCTTTTGTTTGAAAGGGTTCCTTGGCATAGCATTACAAGAAGGCTAGAAGTAAGAAAAAGAAGTCAAAGAAATAAAATGTAGGAACCTTACAAGGTGACAAGGCCACAGCATAACTAAGGCACTCATCATATTCTTGAGAGGATTTATTCACTACAAGATAAAGAATTAAGTGATCACCATTAGTATTCTTCCACCAAGTAGGAGGACTTCTAGTGAAACAAAGAGCAATTTGAATCCAAGTGACCAATAGTAGCAACAATGAAAACAAGAAGGAAGGCCCTCATAATCCAACATTTGATTCCAATGTCTATCCCCAACCATTAGAACTACATCTCCATGACGAGACTTGCAACATATTCCAAAAAGTGGGTGAAGGTAGAATGCCCCATGTAGGAAGTGGAATCATCAACCTAAAAAAAATGGTAAACAGAGTCTTCAATGATATCACAAAAAAATTCCTACAAATATCAGAGGGGGAGATTGGGAAGCCTGAACCAAAATGGAAAAACATTTAGAAATTTGGTGAGGGAATAGATGGTAGTAGTCCATAGTTTAATAGAGAGAGAGTTTTCTCCCCAAGCCCACAACTTACCCATAACCAAATTTCCTCATTGTTTAACTAGTTATTATATAGTAGAATAGAATGATTTTAATGCAAACACGATATAATATAATAAATGGGATATCAAAATTTTTCATTCTAGGTTTCAAATTTGTCTAACCTACTTAGAAGAAAGATGACGAGCTCATCTTATCGATAGTATTTTTGTTTTAAACTGTAGGAATCAGGCAGCCCTTTATAAACTGTCACATATAGGGTAAAAATTTTGACGTGATCAGTGTTGTTGGCGTGACACATCCTTCAGTAACATGTGGGATGGAGGGAGATTGGACCTTGTGACCCTGTGCTTTACCATATAGGAAGCTCTCACCAATCAAGACAAGTTCCCAACCCATCTTATTGATAGTATTCAATTTCAAATAGTTATAAATTTTTTTTAATGTTTTAATAAGTCAAAGATAATACTACTCATTGTTACACCACTTGCCACATTACTCATGTAAGGTGTAATAAATATTATGCTTTCTAGGGTTACTTGAAAATATCTTCATGTGAACATCATAAAAGAAAAAAAATCTAATGCATTTGTTATCTATATGGGCTTAGTTTGTAGATTATCAAATTTATGTCTTCTCTCTCTAATTTATACAATGAATATTCGATTCATGAAAGCCTCTCATTGATGTTAAAATCAAGTTATTTTCTTGTGCTTCGAGCTTATTCAAAATATATTTTCACTCTTAAAAAGATAAATATTTGGTGCTTGGTTGTGGGTTATGGACGTGGAGAGCACTTCCTCTCAATCAAAGATTGGACCATCTCCTTCAAAGTTCTCTCTAAATCTCTCAATGTTATTTGGCAAGAGGGATAAGTGTCACCCGCATTGAGTCTAGAATTAAAAAAACCAATAAGACAAGCTTTTGACTGAAGCTTGGAACAAACAAGAAATAATGGTCCCAACCCTATACTAATGACCTATCTTTCATGAGATGAGAAAGAGTGTGAGAAGATGTGGAAGGACCTTTCCTCCTACAAACAACATTCAAGATTCCACAAGAGAAACAAGAAGAGACCACAAAAGGAGGACCAACAACAAATGCAGTGGGAACAACAAGGTGAGAGGTAATCATCATCCACATTAGAAGGTTGAATATAAGCAAAAGTAGTAAAAAAATGTAAAAAACTCAAGAGATGACAAGGCTACACCATAACTGAGGCACTCTTCAAAATCTTGAGAAGATCCATCCATTACAAGATCAACAATCAAGTGATCACCATTATGATGCAAAAGCATCCATGGTTAATGGTAATCAACATCAACCAAAAAGGAAGTATTTTAATTTTAATTTCTTAATATTTAGTAAATTATGTAATGGGAGACAAAATTGTAACATTTAGGCTAAAATATTCATATAATATTTGGCCACCTATTAATGTTGCAACATTTTTTATGTGGGGGATAGTGTAGGAGGTAATTTGAAAGCTTTGAATTAATAAATACTCGTCTTGGTGTGAGTTTTGGAGAATTATTGCTTAATGAAAACTCATTAAATGCTCCTTAATTTTAGAAATTGAGAATATGCACACCCAAGTTGTGTTAACCATCCTTTTCCAATTTAAGACCCTATTTGTGAAGAGTGAGAGTTCAGTTGGCGTTTAATTTCAATAATTTTGAGAGTGGAGTTTGAAAATGAATTTTGGGGCATTTAATACATTTTATAAAAAACAATTCTTCATGGGGAGTTACTAAGAATCTAATTTATTAAAATAACAATGTTTTGAAATTTAATTTGGACAACTTTCAATATAGGTCATTAACAAGAAATGGGAGGGAAAATATTTTGGGTGAAGGTTTTGGGGAGAAGTCCAAACCCACGTTTTTCTAGTTATGGAGGTTGTATTGCAACAACAAATGATTTGATGAATCTAATGCAGATTGTAGGAGGTGACCTTTTAAGATGGACAAGTTGGGGAGTAAGTTTGACAAAGAAGAAGACTATTTCAAGAAGATATATATTTTGTAGCTCTTCCTTGTTATGTTTATTATTTTGGGTCACTATTATTTTAGATTTATATATATATTTATTAGCCCGTAAGGCTACAACTTGATGTAATAGAAGATTTAAGAAAATAATGTTGAATTTTTTAGATGATGATTGAAGATATAAAGATTCACTTGTAGATTTTTAATTATATTTCATTTTACTTCTATTGCAATTTGTGTTGTTGTTGGAAAGGGATTTGTGTGATTTATCGATGGCATCAATAGTATCAAAGAAGGTTGATTTTGAGTGTGCAGACAGATTTGTCGAAGGGAGGTGGTTTGCACCAAGATAGAGCTTGTGGGTGTGGTGAACATCCATGCAAGAGGAGCTCCACGTGGATGGGGTAGAGATGGAGTTAGAAGTGGAGGAATAAATCCTATTGATGTTGTCTATACTAATGATTTTAGAGCCTTGAGTAGGCAGGTTGAAGCCATACAACAAGATATCAAAAGAGGGTTTTCTCACTAGAGAACGCATGAAAGTGAAGAGGATGAAATTAGAGAAAGTTCCAAAGGAGAACAAAATGTTGAAAATGAAGAAACATGCATAAGTTTAAATGATCCTCTTATTAAAGCATTAACAAGGATGGGAAAGACACCGAAGATTAGAGTTCCTACCTTCAATGGGATCTTGGATCTAGAGGAGCTAATAAATTGGATATATGAAATAGAAGAATAATTCAAATTTAAAGAAGTGGATGATCTGGATAGAGTAATGTTTGATAAAATCAAATTGAAAGGCCATGCCAAAATCTGGTGGAAAGAGGTACAAATGGGAAGAGGAAGAAGAGGAAAAGGAAAGATCTGTAAAGGATAAAGTGGTGGAAATGATGAAGAGACAATTTATTCCAATTGATTATGTTTTATATGTGTTGAAGAAAATACACAGCCTCAAACAAGGAAGTAGGAAGGTGATAGCATATACAGAGGAATTTCACAAAATTCTAATCTGAACAGGTCATTCAAAAATAATCAAGGAGAAGATATCCCATTACATCACTAGGCTAAGACCGAGCATTCAATAGGAATTCAGTTTGATAAGGATTTATATCATGGAAGATGCATTCCACTTTGCCCTAAATTTTTTTTTAAAAAAGTAAACAAGAATTTTGAGAACAAGTAAGAGGAAGAGACCAAGACCAAAAAGAAGAGGGAAGATCATATGGAGATTCAAATGAAGATTCTAATATGAAAAATTAGAAAAAATAAAGACCATGGTAGAAATAAAGATCAAAGGAATAATGATTCATACCATCGTGAACAAGATTCTAGAGGAAGAGGAAGATTGGGTAGAGGGTTTAAAAAAGGAAATTATGAAGTAACTTGTTTTGAATGTGGACACAAAGCATATGGATGTCTAAAACATGAAAACATAAAAAGAAGAAATGAAGGGAGAAAAAAAAAGAGTTACAAATGTTAATGAAGTTGAATCTTCACATTCAGAGGATGTTGGAAATAGAGAACTACTGGTCACCATAAGAGCCATGTTGTATGAATGAATTCAAAGAAAGAACATGTTTAGAACAAGTTGCAAGTGTCAAGACAAGCTATGCAATGTTATCATAGATGGTGGAAGCATAAACAATCTCGTTTCTAAAGATACGGTGAGTAAATTACGGCTAGAGAGGAGAAAACACTTGCATCTATATAGGATAGGTTGGCTACAAGATGACAAGAGTTTTTCCAAAGAACAAAGTTTGGTAATATTTAATATCGGAAAGCATTATAACGAAATAATGTGTGATATTATGCCCATGAATGTTTGTCATGATTTTCTAGCGAGGCCTTAACAATTTGACAGGAGAGCAATGCATGATGGGTATGCTAATAAATACTTGTTGATGAAGGATGGAGTGAAAAATAAGTTGAAGCCATTGCAAGGAGTAACAAAATAAGGTACGCAAAAGTGCAAGAGTTTGTTTAGCATACGACATAGATGGTATGAAGCAAGAACATGTTTGTTTTGTTAAAACTAGCCAAGAAGGAGTTGAGAAGGATGATTTGTTGATGTGTATTGAAGTAGTTGACAGAATATGAGAAGAGTTGATTTCAGGTGGGACAATAATTGCAACAAAAGGAAAGGTAAAATCAGATTTTACTAGTTTCTTTGATGAGAGTGAAAATGAAGAGATTGGGTAAATTGTTGTAGCAGTAGGTAACTTTGATAAAACTAAATGTGAGGAATCTAATGTGGAGGTAATGAAGGATTTTTTATAAATCTTTGCTCAAGAATGGTACAAATGAAGCCCCTTGATTAGTAATCATGATACTTTGTTAAGAAATGAAGAAATAAAGTCTCTTGATTTTTTGTCCTAATGTTGTTTTGAATCAAGGAAACCAAATTGCAGAAAAGATATGTATTTCAAAATGCATTAAAATGGTCAATTTTTATGGAGGGGACAAAGGTGGAAGGAGAGGGAAAATGTAAAATATAAAAAGAGGTAAAGGAAGACTTTTGTTTCATTGAAGAAGAAGGTATGGATTCAAGTGTTTATTCTAATTTTGATAGAACTATGTTGGTGGGAAGTCAAATTTAATAATGTTATGAATGGTAGAAGGGGAGTGAGGATGGAAGAGAATAATGTTACAAGGTTGTAGAAAGTGAAGCACAAAAAAATACTAGTGGACAAAAGTAGAAAAGTGTATTCGAGACAAGCATAGGATCTAGAAATGTTTCCGAGTTTGTCTCAAGAAATATTTTTTGTCGACAATGGGTTTCTAATGCAGGAGCATGCATGATTAATGATAATCAACATCAACCAAAAAGGAAGTATTTTAATTTTAATTTTCTAATGTTTAGTAAATTATGTAGTTGGAAAATAAATTGTAACGTTTAGGCCAAAATTTTCATTTAATATATGATCACCTATTAATGTTGTAGGATTTTTTATGTGGGAGATAGTGTAGGACATAATTTGGGAGTTTGAAATTCATAAATATCCATATTGGCATTGATTTTGGAGAGTTATTGCTTTATGAAAATTCATTGAATGCTCCTTAATTGTAGCAATTAAGAATCTACAGTCCCAAATCGTGTTGACTATCCTTTTCCAATTTGAGCTCCTATTTTTGAGCAGTGGGAGTTCATTGGCCATTTTGAGAGTGGAGTTTGAAAATGCATTTTGTGGCATTTAATGAATTTTCTAAAAAGTAATTCTACTTGAGAAGTTACTAAGAATCTAATTCATTTCAAAAAACTCTTTTGGAATTTAATCTTGGACAACTCTCAATTTGGGTCATTTACAAGAAATAGGATGAAAAATATTTTGGGTGTGGCTTTTGGGGATAAGTCCAAACCCATTCTTTTCTAGTTATGTAGGTTGTATTGTAGTAGAAAATGATTTGATGAATCTAATGTAGATTGCAATAGGTGACTTTTGAAGATGGACATGTTGAAGAGCAATTTTCACAGAGAATAAGACCATTTCAAGAAGATATATTTTTTGTAGCTCTTCCTTGTTATGTTTATTTTTTTGGATCACTATTATTTAATATTTCTATCTGAATTCATCAACCCATAAGGCTACGACTTGATGTAGTATTTAATTTAGGAAAATAATGTTTCATTTCCAAGATTGATGAATGAAGACAAAGATTCACTTGTAGATTTTTTAATTATCTTTCATTGCATTTCTATTGCAATTTGTGTTGTTGTTGGCAAGGGATTTATGTGATATCCCAATTGCATCACATTAGCATTTTTCCACCAAGTAAGAGGGCCTTTTTGGTGCAATAATAAGCAATTAGAAGCCAAGCGGCCAATAGTGAAGCAACAATGACAGCAAAAAGGGAGGCCCTCATAATCCAATAGTCAATTCCAAGGCCTATCCTCAAACATTGGAACTACATCTTCATGAAAAGGCTTGCAACATCCACCAAAGGGTGGGTGAAGGTAGAATGCCCCATGTAGGAAGTGGAATCATCAACCTTCAAAAAATGGTTAATAGAGTTTCCAATGACATCATAGCAAGACTCCTAAAACTGGAGAGGGGAATTAGGAAGCCTAAAAACCACAATGGATACACATTTAGTAGTTTGGTCAGGGCATTGAAGGATATATATATATATATATATATAGACACACACACACAGATCCCCGAGCCCACAACTTACTAATAACCAAATTTCCTCATTGTGTAACTAGTTATTGTGGATTAAAATAAAATAATTTTAATGCAAACGACATTGAAGATAATCTATGGGATAGAAAATCATGTCATTCTAGGTTTCAAACTTGTTGAACGACTACTGAGAAGCAAGATGATGAGCTCATCTTATTGATACTATTCAATTTCAAATAGTGAAATAATTATTTTTTTACGTTGAAATAATAAAAATAATAATGTTAGCTCATTATTGCACCACTTGTCAAATTACTCGTGCGAGTTGGAATACATATTCATGCTTTTGGAACCATTTGAAAATGTCATGTGAACATCATAAGTGAAAAAATAAATTGTCTTCTCTTCAATTTACACAATGAATCTTGCATTTGTGAAAGCATGACACTGAGGATAAGAAGGAAGTTATTTCCTTACGCTAAGAGCGACTTCAAAACATGTTTTACCTCTTAAAATGATAGAGATTTGGTGGTTGGCGGTAGGTTACAGATTTGGAGGGGAGCACACTATAAATCAAGGATTGGTCTATCTCCATCATTGTCCTCTTTGAACCTCTCAATGTTAGACCTATATGGGTTCAACTTCTATAACTTCCTCTCCAATTCTTGGAAGATTCTTGTTATGAGGCTATAAACATTGCTATTGGTCATTTCTTGAAGGTTGACCATATTACTTCCTACACAAGTCATTCTATTTTTGTCCATTTTTTATTAAATATTTATAACTTCAAGACTTTTTGCAAGGATATTGTTTTGATGGTGGGGGAATAGGCCTTGGACTCAATCACTTGACTATGAGGGTTTCCCCTTTATATGTAGACAATGTTGTCATTGTCCTCCTAGCTTCTAACTGTCCACTCTCCCAACATAAGGGTGGAACGATATGGAGAAACACCCACGAAGATCACTTCACTATTAATCTTCCCCCCTCCCCCACATTTTTTGAAGGGGTTTCTCATGTGATTGTCACCAACTCCTATTAGTGTTTCCCACCGACCTACTGTAGATGCTCATTTAGATATTTGATTGGTTTCAACTTCACTTCCACCTACTCTTGAGGCAATTATTCAATGTTTGGCTACTCTAGTTAGATGTCCCTATATTTTTGTTGTGCTCATAAATGGGCCCTTTGAGGGGGAACACATCTCACTTCTCCTAAATATAAAGACTTGGAAAATAATAGTTCATGGACAATTATATAAAGATTAAAGAAAGGTCTTCCTAAATCTATATCTCAATCTCACACTAGAGTGAAAGGTGTGAGTTTAATAGAGTTGGGACTAATATTGTTTAGGTTGGATCTCCAAATTAATCTTTTGTTTCATGCATCTTGGACGTAATGGTATTAGACTATGTCTGAGAACTTGACTACAATCATATCTTACTCTCCTTTGAGAGATTGTTTTTGATTAAGGAAAACAGGTTTTGAAGTGTGCCTAAAACCCTTTACATATCAAAATATTTTCAATGAAGCCCGAACAAAAGATACAATAGACCAAAGGTGAAACAGGTCATCAACCAAAATAAGGTGACAAGGGTGGCCTCACAGATAACATAGTACACTTATGCCACCTCATCGAGGGTTTTGCAACAAGCTCCCTCAACTTGGACCAAGCAAAAAAACCAACAGCCCAGTAACTTCCCACGGACAACAAAAATAATTCCTTCCCGCATAGGTCCAGTTGTCCGCGAAGAAAAGCCCAAGAAATGTCACTTCTTCCCCTTCTGGGAACGAAGGGACATATCAAAAGAGGGCTGAAGAATAGGTTTTTTCTTTTTGCCTTTCACAGAAGTCCACCCATCTTCTGCTTTCTTAGCCATATCCTGCCAAGAATGCGAATCAAGAACTGAAGCACCCTCAATCAGAGAGGCATGAAACAATCCCAGGATGGGGCCTGAAGAATCCAAAGGAGAGACATCATTAGCAACCGAACTGGAGTGATCCAGCGGAGCTAGATCAAAAAGAGGAACAGAGGTCTCGCACCCAACAGAACCCCAGACAATGGAGGCCGAACAGTGAGGCAAACCCTGGACTGGAACAACACCCGGGGGAGAGCTAGCCACAACCCCTGGAGGCACAGAGGCTTATGTAGTCTCCTGCGAAGAAGAAACGACCTGAGAAAAGATTCTGGTAGCCGAGTCTTTCACAACAAAGTAGTGTTGGGCGGAGGCCCCCTTCCACCAAGAAGCAAGTTTTTTGACCTTTTCCAATTCACATTGATCCCCTAAGTGACCGGTTTTAAAACAATGTCTACATCTGAAGGGGAGTCCTTCATAATCCAAAGATTGGATCTAGAAGCCCTTGGGATGCTTCAACATAATCTTTTCCGGAAGACCCTTGGAATAATCCAAATCAACCAGTATCCTTGCATAAGTGGAATGAAGAATGTCTTCAAATTCCTCATCAATCAGCAGAAAATCTCCCAGAGCTTCACCCACAGCCTCGAGCAGAGAGTCTACCCAAAAATGCAGAGGAAGGTTGGGTAGCCTTACCCAAGTAGGAACCTTGGAGAAAGTCTCAGAAGAGGCATCAAAGTCAGGATGCCAAGGCTTCATCATGAGCATGAACTTGTCATCCCAACTAAAGAAATTATCGCAGAGAATCAAGTTCCTATCAGCAATATTCTCAAACTTGGCTATGAAGAAACCCCTTGTCAAAGGGAAAATGTGCACAGAATCTGAGATGATCGGATCCCACAAGCATTTGATCCAAGCATGCAACTCAGGGAGTCTAGGCCAAAAGCCCTTGAATCTGCAGATTAAAACATGCCCTGAGAAGACAGAGGACGCTCCATCTATGTCTTTCACAACCTCATCATCCAAAGAGAGGATTAGAGGGTTAGAGACACGGAGAGGAACAACACCCTAGTGTCCAGAGACCAGACGATGGGAGGCGGTCGATAAGCGCTAAGAGGAGCTCCTAGGAACAGAACCAACTACCCCAGCCTACAACAAGGGGCCCGACGCCCGAACGCCATCAGAAGGAGGAGTTACCTCCGCAGAGCCATTTGAGACCAGAGAACTGCCACCGAAAGGGGGCTTGCAACCAGCAGCCGCGACGACTTGAGCTGAGGCCGCAGCGAGAGCCCTAAAAGGGACAGCCTATGAAATGCCACCAGAAGGAGACTTAGGCCTGGAAGCAGAATCATCGGCGGCGGAAATGGCAAGTGCAAGCCCAGAGGCGGAAGCAACAGCGGCGACGACAGTTGCAGAGGCCACTGCAGGAGCCCTAATCACATAGCCTTTCTTTATAATTGCAGAGCTCTTAATCTCTCCTTTGAGAGATTGTTGTGTTCACTTTGAGTTGTTATTTATAATGCATAAAATTTATATTCCTTTTAAAACCAAATTACCACTGGGACTAATATTGTTTAGGTTGGATCTCCAAATTAATCTTTTGTTTCATGCATCTTGGATGTAATGGTATTAGACTATGTTTGACAACTTGACTACAATCATATCTTACTCTCCTTTGAGAGATTGTTGTGCTCACTTTGAGTTGTTATTTATAATGCATAAAATTTATATTCCTTTTAAAACCAATTTACCATGATTAAAAACATTCATGATGACCATGAGAAACTCCCCTAGAATGGTAATGATATTCTTTACAGTATCCAATGCATCACAAGTAAAACACATATCTTCAAATTTATCTCTATTGCCACTTAGATTTAATGTTTCATATCTATTTCCACTTCAATTTAGAGATAATATATCCTAATTGCTAAATGGATTTAGTTTGTTCAATAATACCCTAGTAATGCAAGATTATTTTCTTGGTATATTGACAATTCATCAACAACAACTACATTATAAATGCACAAAGTCAAACTTACTTTGGAATAAATAAAAGATATAAAAAGATCATTTAAATGAAAACTTTATAAACTTCGTTTGAAAAAAAATAACCCTATCCATTTGAAAGCATAAATCAAACTATATATAAGATCTGATTGACATAATTTAATAAATAGACGAATAATTATTAAATATTATATACTTTATAGAGAACATGTACTTATTATAAAGTTATATAACCTTATATTACAATTATATATAAATATTATAAGTACATGACACGTAATAACATTATAGTGTAACTACTTCAAGTGTAATTCCATGAAATATATTTCTCAAAACTTAATCAACAAAACATCTTTGGCCTAAAACATCCCTGTTCCAAGAAATATCTACATAACAATAATGCGTCAAACCGACGGGTACTTCAAGTTTCTAGCTATATCAGTCATAGTACAGATTCAGGTATCGTTCTGATCTATCTAAAAGACAGCCTACTCTTGCTGAAATGCAACTTAAAAGAGTGCAGAAATGTAAAACCTCCCTCAGCATTCATTTAATTGTGTACTTGTTAGATGTGACCCAGCCCAATTTAAAAGGCTTCAACAACATTGCATCAAATTGTGCAGTAGATCACCCCTGACAATCTAAAGAACTAATTTAACAAACTATACATAGCCAGTGAGTTAGATCTAAGATTCATGATTCATGATTTATTGTCTCATAGATTTATGAGATATAACACGAGAATGAAGAGTAATAAGATAATCATTTATTCTTGCCAATGCCCAACCATAATTATACCAATTTACTCTTACCAGAACTCAACCATAATTAAACAAAATTGGAAGATTTGGCAAGCTTTTTATTCACCAGTACGCTCACAGTTCTTAGAATGTGTTTCTTTAGCCACCCTCTACTTGTATCCATGAGCAAATGTCTGATTCCTATAATGTTCAAGTTTTTATAAAGAATAAATAGGTTTTCTTGGGTTCCTAAATCCAATTTACAACAAATCATAAGCATACGGCATATAGTTAAATATTATATTTAATTTCATATATTACTTGAATAACTTCCAGTTTGTGCATGATGACAACTTGCCTCAAGTAGTAAGGACGAATGGGTTTCTGAAAACCCTAGAAATTCTGGATTTTAACATAAAAAATAGAAAATCAAGGGTAGCAAATGTTGTGATGACCCCTGCGCATTCAACCTTGGATTCAAATAGTAAACAAAGAAAGATGTTCTCATCTATCATTCATTGAGAGAGCAACAATAAAACTCCTTTAAATTCGACTCACACCCACAAGTAGATCATAGATTATTATTATTAACATTACTTTGTCCAATCAGTAAACGTTGTCAGATTAAATTGCATATTTAGCATCCAAACATAGATACGTATCAATTATCAAATGTCATTAAAATTGCAAGTTTTAAAAGGGCCAGAAGGGAACATAAATGCCAGCCTGATAGTAAAATTAATTGGAAAACTGCAATATTGAATGAAAATTTTCTGACAAAGTTATTCAATACTTAGTACAGTTTGTATATTTTAGTTTGTCTACTCCAATAGCAAAACATGTTGAATGGTATGTTTTTACGTCTGAATAATTCCAGAAACCAGATGTCTTGCTTTAGTTTGCCACCAAGCAAGTTTGTCTCACCAGTTCTGATAGTGAACATACAAATCGAGCTCAAAGTAACTCACAAAGTGATGGACATTCGTATGTCACTAAGCTTGCAAAGAATGAACATCAACTGGAGACGGGATTCCAAAATTTGCCGAACAGCATACATTCAAAGAAACTGGCTTCCACAATCTCAAGACAATAAAAAAAATGTAGGAAAGCCCAGCTGTGCCACGTGATAAGGATACATACTTGTCCATGACCAAGAAAATACTATGCTAGTGAATAAAATAGTTAAATCATAACAAACCTATGCATAGTAGGAAAAAAAAATTCCGTGTGCCATAGATCATGCTGACCAAACAGAGGACTGATTGCTGGAGTGAGACCAATGTCAATAAGGTTGTAGCCGTGGCTGATTTTATTTCACTCAACGATTAATTGGAGTATGCATTCGTTTCACAATTCGGTTCACCGCATCAACTGTCATCACTAGTGTATCATGTTGCAAAATACTGTAAACGTTTAGTCCCTGCACATTGATAATATGCATATATCAGCCGCCAACATGCACGCTTAGGTTCTCCAACATGTTTAAATTGTTTAAACTACAAGCTTTATGATCTGAATTGGGTACTTACTATTGAAGGTAGAACATTTACATAGTGGAGATTCTGTGTGGCCAGGCGAAGATTCTGCTTTATACGACCCCCATCAACTAATAAAATCTTCTTGCAGTTCAACTCCGAGACATAATTCACTATCTCCTTTGTTTTATGTGAAGGCAAGTCTAAATTCTCAAAAATCATCAGCTGCATCATCAACATTGATATAAGTAACGCATTTACCAATTCGAACTAGAGTTCCCACAAAGATGTGCTAAGTAACAAAAGAGATCTAAACAGCCTTGTTGAAATGCCTTCCCAAAAGCTTGCAACTTCAGTCTCGATCATAACAATAGATATATAGATTACTAGCTATCCATAGAGGGATTGGAAAGCTAGTAATCTATAATCTGTTATATTTATTCATTCCTTCCATCCCTCGTTACCTATGTGCACATGTGCGCGCACACACACACACACCCCATTAAAAAACAACAGTAAAATTTCACATTGTTAGACTTAGATTTTTATATTATATAAAAATAATTGTTTCAACATGTCAGTGTCCATGTGCAATATCTGTCAAGTATTGTCATTTACATCTGTCAATAAGTTACTATCAACAGTGTCAAATTTGTTAGGATTTCTTTAAGCAGTTAGTAATTGTTTGTGTATTCTATAAATATTTTTGAGGTAAAATGTAATTAATTGCAAGAAAAATTAGTACTTGGAAAGACACTAAAATATTGTTCTATGGAAGGACATAGTTTGACTTCATTTATTCACTATAATAACTGCATATATATTGATTTTCCATTACAAAAAGACTACGAAAAATGCTTAAAACAAGTGGATTGTGAAGATTAACGTTGATACCATTGCAGACAACACAAACCTGGTGACTATTTAAGGATTAGGGGATGAACTAATATGATGACATGCAATGAATACAATCCACGTACATCTCAATTACGACTGTCCCTCCCTAGATGACATGTTCAAATCTGAATGCAGTACAAGACTTTTACAGTATCTGATATTTTTCCAAGTTCTCTCCATGCCTAGACAAGTATTGATATGGATACAACCAGGACCAGGTGTCACTGGTTGAGAAGTCAATGAAACCATTGAAGAGTCACAATAAGATGCCATCGTGGCTTAGAGATGTGATTTTGAATTTTCTATGATCATGTGTTCTGGTATTGTATATGGTTATACCGCATTATGTTATGGTAGATATGGGAATCATAGGTTGATAGGAAAAGCTGTGTTGATGAATGATATGAGATCAGAATTTTGTAAAGACGTTCTGAAATTAATGAAGGCAGATGTGTTAAAAAAATTGTGTTGTTTAGGTTTATGTGAATGTGATGATCTGATATAGGTTATGTTCCACGGCATTTCCGAGATAAGGCGGCATGGTATGATGGGACATGTTTTGGTGAAGGCAATATGTGTGTGTGTGTTATGAAAGATTGTATTATTTAGGTTTATGTGAGTGTGGTGATCTGATATAGGCTATATTCCAAAGCATTTATAGGATGAGGCGGCAGGGGATGGGGACATTTTTTGGGGGACTATAAATCACATAAGTAAAGTTGAGCCTTCATATAATGTGTTTCAGGTTCCATTCACTACCATTTTGGGTTCCATCAGATTGAATGACCTTCCATACTTGCTGATTTTTGGAATAGTAATTGATAGAAACTCAGTATTCATGTTCCTGTGCAGTCCATGCCAAGATATAAGGTGACATGTCTGCTTGCAAACTATTATCAAACAGAAGCAATAACAAGCAAAAAAATACAGTGCTTGGAAAATAGCTGCAAATATGCTTATATTGATGAATCTGGAAAAAGAATATCAGGCCTCTCTAAGGAAGCAATCTCCTTCACAAAATATGATTCCTAAATGATACTCTTGATTACAACATCAATACAAACACCCCGCAAGGAGAGAATTATGAGGTACAACCAATATTGGATAAATATACTCATCTAATATAAATTCATTACATTATTATTTATTACATCTTCATGTGATGCATGTGCATGGGGGACAAATTCACACAATGCATTGTTAAATAAATAACTAAACTATAACTATTACAATGCTCAGAATAATAAAAGGCTAAGATGTCAGGATCCTAAAGCAAAAATGCCTAAATGGGAACCCTCTATGTATTTCCCACAGCTAAGGAAAAACCTATGTTCCATGGGCAGAAGAACCTTGCAAACCATTGCTGGACAGGCATTTGCTTTATTATGGGGCTATATCAAAGCAAGAAAAACAAAGTGATTATCAGAACAAAATATCAATATGTAAAGGACTGCCAGCATAATTTCATGAATGAATAGAATAACAAAATGAAACTCCCATACACGCCTACTGCTTTATGAACAAAAAATACACAAAGCAACAATAGAAGTATTTTTCTTCATACAAGAAAACTTATCAAGTGAAACATTCTGGCATTTAGTATTTTACTTGTTTGACTAGTTGAAACAAATAACACTGACCTTCCCTTCAGCTGCACGAGCTGACAAAGCTACTTTGAGGCCCAAGCGGCGGACTTTCTTTTGTAGCTTGATTGCATGACTTCGAGGCTTAGGGCCATGCATTGTAGCTCCATGCCTGAACTGCAGCATTTAAATCTAACTCATCAACCTGCTACAAAAATCTTGCAGTGTTTACATTTAACAGATATCACTGAATATAAAAGACCTGATGGGAAGTTTTCCAAAAATATCCAAGAGGGAACCAGACAATGTCCAAACACAAAAACAAACAAGAAAATTTGAAAATAACCGAGTAAATGATAGAATGAATCTGATTCCTAATTCCAATTAGTTTACCTGGGGGCCACGCAGAGTTCCATGGCGTGCTCTCCCTGTTCCTTTTTGTTTCCATGGTTTTTTCCCTGTTCCACTGACTTCACTTATTGTCTTTGTTGAGTGTGTTCCCTAGAAAACCACAAGAACAAAGAACATCTTAGAAAAAGATCACTTTAGAGAACTAAGGAAAGAAAGAAACTGATGTTTAGTGGGTATTAAAAGTTAAGGCTATGGGATTGGGAAACACAAACATATACAAGTACAAAATGAGAAATAATTGTGAAAATGGAAGCTTGTCTCCTTCAACATAATTCATCTGACTTTTAATCAAGGATTTATGCATTCAAAGTAGATGCAGACGTTATGAACCAGATGGATTCAAAGTGAGTAAATGACAATAAAGATTTCCCAACATAGTGCAACAACATGCATGTAAGAAGACAATTCACATGGAAGAAAATGAAACACTAATTATGGAACAAAAGAAAACCGAACACCTACAAATTAAGTACAGAAAATGCCAAAAGAACTTAGGATTCAATGTGAGTAAATGACGATAAATATTTCCCAACATAGTGCAACAACATGCATGTAAGAAGACAACTCACATGGAAGAAAATGAAATACTAATATGGAACATAAGAAAACCGAACACCTACAAATGGAGTAAAGAAAATGCCGAAAGAAATTAAATTGGCATGCTAAGTCGGTGAACATATTTGAAACAAAAACCAACGTAGAATCCAAAAATAAAATATTATCTTAAATGCTGAGTTACCGATTTCGCACCATGGACCCTCGAACCAGGTCCGGGTACGCGGAATGGTCCACGCTTGGTCCGCACAAGGTCCGCACCATTGTGGACCCGAACGGACCCACAGGTCCGAGCACGGACCCTGTGCGGACTGGGCGAGGACCCATAGGAACCCAGCATGGACCCGGGAGGACCGCTCGAGGATCCGCGCGGACCGCCTGGGACCCACGGCATCCAAGCATGTAAAGTGGGCCCAAAACCACTTTAAAAGCATTTTTTATTATTATTTTTCTCCAAACCCTAAAACGACACTAATATGGAGCCTCCAAACACATTTCATTTCACATTTTCTCTCTCATTTTGCTCTCTCCATCTTGCAAGTTTGAAGTGAGGTGATTGTATTCGAAGGATATTGATTATGAATGATTTAATTTTACAATTATGTATATTTCTCTTATATTTTTGTATATATAATGCATATACATATATACACACGAACCATAATGAAAAAAAAAATGCACGAACCCATGTACCGGGCTCGTATCCGAACCCATCCCCGAACCTGAACTGGTAACTTAGCTTAAATGGAGACAGGAATTTTCCCTTCATAGGAGACATCTTCATAGATAGAGGTCCAATAATCGACAAACTTCAAATTTTCTGCTCCAAACTAGTAAGGGATCTGTTGTTGGCAAAATAAAGCATTGGCTTGAGGCTCTATATGATCCTCTTTTGCTTTGAGAATATATGGGTATATGAATATGTTGCTGTTCACCTAAATCAAGGGACATCTTAGCATCCCCATGGCTGTATCGTGGATGGCAAAGCATCCCCTAGAATTTTGAGAAATAGGGAACTTCTCCAAATATGTCCTCATTTGATAGAGATATTTTAGATAGGTTGCCAAAAGCCCAGTACTAGTATTGTCTATTTTTTAAAATAGGAGGGGGTACTTGGATATGTCATAATATAAATAATAAAATAATATTAAAATTTTAAAAATAATAAAATAATAATTAAAATGTACAAAACATTATAAAAAATAATATTTAAAATATAATATAATATAATAATATTATATATATTAAATATGTATAAATATAACATATTTTATATAATATAAATATGTAATTTTATTTATATATATTTATATAATATATTAATAAAATATTTAAGCTATTTGATAAGTGTAATGATATAGCCATGTTCCATAAATAATAAGCATCCACTGATAGTAAAAAATGGCGCACAAGGAGCAGAATCACAGGGTGAAGCAAGGTTGTAGCGAGGAGAAAGATCACAATGAGCAGCAATGGGGGACGCATGAAGCCAGCAGATGGAGCAGATAGAGAACTTCCAATGGAGGATCTTCAGGCTCGAGCAAGTAGAGGACTGGAGAGTTATAGGCGGCCACAACCAGGACCGAACTTTTTAACAGGGGTCAATAGAATACCACTAGGGCAAAGGCAAGCATCCGAGGAA
Source organism: Chamaecyparis obtusa (assembly GCA_027943335.1). Classification (NCBI taxonomy): domain Eukaryota; kingdom Viridiplantae; phylum Streptophyta; class Pinopsida; order Cupressales; family Cupressaceae; genus Chamaecyparis; species Chamaecyparis obtusa. The sequence continues at coordinate 202,735 of BSBK01001008.1, forward strand.
TTGAACAAAGCAAGGTAGTGGGCTGAGCAGCCTAGACATGATCTGACAAGGCTTGAAACAAGATATCATCAGCAAAAGGATTCAAAACAAATTAAGACTTTCAAACCCTCATGGGAGCAACATCAATTTAAGACTTTCAAACCCTCATGGGAGCAAAGGGGGATTTGGAATGCTCAATTCCAATCTAGATCGTGGGCAACATCGACACTTTGCAGAGATCTTTCATCAGGATGGGAAAGTGGATCGTGGGTATGGACTGTTTTGGAAAGACAAGATGTGCAAGGCGGAAATCTCTAGAAACTGGCAAATTAAGGATAAACTGAATAGAAACAAATGAGAGGGAGCCGAACAAGCAGGCCTTGGAAGGGCAAAAGAAAACTCTATCTGGAAATAGGTCCACAACATAAAGCGACGAACTCTAAAGGTATGTACCAAGGTCTTTGTGAACCCCTAGCTAAGTGTATTTGTGTTTTTTTAGATGGAAATCAAGTAGAAAGTTCACTAGCAAGATTTAGCGATGTTGGGATGTTTATGAAACAGGGGGAGGGAGGGTGATTGGCTGAATTTTAGCAAAATGAGGAGCTGGTGTGACAAAAATTGGGGGAAGAACATTCTGCTCTGTGCATTACCAAATGGATATTTTTGGTGAAATTCCCATCCAACATGGACAGATGGAGAGTAACAAATCAAGAGCCTCATCTAATGGATAGCACTGGAGTTTTATGAATGGAAACCAAATTTTGATCCATGGAAACAAGTGATTAAGGTTGGGCTGGTCTGAATAAGTCTATACAATCTTCCCACAGAATATTGGTAGGAGGATATTCTAGCAGACAATGGGCAAAAACTTAGACCTTTTATCCAGGTAGATCAAAAATGGAGGAGAAATGCTTTGGGACTTATGCACGGATATGCCTCAAGCTGATGCCCTACCCTCCATGTGTCCAAGAGATAGATATCCATACTGACTGGTAGTATGGAGACAAAAGGTAGAAAGGGAGAACCAACTGGTATTGTGTCCCAAATGCAAATCAAAAGGCCATGGACAACTCAAATGCTGGATCACAGTAGCCACCAACAAAGTAGACTCAATGAAATAAGAGTAGAACGGGATTCAAAAAGAAAGGCGGAGATTCTCCATTAGGGAACCCTCCAACAAGAATGAGCAATTGCTGGAAGTGGTGGAAAAGGAGGAAAAACTCCAAGATCAGACAGGGATTCCAAAAAATAATCTCCTGGGAAAGGAAATGGAAATTCTATAAAAGGAAACAATGGACATGTGGAAGGAAAACTGCACTCTGAACTCCACTATGGAACAGAACATACAACCATCAGGATGAGGATAACAGAGAGTTGGAGGTATGGGAGATAGCAGGAGAAATGGTTTGGCAAAAGGAGAAGCGATGGCAAATCTAGATGAGGAAGAGCCTTCAGAGAAAAATCCAATATAGACAAAAAATCCTGATGAAGAAAAAGAAGACAGCCCTTCTAGCAACTTTCTAGAGGCGGAATCAAACCATGAAACAGAAGAAGTAGACCTTGATTTAGACTTAGAAGAAGAGGAGAGCTATGAAGACGAAGAAGGGGAGATACTGGCAGAGAGAAGCATTGAACAATCTCAATCCAAACTGAAAAAACCAAATATCAAACCTAAAGGAAAGAGAGGACCGAAATCCAACAAAGTGAAACTGGAAATGGCTGCTAATGCAAAGTGACAGAGAAAATTAAGATCTGGGAAGGATATTCTCTTTCCCGAAAGGCAATGAAGTTTCTAACATGGAATGTTAGGGGCATCAATGCCCCTAATAAATGGCATCTGGTCAAGCACCACATTGACCAAAGTAAGGCTACCAAATGGAATAAAGATGAAAGCGTGAGAAGAATCAACATATGGAGACAATGGAATGGTCATTTTGTGGAATCAGTAGGACAAGAGGCCAGCATGTATTGTGGAAGAGGAAAATCATAATTGGATGATTATGAGATGCAAATCCTTGCAGAAGAATGAAATTTTATTTGTTGTTAATGTGTCTGGAACGGTTTCAACCATGAGCAAAAGAGAAACATGGCATCAAATAACAAAAAAGTTGAGGAACCTTGACAGGGAGAAACATAATTGGAGGGAACTTTAATGCAACACAAATAACTATGAGGAATGGGGACGACTCCACAATCTCTCCACCATTTAGTTGGACTTTCAGACCTTTGCAGATGAAAATAGGCTTAGAGACATGCAAACCAAGAATGGCACTTTCACCTAGACAAATGGGACAAATGGTTTTACTAGCATTGCTGAAAGATTGGACTGCTTTTTTTCTTTTTGGAGATTGGGATAGCTAGCATGGGGTCTGATCACTTTCCAGTGCAGCTAATTATAAGACCAAAGGACCCTCCAGTTGGAAGTCCTTTCAAATTTGAAAATATGTGGCTTAGAGACCCAAGTCTATATGATTTGGTTGAAGGATGGTGGAATGAGATCAGTATAGAGAATCACTCTTGACTCTATCAACTACACAAGAGGCGAAGCCACATTAAGAACAAACTCGGGATTCAGAATACGGAACAATTGAAAAATATATTCGAAGAAAAAAACGGAGTGGAAAAAGAATTGGCTGCCCTTAATGAAGCTATGATTGAAAAAGGCATGAGAGCAGATGACTATGAAACAGAAAAATGTTTAAAACAAGAATTATAAGAACTGATGGCCAAGGAGGAATGCTATTGGCAGCAAAAATCAAGGGGACTTTGGTTGGAGGGAGACAGAAATGGCAAGTACTTTCCCAGAACCTTTGTTGCCAACAGGAATTGAAAGAGGAAATCAAAAAAGAAGACGGCACTGTGACACAATCCCTAGAAGAAGTAAACCAAGAGACAGTCGCATGTTTTGATGCAATCCTAAACAGAGGAAATCAAGAGCGTGGAGAAAAAAGAGATAGCATCTTGGAAAATATACCAGCATTAATCAAAGATAAAGAGAATGCACAACTTTACAAAGAAATCATGAAGGAAGAGGTCAGGGGAGCTACCTTCTAGGTCAATCTTGACAAAGCCCCTAGGCCAGACAGTTTCTCAGCTGGTTTCTTTCAACGATTCCAGGACATTGTCGGTGAGGACTTATACAGGGCTACAGAGGAATCCATAAAGAAAACTGCTATGCTTGGCCCTGAATCACACCTTTTCTCTCATCCACAAGGAAAAAGATGCTCAAAGCATGAATGATTCAAACCGATGGCCCTATGCAATACTGTCTACAAAATTATCACAAAGATAATAGCTAATAGACTGAAAGGGGTGATCAAGAACATCATATCGATGGAACAAAGTGGCTTCTCTCATGGGAGGTCAATTGTGGAGGGCTTAACTGTTGAGCATGAAGCAATACACCTAGCAAGGAAAGCCAGGGCAGCAAGTATGGTAATCAAACTTGATAGCCTGAAGGCTTATGATCTGATTGATAGGCAGTTTCTAGCAAGTGTCCTAAAACAATTTGGCTTCAATAGCATGTGGATAGAGTGGATTGGTAGTTGCATTAATACCACAAAATTTTCTGTTTTGGTGAATGGTGCCTCACAAGAATTTTTTGCCTCAGAGAAATAAGATAGGGTGATCATTTATCACCCTTCCTCTTCATCATTATGGCTGAGGCATTAGGGAGTATTGGACATTTCAGAGCTGAAGGGCGATGGAAAGGGATGGATGTCACTCCTGGCCCAACTCCTGTGACACCTCAACAATTTGATGATGACACCAAGCTCTTTAGTGCTCACAGTAGATCTAAAGCAAAAGTCATTCGCTCCCTATTGGACAACTACTGCAAGGCTTCGGGCTAAAGCACCAATTGGATAAAATCAAAGGCGTTCTTCCTCAACACTCGACCTAGTTTGCAAAGAGAAATAGAGAGAATCTTAGATCTAAAATTGGCAAATTTCCTAGGAAGATTTTTGGGGATTCCACTCTTTGTGGGAATTAATAAAAATGCTATTGGGAGAATTTGATCAATAGCTGCAAGAGTAAAATGGAATGTGGAAGGGAAAATGGCTCACTTCAACAGGAAGAAACTTGATGTTAAAATCAGTGCTATCTACTATCCCAGTTTATTTTATGTCCTGCATGAAAATTCCAAAGGCGGTGGACGAAATCCTAATTCAAGTTATGAGAACATTTTTTTGGAGTGGAACAAAAGACCATCAAAAAATTCCCACTCATTTCTTGGGACAAGATATGCATGCCGCAAGAAGTTGGAGGAACAAGAATTAGACAATTGAGCATCATGAATTTAGCCGCGGGTGCTAAGTTATTTTGGAATTTATACACCAAAGAGGAACAGGAGTGGGTGCATATTCTTATAAAGGAATATTTAGATTTGGATGAGCCCATTCGCATCCTCACCACTAGAAACCTGTTGTGGGGTTTGGCAATATGGAACTGTATTCTAGAGTGCAGAGATATAATCACAAAGCACATAACATGGGAAATCAGAAACGGAAGAAGCACTTCCTTTTGGACAGATTTGTGGGAAAGCTATGAACTATTAAAAAACAACCCAAATCTAGATGATATAAGAACGGAAACCACTAGAGTTTGGGGAATCAAAGTCAGCAACTTTGGGGACCAAATTTTTGAAAGTGAATTCTTGCAGTCAAAATGGTGCTCCTTTAAAAATTTGAATGCTCCTAGAGAGCAAAAAGATGCCCTACAAGAAATTCTAAACAATAGAAGTTTTTCCCCTTCCAATGATTCAGATGTTATAAGGCAGTGCAGCTCAGCTTCAAGGGAGAATAAGGTGAAAGTTGGATATAAAGTGAAAGGGACGGTCATGGCTAAACAAAATTGGCAACCAAATTATCATGGGGCAAAAGGCAGGGGTCTTTGCATGGAAGGCCATTCAAAAAAAACTTTTGACCCGGGACAGACTCAAAAAATTAGGAATTCATGGACCAAGAAGATGCAATTTGTGCAAATCAAAGGAGTCAGTAAACCACTTATTACTGACTTGCCTATATGCAGAGGCTTGCTAGAAACATTTCATGGCAAAGTTGAATGTCTAGACTCTGCTTCTACAAGAACTTGACATGCGGTTTGGTATATGGCCCAAGAAGGCTAGGAAAGGACTAATTTGACTGTAAATGGCATATCCTCCCCTCCATTATAGTTGATAATTATGGAAGGAGTGCAACCAACAAATTTTCCAAGATAATGCTATGCCCCATGAAAGTCTAATCAAGAAAATTGAGAGTTATATGGTTGAAATTGTTAATAATGTTGCTAGTAATATGTCATTGTGAGGAAATGTATGTACAAATTGGGATGATGACATGACAAAAGCCTTCTATGGTCTCAAAGTGCCCTCTGTTAATCTGGCTAGGAAGGTTGATCTTCCAAACAACCCTTGTGATGGTGTGACTTGGACTGCCCCAGAAGTTGGATGGATCAAAATAAATTTTGATGGGACTTTGAAGGGCAACCTGGGCCCTAGTGGGGCTGGCTGCATTGTGCATGATCAAAGTGGGGCTATTCTTGTAGAGAGATCAATACATCTTGAGGAGGTCACAAATAATCTTGCTGAATTCAAGGCTGCTTTGTTGGGACTAGAATTGGGGATGGAGTTGAATGTGAGTCGCCTTCACCTTGAAGGAGATTCGTTAATCACCATCAATATCATAAAGACCAAATCCGATTCCCAATCGGAAGCTTGACTGCTGGCCCAAACCAATTCGCGAATTAATTGGCAGATTTTCGGACTTCAAACTAATACATGTACACCAAGAGGGGAATGGCTTGGCTGGTGACCTTGCCAAGCTGCCCACGAAGAGAATGGCATAGGTGATATGGAGTATGTAAAGAGAAATATGTGGCACACCTAGATCACATTGATGAGACAAAGGATATTGGGGTTGCATAAGGCATTTAATTTCCCCACAAGGTGATGGTGAAACTGACATGTGAAGGAGAGGAAAAATGGGGAAAACAATGCATGCGAAGGCAACCACAACCTATAAAAGCATACAGAACAAATCCTATCCTAACACGAGAAATTGAGACAAAGTGCACAAAAGAAATCAAATGAAGTCAAACACTCCCTCAATTTGACTCCCATGTCCTTTCTTTCTTCTCAAAATGTTGATATCTTACTCCCATTATGACAAGATGCACCTATAGCATGAAAGCAAGAAATTGACAATAATGACGAGAAGATTCGAAAGATATGGTTAGCAAAATGAGAGAAATGATCTCAGTTTATAGAATTTGCAAGAAAATTGCAAATTTAGCAATTAAGTGTGCAAAAGGGCAATTGTCATAATAGATTATAGTAATTGGCAAATTTGAAAGAGGAAATTTGTCATTAATTATAACAACTTTGATGCACAATTAGAAATTAGTGAGTAAAAAAAGGAAATCTTGTCATAAACTATGACAAATATGACAAAAGGAAAAAAAAAAAGGAAAATTGTCATAAACAATGACAATTATGACAAAAGGGAAAAAGGAAAGATTGTCATAAACTATGATAATTTATCAAAAAAGGAAAAGGGAAGGTAGAGGCTAAAAAAGAGGAAGTGGAGGCTAGAAAAGTGGGTTAAGCACAAATTAAGCGATAAAACCCCATTTGGCAAAAGGAGGGAATTATTGAATTTTAAAATTCATTTATTCCCACAAAATGGAAAATAGGATTTAGGAGTTATGAAAATTTCACAAATCAATAATTAGCCAATTAATTAATTGTGAAGCTTAGGGAAAAGGGGATAAATAAATGTAATTTATTTATTAAAACTAAGACTTAAGGATAAATTATGGGTTATTTACCCCTAAAGAAGACAAATTAATTGATTTTACCAAATTGATGATTTTGATGAGGCAAAGGATCGATTTTGATAAGGAGTTAAAATGAATCTAATAATTTTGATAATGACTTGCATTGATTTCAAAAGCGATTGATTAGGTCAAGAATGAAGAAAAATTGAGGAGAAATATTAGTGAATTAGGGATGAAAATTAGACATTGAAAATGTGTTAAAAAAGGGGGGCACATAGGCGTTGACCATTTTTTAGTGTATACAACATGATATATCTTTATGGCACATTGGCCAGCATACCACATATGCTCAAGCTTATCGAAAGGTCATGTCTACAACTCATATTTGGGAGTTTTTTGTGTGATTGAGGACAAGGTGTCCTCTAACCACAACATCATTAGATGGTGGGCATCTCTGCAAAGGGTTGTTGTCTTTTATCTGTTGATGTATGTAGCATCAGTCAGATAAATAAAACTGACTATATGATTATTATGAGAAATGATTTATTACATATACATATATATATTAATATATATAATAATTGATATTATTTTATATATTAATATGCATATATATATATATATATATATATATATATATATATATATATATAGTTATATCTATATTTATTCTTATAACAACTATATAGTTAATTAATAAATTAGATTAATGAATAGACATGTCCCATGAAGGGACATCATGGGACATGTCTCTTCTTGTCTTTGCCTTGTATATATACAAGAGATCGATGAATTTGGAAAACACACACAATGAGATAGTGCTATTACATTTGCAATGATCCTAAAACCTTAACATGGTATCAGAGCCAAATTGCAAATGTAAGAGAGTAGTTTGTTGATGGTGAATGTGTGACTGTCTCGAAAAATATAGTCTCAGTACGAGGACCATATCTCACAAATGCACCATTGGATTTTGCTAAACTTTGGATATGTTTGTGATAAACAAATTTCGAAGAATCTCACAGGAGCGATTGGAGAGAAAATGTCAAGTTCAAAAGTTATGACCGACTATGTACGGGTCTATGCAAAATCTGTAAAAGAGCAAGGTTCCTTCTTTAAAAGCCTAACCGCTTGAAGGGAGATCTGATCATATTGAAGGTTGTCATAGTGTATAGAACCCTTGGATATTCAAGACATGTCATGTGAAGAATTATGGTAATGTTCAAGAATGGCGACATCGTTTTGTGAATTTGCATGATATTTTCTATATGGGCTCACCTTACAGGATGAAATACTTGAAACTTATAAAAGATAAGTATTCGATGTTTAATTAATGCACATAATTTTTAAGTTTGTAATTCATGCTATATTATTGGTTGGTAAAATCTTGTATGCTTCTATCATTGGTATTTCTAGTCGAGATAGTTTAGTGAGCTATTTGTAATCTCTCTCTGACATACCTTCAGGACAGAAGCACAAGATAATTGCATTCAAGGGAGAAAGAACTTGATGCTTGCAAATGAATTGATGATTGAGACTAGATGCAAAGGGAGTCTGACATTTCAAAAGAGGTCAAGAAGTTGATAAACTTGAGCTTCAGAGGGAGCAGATGGTTCAGTCAACTTGTGACAATCTTGATCATATTGATTGAGAGGGAGTTCACTATTAAAGGTGAAACACTTCCGAGGTAAACTTGATATAATTGATTATTATACTACTGAATCATGAATGTTTTTAATGCGCCTACCCCTTGTCTAAATCATTTGGAAGTGACGACTTCCAAATGATTATCACTTGTTTTTGTAAAAGTTATTGGAAGGTGACGATCTTACAATAACTTGACCTTCTATTGTGATAGACATCTTGTGATGGCTAAAACAGATCATAATAGATAGAACTTGTGGATAGAATCACAGATTTAGGCAATCCACATTAAAGCTTGAGAAGCTTGTGGATAGAATCGCCGATTGAGGCAACCCACATTAAAGCTTGAGAAGCTTGTGGATAGAATCGCCGATTGAGGCAATCCACCCGGGAACTTGTGGATAGAATCGCCGATAGAGGCAATCCACACTAAAGCTTGTGAGTTTGTGGATAGAATTGCCGATGGAGGCAACCCACACGAGAGCTTGTGGATAGAATCGCCGATGGAGGCAATCCACCTGAGAGCTTGTGGATAGAATCGTCGATGGAGGCAATCCACACGAGAGCTTGTGGATAGAATCGCCGATGGAGGCAATCCACCTGAGAGCTTGTGAATAGAATCACCGATGGAGGCAATCCACACGAGAGCTTGTGGATAGAATCGCCGATGAAGGCAATCCACCTGAGAGCTTGTGGATAGAATCGCCGATGGAGGCAATCCACCTGAGAACTTGTGGATAGAATTGCCAATGGAGGCAATCCACACGAGAGCTTGTGGATAGAATCGCCGATAGAGGCAATCCACCTGAGAGCTTGTGGAGAAAATCACCGATGGAGGCAATCCACATGAGAGCTTGTGGATAGAATCGCCGATCCACATCTTGAGACTATGTTTCTATTGATTACAACGTGAGGATGATGCTTCTATTGCTTACATCTTAGGGTTGATGCTATCAGGTGTCATAAGTGTTGACATTGGATTGATTTATCCTCCCTAGCTAAGAGGGAGTGTTGATTGATTTATCCTCCCTATCGGTCAGATAAATAAAACTGACTATATGATTATTATGAGAAATGATTTATTACATATAATATGATATTATTTTATATATTAATATGCATATATATATAGTTAATTTATATTTATTCTTATTAAACTATATAGTTAATTAATAAATATGCAAGAGATATATGTCTCTTCTTGTCTTTGCATTGTATATATACAAGAGATCGATGCATTTGGAAAACACATACAATGAGATAGTGCTATTACATTTGCAATGATCCTAAAACCTTAACATTATCATGTTTGAGTTTCAACTCAGAAACTTTATTTCCATGCCCTTGTGCAGATTCAAGGAGATTTGAATTGACATACCAAAGCAAGTGGCATGATGTCATGAAATGGTGGTTTATGGATCGATTAACGGTGGACAAATTGCATTATCCTATTTATATCCCCTAGCAGCCTTTAGCAGCTCATAAAATTTGTTGAGTGCAGAGCTAGCAAGGATTAAAATGGATACACCGATCAGATTGATCTCTAACAAGAGGCAGATGTCTTATTACGGGGAGGTCACAAAGAAGAGGGTCAAAGCCATACTTAATTTTTCTCGTGGTCTGGTTATTCATGTGGTAAAGGCCATCTTGGGGGAGGAATTCTCCAATGCCTGTCATAGGCATCATGTTAATACCAACATCTCTGCCATGTTCTTGGTGATAGTGCTGAAAATGGGGGAACCAAAGGGGTGAAGCTCTTATGCCGGAAGGTTTTCCAAAGCTCATTTCTTGGTGAAATGGAGATTGTCTTGGAGAATGTGGATGATGGGATGAGGGTTCCCCTCCCACAGCATTACTCTGTGGTCCACCGCTGCAGGAAGTGCTCACTACTTTTGAACCAAAGGTCTTTGAAAGCTGAAAACCACTTATTGGGAGGAATATTATTTTTCCTAAAAAAGTTGTTAGGGATTATGTTGAATGAAAGAGGTGATTGGATAAAAAATTACTTGAGGGCAAAAGGACTTGATAGCGACAATGATGAAGCTGAATTTAGAGCAGTCATCAAAGAAGAGCTGCCAGAGGAGATCTTGGATGCAAGTCCTTTTCCTGAGGCAGAGATGAAGGGCCACGAGCATTGCAGGGCTGAGTGTCCAGTTAGAGCCAAGGTTGAGGGAAGGAAGAAGAAATGAACTGAGTAATGGCCTTTGACATGTTTAATGTTTTTTGCATAATATATATACTATAGGGGATAGTAGATATGTGTTGGCTTATACCACAAGTCAAGAGATAGTTTCCTGCACTGAAGTGCTTTCTAGTGCATTGAGGGCACCATTTTGTGCAGGGTAATCCTCATTTTATATTTTGAAAACACATATGGTCGGGGACTAGGTGTTGCTAGGTTATGTCTCTGCACTTCGGGGTTTATACTATTATGGACATATCTGTAATTTTTCTCCTGATATAATATAATGGGTGCTGCCCCATAGCACACCAAATAAAATATTTAAGCTACTACTCGAGATGTATTAGACTTTTCAGTACACTTCCAAGGTAAAAAATGCGGAACTTCATTTATGTATTTCAATGTAGATTAAACTGATTAAAGAATATGAAGAGTGCAGTAAACATCCAACCAATACGTTATCATATTTTATAATGTAGACATGTATTAAAAATTTAAAAAAACAATGTACATTTTCATCAAACATTAAAATATAAACAACATTTTCAATGCCTGATGCCAAAGACACTAAACAAATGCCACAAACCCTGTAAAAGCTTGTGTCCCATTCACTAGGAAAATAATTCTTGTAACTCACATAGGCTTCGAACCCTCAACCTTGCATGGCATTGTGGTGGCTGTAAATGTAAAATAAATCGTGTCAGACATTTTTTCTTTTTCCTGACTTGCTTTCCTCAAGCAGGGATGTCTCCGCCTGTATCTCCGGTATTGGAGACATGTTCCAGTCCCTCAGACACGTCCTAGGGAGTTGGAGACACGTCTCCCTGCAAGAATGCATCTTAAGGACATCCCAAAAAAAAATTGGGAATGTGTAGGGCTGTTTTATCGCCAGATGTCAGAGACATGATCTGGATCATGCATGACCCATCCCAGTGAAATTATGAAAAAAAGATCTTCTCTTTAGTCTGGGCACCCCATTATAAATAATATCAAATTCAAACTGGACCCTAAGAGGAATGTGTTGAAATTGTTGCTTAAAGTAGCTTGTATGGTATATTTTCAAGGGATTTAGAATTTGATCAGATTCCTGCATCCTACAGCAACATCTTGTTTAAGATTGGTTAATCTACCCAGGCTCTCTGCTCTTATAATGGGAAAAAATAAAAAAGGTTATGTTTCCTGATTAGAGGATTCTTCAAGGTTCTAAATAGTATTTCATGGGTTTTCACTTTTCTCAAGAAAATAAATTTAATGCTAGGTTAAAAGGACCTGGAAAATCAGAATCCATTACGCCAAAACTTAAAGTATCCAAATCTGTGATAAACTGTTACGCCTTCAGTCACCATCTTTCTTAGTAGTGATATAAAGCTTAGAATTTAAATGGGTGCCATTTCCTGTAACATGCCATCAAATCAACCTACCCTTGCCCATGTAAATCATAGGAATTTCTTCACAAATGATAATTTATTGATCCAACAAGATATTTCTACATTATTATAGCAATGGACTTTTTTGGGTTTATATCATTTTGCAATTTTGGAGTATGTTTGCCTTTTTAAAATGTTTAATTAAAATCAGCGTTCCCAGACTCGCTGTGAATCACGTAGGTAGTCCGAGTCGACGGGTCAAGCAGGCCATGCCGAGTTTTGCTGACTCGGCTACTCGGGCTGGCAAGTCATGGCCATGACTTGCATGACCCACCGAGTCACCGGGTCATGCCATGACCCTCCAGGTCCATGGCCTATGACCCGGACAGCAGGCATCCAGCTTGCTAAAAAACAAAAAAATAAAACACTTCTTTTCCTTGTTTTTACATATGTTTTCTATGTTGCCCTAAAAGGTGATCTATTTGCTTGTTATGAGAAGAAGAGAGGAAAAGTGAGAGAGAGAGAGGAAAAAAAACAAGAGGCCATAGGTTTGCAACTAGAAGGAAAGAAGAGCATCAAGGAGTCCACAAATCACATTGGAGAGGCCATAGGTTTGCATTGAGAGCATCAAGGAGTCCATACCAGCTGTCCCAAGACTTCTCAACTCATTTGAAAGAGGTAAGTGTTAAATTTTGTTGTTTTTTTGGTATGCTTATGGATTTTTCATTTTTTTGTTAAATTTTTTAAATCTTACTTTCCAAATCTTGAATGTTTTCTATTAAAATATAAATTGTATACTATGAGAGAAGTAAAACAATAGCAAACCCTAGATATTTTTAGAAAAAATTGTAAAAATGTATTTACAAATTATTTTTTTTAAATCTAGGGTTTGCTGATTTTTCTAAATTCTTCTTTTGAAATTTGAAATTTTTCAAGAAAAAAACACAATGTACAAATGTAGAGATATAACTTTATAAAATACAATACACAAATGGTAATTTGTTTGTAAAATTGTCTTATTGCAGCAGCCTTCACGTTTTGAAAACATTAATTTTTCCCAATGCCTAAAAAAGATGAGTCTTGGAAATATACTGAAAGTTTCCTGGTAGACCAAAAAATAAAAAAAAATGTAAGTTTTGTAAATAAATTAATCATGGTGGCATCAATAGATTTAAATACCATGTTGTCATCATACGTGGCAATGATGTTGAGCCATGTAAATTAGCAACTATCAAGGCAACTCATTTCTATTATGTCCGGTTAGAAACATATGTACAAGAAAAGGAAACTAAGAAGAGGCAATTGGAAGAGTTAAATGCTATTGGCTCCCATTCATCCGCAGCCACCACATCCACGTCCGCAGGCTATGTTGGAGAGGGTTCATCCATGCTTCCATTTCGTCCTAGTGCTTCTACTTCTCCTACTAGCGCGGTTACCCTTGGTCCTAGAGTTGGACAATTATTTTGTGTCACGTAGTACTCCTGGCGCACAGCCCTCACTTGAGAGCACGGGTTGGAACAAGGAAGTCCATGATGCTGCAAGAAAACAGATTTGCAAGTTTTGGTACTTTTGCAACATTCCATTTATTGCAGCTAGGTAATTCTTTTTTATTTGATTGCTTTAAGTTTAAAAGTGAATTTTAAAATTTATAGTTTGAAGTTGAACTCTGCATTGTCTAATGATTAATCATATCAGTGATAGGTCTCCTTACTGGCAAAGCATGGTAGATGTCGTAACCATTTGTGGGACAGGGTTTAAAGCCCCTACTAATTATGAGTTAAGTGGCCCCCTCTTGTTAAAAATGGTTGAAGATATGCAAGTTGAGCTAGAGGACCACTGACAGTCTTGGAGCCAAAAGGGTTGCACCATCATGACAGATGCTTGGACGGATAGGAGGAATAGGACACTCCTAAATTTTCTTGTTTCCTGCAGAGGTGATTGATCATTCTACTTCCCTAAATGCATTGAATAATTTATATTTTGATTTGTTGATTAATCCATGATAATTGATAATTATTTTGCTTTATTTTCAAGATCCACCATGTTCTTAAGTCCATTGATGCTTCCTCACATATGAAAAATGCCACATACGTATGTGAGGTTATTAAGGAAGTCATATGTGAGCTGGGGGAAGAAAATGTGGTGCAGGTGGTGACGGATAATGCAGCAAGTTATGTTGTTGCAAGCAAACTTTTAAGTTCTGATGGAGAGGCATCCATGAATTTATTAACATTTTTAAAAAAAAATTATCACATCTAAATTTCTAATTAATTTAAAATTGTTTAAGTAAACTTTTGATGGATAGGCACCTAAAAAAGATTTGGTCTCCATGTGTGGACCATTGCCTTGACCTCATGTTGGAGGATATTCGTAAGCTTGAACAGGTGAAAGCATGCGTTGAAAGGGCCAAAAATATCTGCAAATTTGTCTACAATCATGCATTGGTCCTTAGCATTATGAGACAATACATGGGGCAAAAGGAGTTGGCTTGTCCTGATATCACAAGATTTGCCTCAAATTTCCTCACACTAAAATCCTTAATGAAATCAAAGGCAACTTTGAGGCGCATGTTTGTTGGTGAGGAGTGGACGTCCTCATCCTATGCTACGACTACTATAGGGAGGGATGTGGCAAATTGCATTTTCTATGAGTCAGGTTTTTGAACCCCTTGTGCAGAGATCGTATAGGTAAATTTATTACAATTTAACATTTAGTATTTACTTTTAATTTATATGCATATTTTTGTTTTGTTTGCAACTTTGCATTTTTTCTTATTTTCATGCACACTTGTGACTTAACTATTTTTGTTTAACATTGTCTATAGGTCACTGAGCCCCTAGTAGTTCTCCTACAAGTTGATGGGGAGAAGCCCTCTATGGGCTACATATATGAGGGCGTGGATAGGATCAAGGAGGCCATTAGATCCATATATGCAGGAGTTGAGAAAAAGTATGGCCCCATTTGGGAGATAATTGATAGTAGATGGCAAAACCAGCTTCACAGGCCCATCCATGTAGTAGCTTATTTCCTCAATCCGGCATTCCGTTTCTACAATGACTTCAAAGCGGATGAGGAGGTTCTTAGTGGCCTATATACAGTGATGCAAAAGATGTCTACTGATAGTACACCTACACTGCACAAGATGGATAAATATAATAATGAAGAAGGGGTGATTTTCGCAAGCAAGATGTTCAAAGACGCTCAAACAGAATTGCAACCAAGTAGAAATATATGCTATTAAGATTCTTAAGTTTATGGCTTATGCATTTTGATTTTATGATCTAGCCTCAAAGTTGAAAATGAGACTGTTTTTTTTTTCTTTTCCTTATTTCAGATAGATGGTGGCAAATGTTTGGGCCTACAACCCCAAACCTTCAAAAAATTGTCATCTGTATTTTGAGTCAACCATGCAGTGCTTCTGGATGTTAGCGCAATTGGTTCATGTTCGAGCACAGCCACTCGAAAAGGCGCAATAGATTGTTTGTGGAGAGGTTGAATGATCTTGTATTTGTTCATTACAACCTCCATCTTAGGACCAGACAAATTTTGGACACTGACTCCTCTCCAATCGCTCTAGCGGAGGTCGATCCAAAGTCTGGGTGGTTCACTAAGTCAACCGATCTTGTCTTCACTGAGGAGGACCAATGAGTGAGTTGACCAAGTAGACAAAGAGGTTGAGGTTGTGGCTATGGCAGAGGAGGAGGATAGAGCACGATCAAGCACCCGCACAGCTGATGTTGATCACAGTGGCACCTCACAAGTGAAGACTGGCTTCTCAGTCATCCAGGGGCTACCTTAGATGCCTTTGTAGGAAGCAGACAAACTACTCTAAGGCTGAGGCTGAGCTAGAGCCTGAGCCATAGACTTGTTTTTGTTTACACATATGTTTGGGAACATTTGAAGTCATAGATTTTATATACATTTGACAATATTTATAATCCTATATATCTATGTTTTCTATTTCCTTCAACTACAATTTACGTTTGTACTTATGTGATGGATGTATGTTTATGTATGTGCTCAAATTGGCTTCTATTTGATGATGTTATAGTGTCCTTAAGCTTTATTCAATAGTTGGTGCATGAAACAAGTTTTAAATCGTTAAAAATCTCTAAATTTCAAGGGTCTTCATTTTGCTGAGTCATAGCCAAGTCACGAGTCAAGTAGGCCTTACAGAGTCTAAATCTAAGAACTCTGCTTCAAATACATGTAAAGTTTCTGCTTAGAGCCAAGCTAACTTTTACTCCAATTATGAAAAACAATAATAGATATGAGACTCAGATATCCAAAAGGGTGTACATTGTACTATTTATTTTTGATAATTCCATCAAAAATTAGGATGGAAGTGTAAATAAATATCTCCTGCAATCAGATAGCACAAGCACTCAACTAAAAATGCCTTTAGCTCATCAAAATAATATCTGCCCAATGCCTAAAGGTGAATCATACATGAAAAAGTTAAGAAGGTCAATACTTGATGGTATAGAACAAATAATAGATATACCATCCAATGAAAAGAAAGCAATCATCAGAAAGTACATCAGACAAATAGAATCTAAGAAAAAATTAGTCACAGAATTGAGTCAGCAGTTGGGGAACTTTAAGAAAATTACCAAAAACAGATAATGATAGAAAAGGAAAGAAAACCAAAACTTCCAGTACCAAAATTAAGCAGCACAAAGTAATAAAAATAGATGGCAACCATAGAACTAAAACCTAGCCTGGAAATTCGAGCATGAATCTTCCTAAAATAAAAAACGGAATAGTGCTTGGCTAAAGTTGAAGAGTTGCTTCTGCTCCATAGAAAATGAAATCATACAAATTATTTAGGAATCAAAGATAATCAAGCAGTAGAACTATAATATAAAAGTGATAATACATTCATTGGCACATTAGGTTAGTTCCTTGCACATAATACCTGTTGTCTTTTTGCTAACTGCCAACGCACAACTCGGTGAACAATATCTTTCCGAATCGGTACATCAAAAACATCCCCAGCTAGCACCATCGTACCTTTATCCTCATTACACATGTTTGTTACTCTTTGCATTAAGTCCATTTTCTTACCTGTCAAAATAATAACATGTGTCTAAGTTCACAAAATAGGAACACTCCATATTACCATTATCACAACATGATAGTTTTCTGTTCTTACAAAAAATGTATCAATTTACTTAAATTTTAAAAGATACCAAGAACGAAATGTTTTAGATATTCCTACACAAATCAACAAACTTTATATCCCATTCAATTTATATGCTCACTTCCATAATGATCTCACAAAAGAACCGGAGAAAGCATATAATCTGTTCCAGCCAAAGAGAAACATTAACAGTTCATCATGCCTCTCAAAAACAGCAGGCGTCCTCCAACTAAATTTGAGTCTTATACAGATAAAGAAACTAATTAAAATTAAAATAGAATGACAATATACGGACAAGCACAGAAGGATTATATAGAATCCATAGTTAATAAAATGTCTGATGGTGGGAGTTTTCTTTGGTGGCATAAAACATTGCGGCATAGAAAATACAAGCTCATACTGTCAAGTGAAAGGTCACTTATGTGCCATCTGTGAACACCGAATAAAAGCTCATAAGGGGCCAGATAACAAAGGGCTGCCAAAAAGTCTAATCCTGGAATATATTATAGAACAAGAGGAAGCTTTCATGAAAAGTAACAAATCAAAGACTGATCATCCTCTTGCCAAGAAAAGCTCGAAGAAGACTCCTAGAGGCTTGACAAAATCAGTTGGCCCACATCCTTTCATGCCCAATGCCACCACCTTCTGAACCAATGAATGTTGTGATTACACGAAAAAGAGGCCCATTGTATAGGGCCTTCAAAAATGAAATCAGAGAGGTTGCAGATCAGAGCATTGCTCATTGCATTTGGGGCAATGGGCTTCCTTTCAACATTGTTACATCACCTTATTGGTGGGAAATAGTGAATAACCTTTGCAATACACCTCCTTATTATGTTAGTCCCGAGTATGAAAAGGTGTGAACCACCTTATTGATGAAGGAGAAAGCTTCAGTAGAGACATCATTCAAAGTGATCAAAGATACACAGTTGGAAACAAGTGTGTACATTTCTAATGGATAGAAAGATTGCAAAAATAGGCCATTGAACAATGTTATAGCGGTGTCCCCTAAAGGGACAATGTTTTTTAAGGTCGTGGATTGTGAGGGACAAATGAAAGATGCAAGCTTCATTGCCAATATCCTCAAAATCCATTGAGATGGTGGGGCCTCCAAATGTTGCCCAAATCATAACAAACAATGCTTACAATTGCAAGGTAGCTGGGTCTATAGTGGAGGCTAAATATAATCACATTTTTTGGACACCATGTGCAGCCCACTCCTCGATTTAATCATGCAAAAGATTGGCACACAATTTGACTAAGTCGGTCAATTTTACGCGGAGGCCAAGGAGATTCAAATGTTTGTGACTAATCATCGCATGTCATAAACCATATTCAGGACCTTCTCCAGGTTGGAGTTGTCATATGTTTGAACATGTATATTTATGTCACAAATCACAAACCATAGATATACACACATACATACATATTAGTTTTTAATTTTTCATAGTTCATATATGACATGTAATTTTTTGTAGCATGTTAGGTTTCTAAAACACGATTTACATCTCGCACAATAGTCTTAAGACACCATGTGAAGGTGTGAGAGGCCTTGAGTGCTATGGGCATCAACACCTTGTTGAGTGTATGGAAGCAGTCAAACATAGGAAGAGCCCAGAAAGTAAGAGCATGGATCCTTGATGATGCGTGGTGGGATCATATGGAATATGTTTTGAATTTTCATCGATCCCATCATGAGCATGATAGGCATGCTGATATTGGTCGCCCATGTATGGGTGAAATTTATGATAGCATGGATAGTGTGGTGGAGAAAATAAGAGCAATAATAGAGGCCAGGGAACATGACCCAACAGATACATATTTCAAAATGTTGGAACAAAATGACCACCCCCTTACATCTCTTACCAGTTGCTTTGTATATATGTATATGTATATGTATGTGCATATGCATATGCATATGCATATGTATAAAGCGGAATTAGAGTACGCGCTCTTTCATCCACTCAGTCAAGAACAATTGTTTGGGTGCAAAACAAAAAGCAGAGGATTTGGTCTACATACACTCCAACCTTCGTCTATTGTCATATAAGCAACCGAATTACGATGAGGGTGCAACAAGGAATTGGGATCTAACCTCTAGGTGTTCTGATTTAGATGTTACAATTGCACAACTTATCAAAGTCTCTATAGAAGAATATGAGGCAGCTCTTGCACATGACAAAAAAGAAGCTAGTGGGAGTGGCAATCTAATGGATTATGGTTCAAATGAAGTTGAACTAAATGTTGACCTTCATGCTTCTAATGAAGATGAATATGGAATTGGATATTAAATATGGCTTGTAAGTTGAATTTTCACTGTGTTGTGACATTTTGAAACTTGAATATTATCCTTTTTGCAAATTATGAATATGATATATGAGGTTTTTTTATTTATTGGCAATTATGGATTTATAAGTATCACTCTTCTTATAGTTGTAGCTATACAGTTATCATCATATTTTATATGTATAACTTTGATGTTTGAACATATATATAGTTATAGCTATACATTTATAGTTATATTTTATATTTATAACTTTGATGTTTGAACATATGTGTATGTGTACGAACGTACCTGTAGCCCATCCTGCCCAAGGAAAAAAAAAATTGCGACAACCGCATACCCGAATCAGTAACTTGGTTACTACCCATACATATGTGTTTATGTGTGTGTGTATGGACGTACCCATACCTGTACCCAAGGGGAAAAAATTGTCATACCCATGCCCAAATCAGCAACTTAGGATCTAACGGTAGGTACTTGGTGGGAACCTCCAATCATCTTACAGCAATACCTGGAAAAAGGAGGTGAGAAAGATAATGGTACCAATTAATCCCAACAAACACAATGCAGAGCATCCAGGGCTAAAAATTAAATTGACTAATATAGTAATAACTCAAGTACAAAATCAAAGTAGAAATATACGGCCTGCCATGATAGAATAGACTTACAGAGCCACTTTAAACATTATGATTTTTCATACTATTCAAACAGAATAGAACGTCATAAATGAATACACAAGCATGCATTAATCATCATTTTGTAAGTACAGTCATATAGGCATAAGAGAAACAAGGAATTATAGAATCCAAAGTAGCTTTGCTTCCACTTCAAATAGGACAGCTACTAGGTCCATTTAGGATGCTTATGTTCAGTACTAGCAGAGTTACTACAATGCAGACTTTCTGACAAAGATGAAATAAATCAGTCAACAGCAACCCAATTGAATAACACTGTTCATCATAAGTGTCACTTCATGTTAGGACAACTCCAGATGCAACCTAATCACATGTAAATTCGGCATCAACAAAAACTCTCTTCCAAATAAGCAGAGTTTCTGACACACAAAAATGAAAAGAATCAGTCAACAACAACCCAATTGAATTGCCCGTTTATGGGCAGTTTAGGGTTAATCCTAATGTTGGGACCAGGGAGAGTATTCAGTGGGCAAAGCCAGATCAAGGACGGATTAAAATTAATTTTGATGGAGCCTCCAAAGGGAATCCAGGTCCCTCAGGTGCCGGGTGTGTGGTGCATGATATGGAGGGCAACATTATTACCTTGGCTAAATGCAAGCTTGCTGATGGAACAAATAATGATGCAGATGCAATGTCGGCTTTGTTAACAGTTGAATTGGCTCAGAGGATTGAAGCGAATCAGGTACATTGGGAAGGGGATTCTCAAGTAATAGTTAATCCCATTTCAGAAGGGAAGATACATGAGTGGAAAATTGATAAGATTGTTAATATTATTAGTCAGAAGTTGGTACAATTTAAAAAAATTAAAATCACACATATACTACGAGCAGGTAACCATATAGCTGATATTCTTCCGAAATGGGCAGTGTCCTTTCAAAATCTAGGGTGTGTTTTTGAAGATTTTAGAGGGATCAATCTCTAGTTGATGAGGCTTACATCCTTCATTTGAATTTGAATTTGGCGCTGCTTCGAAGTCACTGACTGTTGGTGATACTTTTTGGCTGTTATTTATGCTAAGGTCTTATAAACCACCCTCTATGTCCTACGAATGGGGATTTTCTAAATTTGGTGGGTTGATTGATTGTTAGTATGGCTGGATGATTATTTCGATTACCCATTCTTTATGATATGACATTATAATGATGCCTCGGCTCATGCCAAATCTTAGCCGGTTCATGTGATGATATTTGTATTCATTTGATGTCGTGGTAGCTCATGCATTTTGAATTAGCATTTGGGGTGGCAGTGTATTGTCAGACACTAAACTCTGTCATGACGTGATATGCCCTGAGGCCTCTCAGTACTATAACACCTGCAGTCTCTCCTTGTTATGATGGTACCGGTATATGTGTGGGTGACGGGAGTATTTACTTCTCTTTATTGATGGATTTCTAGTTCTTTCTCAGGGGCTCACATAGCAGACATTAGTGCTGGTGCGGATTATAGATACAATTGAAGCCAATTTCACCTTGCACACTGCCTGTCAACAGCAATGCTTTTAAGGGGAAATCTCACAGAAGAGAATAAAGAATGTTTTTCCTTGGACAACACTAAATTCTGGAGAATTATTTACCTACTTTTTGAGGAGAAATTTCTGAATTCGGACCACAGGTATTGTGCTAATATTGATATCGCCTTCATGCATCTTGCATGGGCTCTGGAGCTGGGATCGAGAGAGGAAGCAGTGTGGATAATGTAAGCTTGTGTTCACCCCCAATGGCTTACAGGGTTGATGCCAATTGTGGCTATGGCTGAACCAAGGAAAGGTTTCCATGCGGACGATGGTTTCTAGCGTATGGTGGACAGGGAGCAGCCTCCATTCAAACCCTTATTGGTCTGGAGTGCAGGGTCTAATGTGGAAGAAAAGAAGGTGGATGCGGCTGCAGGTTGGGTGTTTCTGAAGGAGCATGTTCGTGGCATTGAGATGGAGAGGAAGAAGATGTGGTTGGAGGCCAGGCACAAGAAGCTGGAGAAAAAAGCTAACGTGAAGTATGATCCAGAAGACTACTAGGTCAATGGACCCTTGGGAAAAACCAGGAAAGAGTAACATACTCTACTTGTTTTGTGTCTTTTTGTTTACTTTTTATGGTTCCAGTTGGTTACTGTTTTGACCCATTTGATGGGCATAGCTGAGGTTTGGGTAGTGCATGGACAGGTTTTGGGGTCTGGTTTCTGTTTTGAAGCTAAGTTACTGATTCAGGTGCAGATGCGGATGCGCAAAAAAATAAAATTGAGATGCGTTTATTTTATATATATATATATATGCAGAGAAATGCAAGAAATATATAAAATTAAATCATTTGAAACTCAATGCATAGGCGATTCAAAAGACTCAATGCACAGGCGATCCAAAAGACTCCAGCCAGCACAATAAAGGGACACACAGCTATAAAATATTGATTCTCCTGAGCACTCCCTTTCAACGATATTGAACACGCATCCACTAAAATCTCACTTTGTCAATTCATATTCCACCTCTGTGAAGGCTATTGCACCATAGTTCATATTAACCAATAAGAATCTGCTCCACCCTACAACTTAGAAAACTTATGACTGGTAACGTTTGGACCCACAGAAAACTAAACAGTTCACCATAAGTTAAGCTTCCGTTATTTGCAGGAATTTACTCTAACTTAAATATAAACGCCAAGATTACAAGTTTCTTGACTTCTTAAATATATATTTCCAAGCAATCATTTACGGCTCCAGCTGAAAGGCGCAACAGCTTAAATCTTCTTCTCGGGCTTATGACTTCCCGTCAATGGTACGCAATAGCTATGCTCATAGATTTTTGGCTTCTTCTTAATGCAAAACATTGTCAACTCAAGCGTATGGAATAGATATCAAGGGACCCGAACATGCAAGGCATGCTGGCAATGCTTCCGGATGCACGCGGAGGCGTGGTGGATGCGCTTCCCACCAGCATCCACCATGCCTCCGCCTCCGCCTCAGCATCCAGCACATCTGCCTCTGCATCCAGGCTTGCCAGGAGCGCATCGGTAACCTAGTTTTGAAGTGTATAATTTTGATGTGGTAGCCCAATTTTGGTTAATTGTTCCCTTCGGGCCTTCTATATATCAGTGTTTAGAATGGTGGGCTACTCGGATCCTGTATGGTGATTCATATGCATAGTTTTACAGTCCTATTTTGATGCATTAAAAGGGGGGACCACCTATATGGTTTGGAGGTTTTGGGGGGGTAGTTGAAATTATATAGATGTATATTCTATTGTCAGTATGTACAGGGGTGGGTGTTTTGATGCAGGGGTATTCTTGGTCCTCAGTGAAACTGCATGGGTGGTTTGTTATTTGGACGGTGTTACTCGGTTGCAGCGTTAACCGACGGTCTCGGTTATTGAAGGAAGCTCGGTCGCTGAAGGAACTCGGTAATCTCTGGCGCTCGCTGAAAGTGTTACTCGGTGATGCCTACGGTGCTCGGTCGACACTGGTGCTCGGTGATGCCTAGCATGCTCGGTTATTTCACTGTTGCTCGGTAGTTCTAGTTTACCGACTAGAGTTCTATGTGATTTGTTGGGCCGACTTGGTGCATTTATTGTTGGTAGTTGTTGTTACAGGCCGACATGTTGAATTAAATGTTTGTAAGGCAATTTGGAAGCCGACTTGTATGGCATTTAATATTTGTTTGTAGGAGTTAAGGGTTTCATCCAGCCGACTTGTGGCTGATGATTAGTATTTAAAGGGTGTTTGGGTATTTGTTTAGGATCAGCATCACCAAAAGCTGGAGTTGGTGAAGTTGTGGAAAAGATCTTGCATGATCAGATTGTTATATGATAGTTTGTAGTTGCAAAGCTAGTGGTTTGCACACTTGGAGACAAGGAGATTGCTTGGAGGCTTGCGAGCTCAAGTTTAGATCTGCCTTAGGGTTTCCATCAGTTGTTGGTTGTTTCAGAGTTGAACTAGCTAAGATTGTATTGGATTTGTGTTGATCTTGAAAAACTTGTTTCTGTTTGTAATTGGCCCTAACCTGGAAGGCCTTACAACCGGGCATGTTAATGAAAATTGATTTGGAACATCTTGTTGTTGTTGAGTTTTCCGCTGTGTAATTCTGAAGCTGCAAGATTTGGACTATCCTTAATTGGATCCGCCATCTTTGGCTGCGTCAGGAAAAAAAAAAAAATCGGTCGACACCCCAAGTTTGAAAAGATGTTCATATGTGAGAAGAACATCTTCCCGGATTCAGCACATAAATCCCGAACCGGTTCTTCACATACAAGTCCTCCATCTTTTTACTTTGCATACTCTTCCACTTTAGCTTTCTCTGTCTCTTCAAGTCTTTTCTTGACAACACACAGGTCTGTTATCCAAACTGATCATTCATTTTCTCTGGATCCACCAACTCAACTCGGCTACCGATACTCAGGCTTCTCCTACCGAGCGTTGTATCCAGTAAAGGCATTAGGGAAAACTTCAAGTCATCCTTCTCAACAGTAAACACATTCTTCACACAGTCATACATAGCTCTGCAATCATATTGCCAAGGTCTACCGAGCAATATATCACAACTATTCATCTTCATAATATCACATAACACAAGATCATGATATTGGCCAATCTAAACATCAATAAAGCATTGTTCTCTAACTTCCAGAGCATGATCATCTTGCAACCAGCCAATCCTATAAGGATGTGGACATCTCATTCCATTCAAACCAAGTTTCTGAAGCATGTCCTCAGCAACAAGGTTATCAGTACTACCACTATCAACAATTACATCACAGAGTTTACCTCCAGACTTGCACCGGGTCCTAAACAAGTTACTCCTCTGACAAGGTTCCTCCTTTGTACCGAGCAATGTTCGCCGAAGTAGCAAGTTCTCTGATTCAGGTTCATTCTGAATGTTCTCATTCACCACAGCAGTTCGTCGGTCACCAAGCTTTTTCTGTGTACACTCAAAAGAACGATGTGCTTCCTCTCCACAGTTATAGCAAGTACCCTTAAAGATAACTCTACCTATCTTCTTCTTCGGTTCTACAGGTTTCTGTTCATCTTCTGCATCAATCGATTTATCCTTCACCGAGTGATCAATCTTCTCCTTCCCTCGGGAGTTACCATGTTGTTTCCTTTTCAACTTCTCTTCTGCCTTTAAAGCGTACTGATAAGCATCTTCAGCAAAATCAATCTTTAGCATACCAAGCTCATCTTGAATATTGAATCTCAGACCATTCACATACCGAGCTACCTTTTCCTTACCAAGTTCTCTGTGTCTAGACCGAATAGTAAGCTTGTAGAACTTCTCGGTATAATCTTCAACAGACAAATCCTTCTGCTTCAGATTCTACAACTTCTTAAACAAGTCAAGCTCATAGTCAGCAAGTATGAACTTAGCTTTCAACTTTGTCACCATCAACCTCCACCAATTGCTCTTCATTTCACCTTCATCTTCTCTATCTCTTTGTAGTTCTTTCCACTAAAGACCAACATGTCCTTTCAACTTAGTCTGTGTCAATCTCACCCCAAGAGGATCTTCAATTTCTTCCAGCTCAAAGAAATCTTCAAGTTCACCAATCCAATCAATCAAGTTCTCGGGTTTCAAGGTACCAGAGAAAGTAGAAACTTCCATTCGGTAACTATTGCTTAACCGAGCTCCAGATCTATGCAACCAAGCAGTTTTGTCTTCACCAGATCTATCCCTCCGGTCATCACCACTAGATCCAGCAGCTTCAAATTCATCAATAGCTTCTTCATAACCATCCTCAGTACCAACATTCCGAGGTACACCAGCAATAGCTCTCATGATCTCAGCGACCATGTCATTCTTCATCAGTTCCATCTCAGATCTGAAATCTGATTTCACCTTCTCTATAATCCGGGATTCTACAGTATCACAAAGATCAAAAATCACTCTAGGGTCCAATCTTCTCGGAGGCATCCTTAAAGATAAGAAAAATACCCTCTGCAACAAACCCTACACCGACCACCTTGTGACAATCTCCAAGTTGTATGCAAGTCAAATCGCAATCTAACACCTTGTAAACAACTAGGGCACGATTCCACAAGTTCAGTGCCACGGATCTGCAACTAAGATCATACGATCTCTTCACCAACAAGATCAATTTCGCAGGACCAGCCCTCGCAAGATCAATCTTCGCTCCACAAGACCAACTCTGCTTTGATACCACCTGACGCAGCCAAAGATGGTGGATCCAATTAAGGATAGTCCAAACCTTGCAGCTTCAGAGTTACATAGCGGAAAACTCAACAACAACAAGATGTTCCAAATCAATTTTCATTAACATGCCCGGTTGTAAGGCCTTCCGGGTTAGGGCCAATTACAAACAGAAACAAGTTCTTCAAGATCCACACAAATCCAATACAATCTTAGCTAGTTCAGCTTTGAAACAATCAACAACTGATGGAAACCGTAAGGCAGATCTAAACTTGAGCTCGCAAGCCTCCAAGCAATCTCCTTGTCTCCAAGTGTGCAAACCACTAGCTCTGCAACTACAAACTATCAGATAACAATCTGATCTGCAAGATCATGCAAGATCTTTTCCACGAACTTCACCAACTCCAGCTTTTGGTGATGTTGATCATGATGATCCTAGACAACTACCCAAACACCCTTTAAATACTAATCATCAGCCACAAGTCGGTTGGATGAAACCCTTAACTCCTACAAACAAATATTAAATGCCATACAAGTCGGCTTCCAAATCGCCTTACAAACATTTAATTCAACATGTTGGCCTATAATAACAACTACCAACAATAAATGCACCAAGTTGGCCCAACAAATCACACAGAACTCCAGTCGGTAAACCAAAACTACCGAGCAACAGTGAACTAACCGAGCATGCCAGGCATCGCCGAGCACCAATGTCGACCGAGCACCGCAGGCATCGCCGAGTAACACTTTCGGCGAGCGCTAGAGATTACCAAGTTCCTTCAGTGACCGAGCTTCCTTCAATAACCGAGACCGTCGGTTAAGGTTGCAACCGAGTAACACCGGCCAAATAACAAACCACCCATGCAGTTTCACAGAGGACCAAGAATGCCCCTGCATCATGTTTGTAGTGGGGCGGGTGAGATGTTGGACTTTGATGCAGACTCTGATTC
Source organism: Chamaecyparis obtusa (assembly GCA_027943335.1). Lineage (NCBI taxonomy): Eukaryota > Viridiplantae > Streptophyta > Pinopsida > Cupressales > Cupressaceae > Chamaecyparis > Chamaecyparis obtusa. Next base: position 229,879 of record BSBK01001008.1, read on the forward strand.
TTTTGTAGTCTGTATTGATACTTTAAAGTTTATATTATCATTACTAAAAATTAAACTTTACCGATCAAAAAGAAAAGAAAAAAAAACCTATTGAATAACATTATTAATCAGAGATTCAGCAGTGTCTCTTCATCATAGGCCAAAGCCATAGACAACTCAATCAAACATAAATATAGAATCAACAAAAAAAATTATTCTAATACTAGCCTGATTACACCAGTAATCAACTAAGTGTTTATTATTCCAAAAGAAAACATCTAGTTATTAGGGAATATGATATATATTTCCTCATGTTAGGGGTAGCTACAAAGTTAGCATAAATAGATTTGATGCCACACTCCACAGACTAACACATTTTGGAAATGCAAACTCGTGCCAGAAGAGCTTTGAGAATGGGAATGTGATATATATTTCCTCATGTTAAGGGTAGCTACAAAGTTAGCATAAATAGATCTGATGCCACACTCCACAGACTAACACATTTTGGAAATTACAAACTCATGCCAGAAGAGCTTTGAGAATGCATTGGTGTACCTTGAACCCTTTGTGCAGCATATCCTGCCTGTGCTGCCAGTAACTCTGATGGGGAAATATGTAGATCTGTTTGTGGTGTTGAGATAAATGAGCAAAATCCTCGAACAGAAACCAGTGACCATATATTGTTCTGCATTTGAATGATGATAAATTAATCAAATATTATTTTTTCCGGAAATCTGCTGTGATAATGCTAGAGTTTGCAACAATATAAAATGAGCATTAAATGATAATGTCACCAAAATAGACTGTAAAATGTTTTGATGAAATATCTAATAAACATATATTTACAGTTTAAAAATAACATTGCTAGAGGCATGTCAAAGGCAGCAATAACAAATATATAGGTTTCAGCATCCAGTTGTCATCTTCCATGATACAAGTAGGATGCATCTTTCTTCATATCAAAATAAACATAAACTAAATCATAGGAACGTGTTACACAATTTCAACATATAACTATTTCTGTGTCAAGTTTTGAACTTTCATGATAAAATGGCACGACTCTTTTCCCAAGTTGAAATATATGAAAATTATTAAAATATAGTGTGTTTTTGAACACTAGCTTAATATAATAAATAAACATAAAAATAAAATAATAACAATAATAACAATAAAAAGTAAAAATTCAAATTGCAGCACCAAAATAGGGCCCATAGGTCACTAGTGTGTAAGGTAAATTTACAAGTTTCAATTGCTCAGCCGGAACATCTGATTTTCCATATTCATATTTGTTGTTTGAGATTCCAGCTCTCACGCCTGCAGGAATGAAACCCCTTGTCAGCATTTTTAGAGGTTAGGGCAGAAACCCTGCCTTCTTCTTGGCAATTTCCACTCGGGAATTTGCAGTGCTACAGGTCATTGGACTAAGCTTTGTGAGCAGGTTCGCATATTTATTGTCAGGTCATATAAGGAATTATTGGAGATAAAACAGTGCTACAGCTCATTGGACTATAGAAGGATTGTTCACCATAGCAAGGTGACACCACTAGAGGTCAAAATTGGCATCTGTGCAAAACTAATTAGTAATTACAATCCACCGCCAGCTGGGAGAGAGATCTATAGTTGAGAGGGAGCCAACCTACATCCACCTGATAACACTTCAGATCTGCCACTCCTTACACTAAGCCACAATAATTATACCCTTGTTGGGCAACAAAGGGGGGACTAAGTGACTGAATGCAAGCAACAATTCTTCTAGGCAGTCAAGAAGGGTGCTTAATCATACCTAAAATATGTGCCAGGTGCAAAAGACATTTCAGTCAATCAATTTCTGCTATTAGGAGATGGTATCCTTGGCAAAATTGGTCTGTAACTAATATTGTCTGGAAGAGGTGTCAGGCTGTAGTGAACAGCATACTGAACTTCTCAGGCCTCAATTTATATTGGATACATTGGAACACGTTTCTTTTTCAGTCTTCTTTACCAGCAGTTCCAAGATAGCAGTTATGTATGTTTCAGTCAACTCAGTTTCCATAATGAGTAGAGTTTATAACAGCAGATATATATTATTTCAGTTAGTTTCAGTTATTTTATTTTTATCATAAACAAAGTAGAAAATAAAAAATCAGAAAACACGGCAATTTATTATTGGGAATATCATATGAAACAAAGATTTAGGTCGCTCCCTATTGAGATTTGAAGTGACTGTGTAACTCCACTGGATACAGTTCTACAATTTCCTGTTTTGGTAACTGCTTCACATTTCCTAGAATGTGAGTAAAACCTGGTGGGAAGGAAGTACAGTTTGTCCAAAGCTAAATTGTTTGCAGTTTTTGGAGAGTTTGGCACAAGATAAGAATAAAGAAAACATCAGTGCTCTATCTCAAGTAGAATAAAACTAAACTTCAAAAAGATATTTTTCTGTTTGACTTTAGTTTATACCAAGTTTTCAATTTATTAAAGGCTGACATAAAAAGCAAAAACTTTACAGTACTCAAGACTGCAGTGTTCAAGCTAGGAAAACTGGAACCCTATGGTGATAAAGGCTACAAAAATTTCTTCAAATTCTGAAATCAATATATGCAAAACATCCTAAAGTGTTACTTGCCAAGGACTCCACAAGAGTAACAGATCTTTGTCTGAGGCACCCCTGGAGTCCTACGGTGATAAAGTCTCCAAACATTTCTTCATTTTCTGAAATCAATATATGCAAAGAACTGAATTGTTGGGACTTGCTAAGCACTTGCCAGATTAAAAAATCTTTGTCTGAGGCACGTCGGGAAGTTTGTGTATTAAGACTTGCAGGCCTCACAAATCCCAAGCTTGGACTCAGTGAACCTGCAGGACCACCAATCAGCTAAAGAAAAGCTTTTAAAATTATTAAAGTAATATTGTAAAATTACTATAATGGTCATTTAGTTCATTAGTTTCAGTAATTTCCTTTTCGTAGTGAGTTCCTATTTAGAGTGTTTCTTTTGTCTTACGTTTCTGTTTTAGAAACTCTGCTTGTGTTCTCTATTTAAGGAGCTTCCATCTACTTTGTAATAATCAACAACGATCAATTATCATTTTATGCTGGTGATTTTTTTATAGAAATTTGTAGTTTCTTTACCTGGAATTTATTTCCAAAAGTTTTTTTACAATTTTTATGAAAAATCGTGGTGTTGTACCTGAAGTATTTTCAGATGTTTTTATGCTTAATTTTTTTTTTTTAAAGTCAAAGGATGTTTTTTGAGAATTCCCATGTTTTTTTATTGAGATTTTGTAGTGTTTTCCATTGAAAAATTGCTGATTTTGTCTCTTGAAAAATGCAGAGGTTTTTTGAGTTCACACACTGAGGGTTTCTGTGAAATTTTACAATTCAAAGGTTTTCAGTAAAGATTGCACAGAGCTCGCCAGCCCTTCTGTAGTAGAAAGTTCTTTTTCCTAGCGCCTGCATTTTTGTCTGCAAGTGCCATGTGCTTTTTCTGAGCTTCTGCCACAATTTGCAGACAGTGTTTTCCTGCCGCAAGGGGTTTTCAGGCACTGTATTCTGCTTCAATTTTTGGCACCAAGGGTTTTTCTCACGCAACTAGGCTTTTGTGATCGTTTCTTTGGTGCACACCCTGAATTTTGGCACATTTTTTCCTGCAAATACCGCATGATTTCTCTGCTTTTTGAGCACCAATGACAACCCTTTTTTGCTCGACGGCAGACATTTTCTCTTACCACGATTTTTCTGCTTGCAACTAGACTTTTTGAGCTCATTTTTCAGCACTCAAGGATTTTGGATGCAATTTTCTGTTCGTACCTAGTGTTTTCTGAAACTCGTGATTCTCTGCTAGTGTTGTGACAGATTTTTCTGAGCATTCAGCTAGGGTCTTAGTTGCAGGATGCGCCTCCCGCAGGCTCACACCAGATGCGGATGCATCTGGATGTGGACTGGGTGCGCACAGGATGCGAGCCATAGCCTACGGATGCGCCAGGATGCGCAACCCCACGCATCTGCAGGTTGTGGTACACATCCTGTGTGCACTCAGCCCGGATCCAGGAGAATCGACAATTAAAGTGACCAAAAACACATGTTTAAAAGTGTTTTTTATTTTATTTTCATAAAAACCCTAAAACGGGCCTTTATGAGGCCACTCAACCTAAAAACATATCACTTTGTTTGTTTCTTTGCTCTCAACTCATTTTGTCTCCATTTTGGGATTTCGAAGGGCAGGTGGGTTTTTTCGAAGGAGATTGTTTGTAGAGTGCCAAATAGCTTACACAAAAGAGATTTAAGCATCTAAGGTAAGCATTTAAACCCTATTCTTTAGTCTCTTGATAATTTTTTTCAAATTTGTTTGTTTATTTTTCTTTTCTTTTTAGATTGCAAGAATGGCCAGTAGTCGAAGGAAACAAAAAATTCAAAATTGATAAAGGATCTCCTTTATGTAGACATAGCACAAGGATTTCACAAGTTCCAGCAAGTTGGGAATATATTTGGAAGTGTAAGTTTTGCAATGTACAATAGAATAGCTCTTATCCTTGACTGAAACTTCACTTCGTGGGCCCTGTTGGTAAAGGGATTAATATGTGTGAAGGCTCAAATAAGATGAGGTTGTCTCCTGTACAAATAGCGGGATTCATAAAAGAGCAAGAAGCTGTCGACAAACTGATTACAAGAGGAAAACAAAGTGCTTATGCTTCCGGAAAGAAAAAACAATGAATTTACCCACTGATACAGTAGTGGCCTCCAAACATCCCTTCTTGCATATACCCTCTATGGAAGTGGAAGATGAAGTAGAAATTTCCACCCATAAGAGAGGTCCATGGGACAAGGCATTTAAAATGGAAGCAACAGATATTGCTGAACAAAAAAATGCACATTGCATCTATGCCAATGGTCTTCCATTCAACTTGGTGAGATCACCATATTGAAGGGACATGGTGTCAACAATCAATAGTGCACCTCCTGGTTTCGCAAGTCTTGGATATGAAAATGTGTGTACCATCTTGTTACAAAAAGAGGAGAAATTTGTAGAGGCCTCATTGAAACCAATTAGAGATTCTTGGGTTGAATCAGAAGTTTCTATTGTTTCCCATGGATAGAAAGATTGCAGAAATGGATTGCAGAAACCGTCCATTGATAAATGTTATTGCAGTGTCCCCCAAAGGGGCAATGTTTTTGAGGGTTGTTGATTGTGAGGGGGAAGTCAAAAATGGAGAGTTCATTTCTAGAATCCTCATATTGAGTCCATAGAGATGGTGGGTAATGAGAATGTAGTCCCAAGTAATTATAAACAATGTAAAAAATTATAGGGTTGCAGGTCCTTTGGTTAAGGCAAGGTATGAGCACATTTTTTGGACATCATGCACCATACACTCCCTCAACTTGGTGATGCAAGCAATTGGCACCCAAATAGAGAGGGTGAAAGAAATATACCAAGAGGACGAGGAGATCCAGATGTTTCTGACAAACCACCATATGTCACAAGCAATTTGCAAAACTTTCTCGAGATAAGAATTGTTGAGGTAAAATTAATTAATTTATTTTCATTTATGTCATGTTTTACAGAATTGAATAAAATATTTTTATTTATTTACATGTTTTTAATGTGTTAGTAACTTACTATTAACATGATCCTAGGTTGTTGAGACCCGGTTTGCATCTCATACACTTGTTATGAGACGACTTGTGAAGGTGCAAGAGGCATTGGGTCAAATGGTTATTAACAACCAATGGGGTGTATGGAAGCAATCAAATTCAAAGAGGGCCCAAAAGGTCAAGTCATGATCTAAGATGACGATAGGTGGCCTCATGTGGAATATGTATTAATATTCACCGACCCTATCATGGCTATGCTTCAGTTTGTTGATACAAATGCACCATGCTTGGGGGATGTCTATGAAAGCACGGACACGATGTTGGAGTAAATAAAAGTGGCAATAAAAAAAGAGAGTGATCCTGAAGAAACATTTTACAAAAGGGTGGAAACAATCATTCTTCATCATTGGAACAAGATGACCATGTCATTGCACCTCCTTGCATATGTCCTATCTCAGAGGTACTATAGCAATGTTGTACTTTTTATCCCAAGGAGATTACCACCATGTAGAGATTTTGAAGTTGCTAATGGTACAAGAGGGCAATTAGTAGACTCTTCAAAGATCCAGAAGTGGAGACAAATGTTAGAAGAGAATTTGGCTTGTTTGTCTCACGAAGAAATCATGTTCTTTGTGTTGTTAATGACCAATCTGAAATGGATGCTACATGGTGGTACCTCCATGGTCAAGATTATATGTGCCTCCAACCTCTTGCAATCAAGATCCTCTTACAAGTATGTTTTTTTTGTTTTTCTTTTACCATTTGTATTGTAAAATTTAGAACTTACATTCTTTAATTTATTTTGCATTTTTTATTTTTTATTTTGTTGGTTCTCTCCAGATTGCAAGTTCTACTGTCACTAAATGGAATTGGAGTACATACTCCTATATCCACTCAGTGTAGTGTAACCGGTTGGCTGGAAAAAGAGCTGAAGACTTGGTGTATATTCACTCCAATTTGCATCTTTTGTCATGTAAGGATCCCCAATACAAGGAGGGGGCAGTGAAGCTTTGAGATGTGGCAGTTGAGTGTACCAACTTGGATGCAACCGTTGAGGATCTCGCTAGAGTCACTATGGAGGATGATGATGACGACGACATACCTACACATGGTGCATCTAGTGCGAGAGGAACCGCTTTGGGTTCAAATGATCTTGAACTTGCAGCAGCTGAAAATCCAATAGATAATGATTTTTATTATAATCCTTTTGATGATTGATGCATCATGAAACTACATTTTGTAATTGTAATGATTTTCATTGGGATCATAAGCATAGACATATATGATATGGCTTATTTGAATATTTTTGAACTATCAATTGGCATTTAATATTTATCTTTGGCATTTGGCATTGATCAATGATGTAGTATCATACTATCAAATGATTTAGTTTTGCAATTTTGTATTTCTTTAATTTTTTATATATAATATATACATAGATATATAGATACACGCACGCATCCAAATCCCCAAAAAAAATTCCACGCATCCACATACTGGGTTCTCGTACCCGCATCCGAACCAATAACTAAGGCTAGAGTTTTGCATGATTTTCTGGAAAATCGTGGTTCTTTAAAGGGTTATGCATGTTCAAAAAAAATGTGGCGGGTTTTTCCGTGACTTTTTCCCAAAAATCCTAACGGATCTTTTCAAGTGTTCACTGACTCATCGCAAATCAAGCAAGTCATCCAAGTTGTCGGGCCGAGTAATTCTCAGCGGGTTAGGATGACCTTGACTCAGAACTTGCCGAGTTAGACCCCCTGACTTGCGTGACTCGCTGAGTCCATGCCCTCTGACCTGTGCCCTTTGACCCGGTTGTGCGACAGCTTAAGTTGCCAATGAAAACAAAAAAAACAATAACTTTTTTAAGATTTTTTTTTCATATCTTTTCCTTATTACCCTAGAAGGTGTCTTATTTGTTTGTTACGAGAAGAGAGGAAAAGTGAGAGATAGGAAGAAAAACAAGAGGCCATAGGTTTGCAACTAGCAGGGAGGAAGAGCTAAAAAGCTTTCACAAATCACAGTGGAGCAGCACTATACTTGCATTGAGAGCATCAAGGAGTCCATAGCAGCTGATTCAAAGACTTCTCAACTCATTTGAAAGAGGTAAGTGTTAAATTTTATAGATTTTGTTGGTTCTTTTTTGTATGTTTATCAATTTTTCATTTTGTTGTTAAATTTTTTAAGTTTAACTTTCCAAACCTTGAATGTTTTCTATTCAAATATAAATTGCATACTTCAATGAGAGAAGTAGAACAATAGCAAACCCTAGATTTTTTTTAGAAAAAATTGTAAAAATGTATTTACAATTTTTTCTCAAAAAAAAATATAGGGTTTGCTGATTTTTCTAAATTCTTCCTTTGAAATTTGAAATTTTTCAAGAAAAAACACTATGCACAAAAGTAGAGATTGCTGATTTTTTCTATTAGTTTATAACTTTATAAACTACAATGCACAAATGGTAATTTGTTTATAAAATTTTCTTACTGCAGCAGCCTTCATGTTTTGGAAACAATAATTTTTCCCAATGGCTCCTCCTAATCCTCAACCTAAGCCTAAGAGATATGGTCAAAAGGTCATTGAAAATATACTGAAGAGTTTCCTGGTAGAACAAGAAATCAAAATGTTTTGTAAAGAAATTAATCACGGTGGCATAAATAGATTTAAATACCATATTGTCGACATACATGGCAATGATACTGAGCCATGTAAATTAGCAAGTGTCGAGGCAATTCGTTTATGTTATGTCTAATTAGAAACATTTGAACAAGAAAAGAAAAATAAGAAAAGGCAATTGGATGAGTTATATGTTATTGGTTTATGTTCATCCACATCCATAGATTGTGTTGGAGAGGGTTCTTCCATGCCTCCCTTTCATCCTAGTACTTCTGCTAGCGCTAGTGCTTCTACTTCTGCTCCTCCTAGGAGCACTGTTACCATTGGTCCTAGAGTCTAGAGATTCGAGTTGGACAATTATTTTGTGCCACGCACTACTCCTAGTGCACAGCCCTCGTTTGAGAGCATGGGTTGGACAAGGAGGTCCATGATGCTGCAAGAAAACAAATTTACAAGTTTTGGTACTTTTGTAACATTCCATTTATTGCAACCAGGTAATTCTTTTTTATTTGATTGCTTTAAGTTCTAAATTAAATTTTAAAATTTATAGCTTGAAGTTGAACTCTGCTTTGTCTAATGATTAATCACAATGAATTGTTATAATTTTCTCACACATAATTATTTAATGATAATCTATTTGTGACAGGTCTCCTTATTGGCAAGGCGTGATAGATGTCGTAACCATTTGTGAGACGGGGCTTAAAGCCCCTACTGATGCTGAGCTAAGTGGGCCCCTCTAGTTAGAAATGGTTGATGATATGAAAGTTGAGCTAGAGGACCACCGAGAGTCTTGGAGCAAAAAGGGTTGCACCATCATGACAAATGGTTGGATGGATAGGAGGAATAGGACATTGTTAAATTTTCTTGTTTCCTACGCAAGTGATTGATCATTCTACCTCCCTAAATGCATTGAATAATTTAAATTTTGATTTATTGATTAAACAATGATCATTGATAATTATTTTACTTTATTTTCAGGATCCACCATGTTTTTGAGGTCCATTGATGCTTCCTCACATGTGAAAAATGTCACATACTTATGTCAGGCTATTCAAAAAGTCATACATAAGGTGGGGGAAGAAAATGTGGTGTAAGTGGTGACGGATAATGCAGCAAGTTATGTTATTGCAGTTAAACTTTTAAGTTTTGATGGAGAGGCACCTAAAAATTTAGTTAAAATTTTCTTAGCGCATCTAATTAATTTAAAATTGCTACAAGTAGACTTTGATGGAGAGGCACCCAAAAAAAATTTGGTCTCCATGTGCAGCCAATTTCCTTGACCTCATGTTAGAGGATATTGGTAAGCTTGAATGGGCAAAAGAATGTGTTGATAGGACCAAAAATATCTGCAAATTTATCTACAATCATGCATTGGTCCTCAGCATTATGAGGCAATACACGGGGCAAAAGGAGTTGGCTCGTCCAGGTATCACAAGATTCGCCTCAAATTTCCTCACACTAAAATCCTTGATGAAATCAAAGGCAGCTTTGAGGTGCACGTTTGTTGGTGAGGAGTGGACTTCCTCATCCTATGCTACGATCACTGTAGGGATGGATGTGGTAGATTGCATTTTTTATGAGGCAGGCTTTTGGACCCCTTGTACAAAGATCATGGAGGTAAATTTATTACGGTTTAATATTTAGTATTTACTTTTTATAATTTTATGTGCATTTTTTTTCTTTGCAACTTTACAATTTTGCTTATTTTCATGCACACTTGTGACTTCACTATTTTTTTTAACATTATTTGTGCGTCATTGAGCCCCTAGTAGTTCTCCTACGAGTTGTTGATGGAGAGAAGCCCTCTATGGGCTACATATATGAGGGCATGGATAGGGCCAAGGAGGCCATTAAATCCATATATGGAGGAATTGAGGATAAGTATAGCCTCATTTGAGAGATAATTGATAGGAGATGGCATGACCAGCTTCACAGGTCTATCCACGCAACAGCTTATTTCCTCAATCTAGCATTACAAATCTACAATAATTTCAGGGCGGATGAGGAGGTTCTTAGTGGCCTATATACAGTGGTACAAAAGATGTCTATTGATATCACAACTACACTACACAAGATGGACACATTTAATAATGCAACAGAGGTGATTTTCGCAAGCAAAATGTGCAAAGATGCTCAAATAGAATTGCAGCCAGGTAGAAATATACATTAAGATTCTTAGGTTTATGCATTTTCAATTTTACAATCTAGCCTTAAAGTTAGAAATGAGACTGATTTTTTTTTTCCTTATTTCAGATGATGGTGGCAAATGTTTGGGCCTACAACCCCACACCTTCAAAAAATTGTCATCTGCATATTGATTCAGCCACACAATGCTTCTAGATGTGACCACAACTGGAGCATGTTCAAGCACATCCACTCGAAGAGGTGTAATAGATTGTCTATGGAGAGGTTGAATGATCTAGTATTTGTTCATTACAACCTTCATCTTAGGACCAGACATATTTTGGACACTGACTCCTCTCCAATCACTCTAGAGGAGGTCGATCCAAAGTCCGAGTGACTCACTGAGTCTACCAATCCTATCTTCACTGATGAGGACCTTGAGTGGGTTGACCAGGCAGACAGAGAGGCTGAGGTTGTAGCCATGGCAGAGGAGGATAGAGCACGATCAGGAACATCTAATGTTGGTCAAAGTGGCACCTCACAAGCACAGTGTTGGCGCTAACCGGTAAGGATGCAACCGGTAAATGGTAAAGTGGTGTTGTCATTGATGTCATTAGCTAACATTGTCCAAATAGGGTACAGGTGACAATAATAGTAAACAGTTGCAGTTGACAAGAGAAACTGTTTAGAAAACCGGTGACACATATTGAGTAGAGATGCACTTATTGCTCAGAGTAGTGACCTGTGTAGTAAAGTAATGTGACCGGTGAAGTCACTAACCGGAGCAGTGACCGATGAGTACATGACTGGAACTAAACCGATAAAAACAGAGAAAAGAAATGTGACAGGTGAAGACATAGACCTGTACACTGCATAAGGAAGAAAGTAAATCGATCATCTCTGATCGGTGAGATATCATTAAGACTGGTGAACTGGTGAAAGTCACAGTTGACAAGCACTTAAATGACTCTTCTACCGAGTTTTGTTGCAGAAATCACATATAAAGCAAAGTATGCGACACGCATCTGATGTTTCCTTTACAAAATTGAAACACGACTGCATGACGGATCTCTTGTTGAGAAAAAGCATGTGGCATGCATTTGATATTTCCTCTCATAACTGAGACTGGACTGGATGATGGATCCAAAGGAGATCATCGTGGATACTGCAACATGCAAAAAGCATGAAAGGCAAAGGAAGTCTATTTATTCTTCAACCAACGCAGAATATCTTTTGCCTTCATTCTGCCAAAGAGAAAGAGTGAACTTGTACGTTGAGCAAAGCTACGGTAAGGGAAAGGAGAAGAAAATAAGAAGAGAAGAGTGTGCAAGAAAGCGCAACAACCTGAAGAGAGCATACCTGTGGTGCCTGGTGATGACTCTCAGTGGATAAAATAGCGATCTTATCAAGCTTAGCAAAGTCATTTCAAAAAAATCAAACCCTCTATTGCTCTGTGACAATTGCAATAGTAAAATCTCAATATTTGGGTGGACATTAACAGGTCCCTTGTATTAAATCCCTTAACCAGGGGACATCTAGCAGATGTTCTAAAGTCCTCTAACAAGACAGGCTTTAACAGGTCTTATTTCTTAAATCTCTTAACCAGGTGACATCTAGTAGATGTTCTAAAGTCCTCTAACAAGGCAAGCTTTAACAGGTCTTATTTTTTAAATCCTTTAACCGAGTCGCATCCAACAATGTGTTTGCAATCCTTTAACAAGGAAGACTTTTAACAAGGCGCACTTCAAAAGAGAGCAAAATTTGTGACTTCTACTCACACCGTGGTTTTCTCTCGCTTTGGGTTTCCACGTGATACATCCGGTGTTCTATACTGCTATGATCTTGCGTTAGTTATTGCTTTTATAGGATCTAATCTACATGCAGAAATAGTTAGTTTATATCACAAGTTTTAGTGAGTGTTGATTCACCCCTCCCCTCTTAGCACCAATTGGGACCAACACACAGACCATGGCTACTCAATCATCCAAGACCTACCTAAGACGCCTTTGTAGGAGGGAGATAGGCTACTCTGAGGTTGAGGTTGAGCCTAAGCCTAAGCCATAGACTTGTTTTTGTTTACACATATGTTTGGGAACATTTGATGTCAAGGATTTCATAGATTTTATATACATTTGATAAAATTTATAATTCTATATATCTATGTTTGCTATTTCCTTCAGCTACTATTTACATTTGTAATTATGTGATGGATGTATGTTTATGTATGTGATCAAATTAGCTTATATTTGATGATGTTATAGTGTCTTTAAGCTTTATTCAATAATGGGTGCATGAAACAAGTTTTAAATCGTTAAAAATCTCTAAATATCAAGGGTTTTTTCATTTTGTCGAGTCATGCCGAGTCATGAGTTGAGACATTCTCGCCAAGTCTAAGCCAAGTCCAAGTCTAGAAACTTTGAATTTCATAATTTCTCCTAAAAAATTGTGTTTTTATTTTTTGGTGATTTTTAAGAACAAAAAATGTGAGTTTTTTTTACTGGGATTTTGTTGTTTTTTTCCTAGAAATCATGAGTACTTGTTGTGGGTTTTTATCGTTTATCCACAAAATGAAGGTTTTTCTGATTTTTTAACAAAATCATGTTGCATCAAGGATTTGACAATTTTTCCACAAAACATAGTGCTGATTTGCAGCAGTTTTTTTTGACGAAACAGTTTGGTAGCTGCAACGGAATTGCCAATGTGGAACAAGTGTTTACTGCCAAGGACAAAGGCAAAGGCAAGTCCACTCAATAGAAAGGGCAAAGCGAAGATTCTGCAAAGAATCTAAAATCTATCACATGTCATTATTGTGGTAAACCTGGCCATGTCTAGAAGTATTGTAGAAAGTAGTTGGCTGATTAGAAGATCAACCAAGGAGGGTCTCAACAGCAAGCTCATGTTGCAGGGCACTTTAAGGAGTCAGACTTCAATGCATTAATATCCAAATGACCTGCAGATTATGTCAAGTCTTTTGTAGGGAAGTTAGTAGAATGACCATTAAGGGAGGGTATTAAAGTAATAAAGTAATATTGTAATATTTCTATAATGGTCATTTAGTTTGTTAGCTTAGTTGATTCCTTTTTGTAGATACTTCTTGTTTAGAATGCATCTTTTCTATCTTTCGTTTCTGTTTTGGAAACTCTGCTTGTATTTTCTATTTAAAGAGCTTTTATCTCCTTTGTAATTAATCAACAACAATTGATTAACATTTTTAAAAAACAAATTTAACATAAATTTCGTAGCCTCTAAATAAACTGTTAAGGTTACGGGTAGAACAAATCTAACAACACAAAAAAAACAAAATAATTGCTAAGGCAAAAACATGATATGGATTTCTCCCCAATTTATCAAATCTCAACTGTTTGCACATAAGTTCAATAATCATAACCACTTTTTATGATACAAACCGATTCAGAACTACATCATATCACCAAAGGACAGCATCCACAAGAATGCTACAAGCAATTTAAATATAGAAACCTGACAAACCTGGAGAGCGTGTCCATTCAAAGATTTAGAAGTTCTAAAATTTCCATCTTCGGCCAAAACATTGTCATCTTCAACGAACCTTCCGGCGGCATGGCTGTATATTGTTGCATTGTGTTTCCAGTTCTCAAAAACATTTGCAGAAGCCCTTAACACATTATTATATTCACCGTGCACTCTGTCAAATGATTATGTGAGGATTTGTCACTTTTGTGACCGTATATGTGCATATTCATAGATCAAGAGATCAGATGATATTACGATGCGAACTTAAGCAATGGGAAGACAATAAAAACTTACCTGAGAGAATAAGTAAGGGTTTTTCGCAACACCCACATGATCGTTTCAAAGAAAATACGGCTCCAGTCCTATGCATAAAACCCTTCGATAAAACCCTGTTGTTAATTTATAGCAGGAATGCTCAGAGAGAGGGAGACTAATGCCTGAGTGTTGTGTAACATTTTAACTGCTACTAAAATTTAAATGCATTTATATAGGAGAATTCGCGTGGAATGCATTTATATAGGAATAAAAACACAAGTAAACTAGCAATGGCATCGCAAATACGAAATAATGGGTGTATTGTTTGTATATATTTGTGTAATATATGATGTTAATTGGTAGTCATTTGGTAAGTGATATTTACGTAACAAAGGTCTTAGTGGAAAAGTATTTAACTTCAAATCAATTTTTTGTTCTCCTACAAAAATTCAACATGATTGAAACAAAACTTCTTAATAAGGAAGATAATCAGGCTCCATTACTAATCAACTCATGATATGTTTGTATAGAGAAAGGAAGAGGGGGGAGGATAGAGATGAAAAAAGAGTGAATGGAGGTAGGAGAGAGCAAGAGAGAGGGGTAAGGAGATAGAGGGAGAAATAGAGACATAAAGAAAAAACATAGAGGACCTAAGAAAGAGGGAAGAGGGAGATGGAGACATGTATATGTGTATGTGCACACACATTGTGTGTGTGTGTGTGTGTGTGAAAGAGAGAGAGAGAGAGAGAGAGAGAGTATTGCATTTATAACATCTAACAAAATCCTTCCATTATATTGTGATAGATTGCATACCTTGTTATAAAACTCGTGTTTTGGTACAATTAAGGAGAAGTCAAACAAAGGTTTTTTAGACTAACTTTATACATGTCGATTACGTTTTCTAGAAAGTTTCCAAGACCTTTTCAACAAATCCACTTTGTGTGTATTTTCCAATCTTAGAAAGCCAACTTCGTACCCTATTATATAGCTCTTATTCTATCACAAGTATGGAGAAGGTAGGCAAAGGTTTTTGAGACTAACTTTATACATGTTGATTACATTTCTTGAAAGTTTCCAAGACCTTTTCAACAAATCTATTTTGTGCATATTCTACAATCGTAGAAAGCCATGACAACACATCTTTAGGGAATTCTACCAAACAATTTGCTTTCACAAAATTTGATTACTTTGAGTTTAAGTTAAAGTGCCACTTGTTAGATTAAAGTTGATAATGTGGATTGCCTCATTACTCTCCAAGTATTGTAGGTTGCATGTTATAAAGTTGTACATTACTTCTCACCCAAAAAACATGATGGGTCGAGTTCTTTCTAGATGATGTATTAACAATAAATGAGTTTAGACTTATATGTAGGTATGATTTATACCATAAAATATTTTCCCAAAGCATTTTTAGTGGTAAGCTATGTTGCCTTGTACATTTAAAATTGAAACTGATATAATTTTGTAACGATAGAAATGGATCCCTTTTTTGTAGTAAGATTAAATATTCTATTAAAACTAAACAACTCTCACCCAAATTATTTTTAGTGTGTATGTGTATGTACACACACACATTGTGTGTGTGTGTGTGTGTGTGTGTGTGTGTGTGTGTGTGTGTGTGAGAGAGAGAGAGAGTTGCATTTATAACATCTAACAAAATCCTCTTCCATTATATTGTGATAGATTGCATACCTTATTATAGAACTCTTGTTTTGGCACAATTAAGGAGAATTTAGGCAAAGGTTTAAATGAGACTAACCTTAAACATGTCGATTACATTTTCTATAAAGTTTCCAAGACCTTTTCAACAAATTCATTTTGTCCATATTTTACAAACATAGAAAGCCAACTCAATACCCTGTTACATAGCTCTTATTCTATCACAATTAAGGAGAAGGTAGGCAAAGGTTTTTTAGACTAACTTTATACATGTTGATTGCATTTTCTTGAAAGTTTCCAAGACCTTTTTGACAAATTCATTTTGTGCATATTCTACCATTGTAGGAAGTTGTGACAACACGTCTTTAGAGAATTCTACCAAAAAAATTGCTTTTGAATAATTTGATCACTTTGAGTTTAGGTCAAAATGTCACTTGTTAGATTAAAGTTGACATTGTGGATTGTCTCATTAGTCTCCAAATATTATAGGTTGCATGTTACAAAGCTCTATTACTTCTCACCAAAAAAAATGATGGGTCAAGTTCTTTCTAGCCAATGTATTAACAAGGACATGAGTTTAGTCTTATATGTAAGTATGATTTATACCATAAACCATAAAATTATTTTTCGCAAAGCATTTTTAGTGGTAACCTATGTTTCTTTGTACATTTAAAATTGAAACTAATACAATTTTGTAGCCATAGAAATGGATCCTTCTTTTGTAGTGAGATTAAATGTTCGATTAAAACTAAACAACTCTCACAGGCAATTTATTTTTAGTGCATAAGTAAAATTTTACGTCCAAGTATTAAGCTATCCTAAAAAACATATGCATTGTGTAGACACCTAAATTTGATTAATTACATTAATGAATTTAGTTATTCTAATCACATTTATTGGTTAAATAATTATGTATTATTTAATTAATTAATAGCATCCCTTGGCTAAATTAATTTAATTAATTAAGCTATAACCCTACAAATTGATTAATGGTAAACTATAATCTAATTAATTAATTAATTATCCCCTATCCTCTATTAAATAAAACAAATTAAAATAATTTGTCTTATTTAATTATTTTGCCATTTTCCTCCTATACAATAAGAAAAATGAAGGAAAGATATAGATGGATGGGGGATCAATCCTTATTTCATATTGTACATTAGGAAGGATAGATAACCCAATAACCTTAAAAAGGTCCAAGTGTTGAATGGTTATCTAGGTTCCATCATGGATAATTGATTAGGGGAATATAATTGAATGATGCAAGATAGAAGGAAAAAATAGATAAAAATGATAAGTTGCAGAATACACAATTAACAACAAAGGTAAGTGCACAAAGATGGGGGACCAAAAATGAGGTATAAGATGCCACTTTTTCCTGAAATCAGGAAACTCTGAACTTCAACAAGAAATCGAAGATAGTTAGACTCAAAATTTAAAGATGAGACAAAAATAAGAGTTGTAATACTAGTTCCTAAACTACTAACTTATTTTGAAAATGGTGTAGATTAAGGCCCTCGAAAAGGGGGAGCACAAAAAGTGGTCCTATTTTTTGTGAAAAAACATAACATAACATCTGGTGTGCTCCCCCTAAAATGTTAACTTTTGTTTTGAATTTTTTTAATCACTCTGGTGAGAAGTTAGCTAACACCACGTAGTTTATCTTGGAATTTTTTGTAATTTTTTGATGAATGTATAATTTTTTATGAATTTACAAAGTGCACACATTCTGAAAACATGAAATTTTTGTGTGCTCCCCTTATAAATCATTTAAAACTAATCGAAAATCAAATTTTCTTTTTTTTAAAGTGTGTAGAATGGAGTCTAGTTTCTAAAAATGTAACTTGTTGCAAAATTCGATGAACGAGCCAAAATCTATGCCCAAAATACTATACGTTGGTTTTTTACAAAAAATGGACATACACACAAAAGAAATTAGAGATGAAAAACTTAACATAATCAGAATTCAAAATAAATTATATGCTTAGATAGCTAATAGAGAGATCTACAATATCACATCGTCTGATTTTTACGTTCTTGAGCCACGAGTAAACCTGACGAGGAGCACACAAAAAAAGATGTCATTTTTTTGTATGTTTGTGGGAAAACACATCTCAGGCCTATTTGAATTGTCCAAGCCTTTGGGTTGGATCTCCAAGGCAAATCCAAGTCTTAGGATTGGTAAATTTCAATGCCTTACAAAGCACGTGCGCCCTATAGGGCGAGCACATTACTAAAATCTATGACTTCCATAGGGTGTGTGCCATATGGAAGTCATAGATTTCAATAGTGTGCTCGCCCTATAGGGCGTGTGCCCTATTTAAGTCATAGATTTAAATATAGTGATGAGAAATAGTCAAAGTGAGAGAGAGAGAGAGAGAGAGAGAGAGATTCTTACCGTCTTTCACACCCCTCTCTCTCTCTCTCTCCACCTTCCTATCCTCTATATTTTCCCTTCTTACCATCTTTCACCCCCTCTCTCTCTCATACACACATATGCTCTCTCTCTCTCTCCACCTTCATACCCTCTATATTTTCCCTTATTACCCTCTTTTATGCCCTCTCTCTCTCTCACACACATTTTCTCTCTCCCACCTTCCTACCCTCTATAGTTTCCCTTATTACCCTCTCTCTCTCTCTCTCTCTCCACCTTCATGCCCTTTATATTTTCCCTTATTACCCTATTTTACGCCCTCTCTCTCTCACACACACATTTTCTCTCTCCCACCTTCCTACCCTCTATAGTTTCCCTTATTACCCTCTCTCTCTCTCTCTCTCTCTCTCTCTCTCTCTCTCTCTCTCTCTCTCTCTCTCTCTCTCTCTCTCTCTCTCTCTCTCTCTCTCTCTCTCTCTCTCTCTCTCTCTTGTTTTGCATAGGGCGCATGCCCTATAGCGCGCTCGTGCTATTCAAGAGTATGCATAACACTTTTTAGTTTTGCATATGACGCATGCACTATAGCGCGCTTGCACTGTGGAAGACTAAAATAAATGGTCTTCTTTGCTAAGGATCTCGTGAAAGAGGCCCACTTTTTCTGTAGGATGTCTTAGTTCTACGTGTTATCTGACAAATATTCACTTTTCATGTGGTGTTGATAGTGACAAAGAAGCATATTCTATCAATTTGCACCATCTTTTTGTTTAAAAATCAACATCGAATTGTGAAAGTCAATCATTATCACCGAAATTTATCGATTGAGGTAAGTTTTTTATTTTTGTACATGTCAAATGTGAATAAAGAGTGTTTTGGTTTATAATTGGTATGATATAGACTTGTTCAATACATAATTTAATATAATTGTAATAAATTTATATTATAATTTATCATATTGTAAGAGGTTTATATTATAATTTGACTTATTATTTTACATTTATATTATATTTTTAAAATTGTAATTAATTCATATGTAGAAATCATCATCATGCCAAGGAAACGATCAAAGAATTTAACACCAGAATAGCATGAAAGAGACAAAGAGAAGAAAAGGGAAAGAATGAGACAACTTCGTGAACAAAAAAAATTGGATACCATAGAAGAAGATTTTTCTTTGGATGAGGAACATGAAACATCAATACAAAGTAAGAGAGAATTGGAATTGGAAACAAAAAGACAATGAATGAGAAACTTGCGTGCAACAAGACAATTGAATTATGAAGATTTGGGCACATCATCTATGAGTTCCCAAGTTGAAGAGACATCATCATCCAATGTTGGAGGCACACCAATGTATCATGTTGAAGGCACACCATTGTCTACTTCCAAAGGTGTGGGCACACCCTTGTATCATGTTGAAGGCACACCATTGTCTACATCTCAAGGTGTATGTACCCCCTTGTATCATGTTGAAAGCACACCATTGTCTACATCCCAAGGTGTAGGCACAACATCATCTCATGTTGAAGGCACTCAAGATGGTACGCAATTCACACATAATGTTTTTGATACTCCTAGAATTATTTATAGAAAGCCAAAATATTTGATTGATATTGATACTAACATTTTGCAAGCAATGCCTGACAAGATTCCCAAGAGTACTTGTCAAAGAAATGCTAATCATATTTGGAGATCATTTTTTGAGAATTTAAACATGATAGGAAGATGTCAACTATTTGTTGAAATGATGAGAAATTTGAAACTTAGGCCCATCATGAAGATTCTTGGGCTAGGAACGATGGATGAGCAAGTGAAAAATCTATTGTAAAGAATGTAATGACTGCATATGAGAGTGTGGGTTCTACATCACGCATGAAAGATAGTAATGTCACATGACATGTACTTACATCAATGATAGTAAGCACTCAAATGAAGAAATCTCAACTCATCAAAAAGACAAGAAAAACATTGAAAATTGGTAGAAAGTCTCTAATGAGAGCCTCGGGAAGGCATCAAAGAGTGAAAGATCCAAATAGCAATGAGCTATGGGCATTTTCTGGTAGAATACTATGAAAAGATAAAGCAATTGTTGAAGCTTTGAAATCTTTGATTGAAGAATTTTTTAAGAATAATACATGGGTATCTCCTAATCAAAGAGATGTTGTAAGAAGGAGGATTGGTAGTCGAATTCATGTTCCACATCCAAAACATTTTTTGGATTCAACTCAGACACAATTCTTTGCAAAATTTATGCATATGTATCCTCAAATTAAAATTAGTCAAAGATATTTTGAAATGTGTAAACCTTTTTATGTGAAGATAATTCACACACGCACAACTTGTTGTTGTAGGGTACATATTGAATTTTCTAACCACTTTGAAGTTTATAGAAATATATGTGTAAATTTGCACTCTAACAATGTTTTGCAGGATTGTAACATAAATATCCCACCTAGATCTTCAAGGAAATTAATATCTACCATTTTATGTGAAAGAGTGGATGGTCAACAATTTTACAAGCTCTCATGCTTGAATGGTTCATGCATAGATTGCGGAGGTTTGCGACATTTGCCAATTTGTTAACATATAGAGAGTACGCATGCAATTGGTAATAAAATAGTGGAATTTGGAAAATATAAAACTGTGACATACAATCTAAAAGATGGAAAAGAGGCTAAAAGATGTGATTTAGTAATTGAAAAAATTCCATTGTATCAGTTCATGGACATTTTTTGTAAAAAATTATTTATAACTATGTAAGGCATACACATAGAGCGCGATGGTTGGATATGAAATTCAAGTTGTGCAAGGACACATTCCCACTTGATACCATTGTTTCAATTGTGGACTTTGCAGAGAACTACACACTACGACCACAGAATGAGGTGCAAGCAAAGTATTACAGCTCTCAACAGGTTGCTATATTTGTTCATATAGCATTCATGCATGCACCAGATAGTATAGAGGAGAACATGAAGATATTGAGGGAGTATCATTTTTATATCAGTGATGATCGCTCACATTCTACAAAGTTTCTACATGGTTGCTTTCAATTATTTTATGGTCATTTGGCAAACAGGGGCATAAAATATCATCAACATATCATATGGTTAGATAATTGTGCATCACAATTCAAGAATTCTTAGATGTTTTATTGATTGTGCAGGATGTATAAGATTACTAGAATTCAATATATGTGGAATTTCACAGAGGCCAGTCATGGAAAGGGAAAGCACAATGGTACATGTGCATGTATTAAAAGAGCCTTAGCACGTGAAGAATTAAAGTACAAAGAGAAAGCAACATTGTTAGATGTGGGATGTATTATCCAATGGTGTAATGCTACAATGGGTCTAGGTAATGAAGGTGAGTCTACGGTTCGTAGATTTTTTTGGTTGATGGATGAAACTAACATTGCACCATATGAGGATTGTTGTACATTGATAGGATCGAGTGAGCTACACTCTTTTAGAAGTTGTAATGCAGGTTCATGGAGTATCCACACACGACATATGGCGTGCTTTTGTTCATCATGTGTAGATGAAGATTGGGATGGGTTTGAGTCAAAGGAATGGGTTGATGAATGGTATGCACGTATTTTGATTCCACTTGCCTCCTATCATCCCCATGAATCACTACAACAGACAAAAATGGAATCATCCATTGACTTTGATCGCTTATCTGATCTAGTACAACCAGGTAAAATTTTCCACATATAAATAATCTCAAATTTAGTACTTTATCATCAATATTCAGTAAACTAATGTCCTCGTTATGTTTATATCGTTATAGGCCATGTTTTTACTGTAATTGCACCTGAAGACAATGAAGAAGGGACAAATTATTATTTGTGTCGTTGTGTTGAGGCAAAAAAGAAATTGGATCACTCGGTTATCGATGGTGAAGAATTAGAATACCCTATAGGAGTAGTGGTCATAACTGGTACATGGCTTAGATGGTATGCTATGAAGAACCCTAGGTTGTGGTTGTTCAAGGATTGGGAGACACACAGAAAGATTCTTCATTATTCAAACCTCGTCGTTGCATCAAATGTCCACTTGATCAGATATGGGGGAAGACAGCATAATAAAACTCTTTGGAAGGTTCGTGAGTCAAACCACGAGGCAATACTTGAGACAATCAAGGGTAGGGAAGATCCAATTGGTTCATTGGACTAAATGGAGATACAAAATATTGTAATGTCAAATTTATATAGCATTGTAAATTGGGTGGACTATAAATTGTTCATGCATTACCCCGTATGTATAATAGAAAGTTTGTAAGATTTAATGACAACCTTCCTCTTTTATTTTTTGGGGCAATACCAGAGGTTTTCTCTGCTCAACTCTTTCCTCTGATGCTCCTATTGAGCTGAGTTGTAAAAATATCTCTCATTATTAATAATAAAAACTTTATGATGTTATGCCAATGACTTGCAGGCACATAATACTTGGAAGGCCATGGAAGAGCCTTAAGGAACCAACTCAATTCAAGGATGCACTATCTCATTTCCTTTCCAACTTCTTCCTCTCTGAAATGGAAAGTTTACATTTTGGTTTCTCTGGAGGAAAGTGTCACGATCTTGTTATATTTTAGCAGAGAAGCAGCCTCACGAGTAATCTTATCAAAAATATCAATCATGAAGCTCTCCATGATATCCATGGCAGCACTAGATATTCCCTTAGAGGGATGCACTTGTTTCAACACCTTGTATACAAACCTCTTGTAACTTTATACACTTCTCTTCCTCTTCTTCTTCTTATTCTCAGATTTCATGGCTTTGACTGTTGAATCCTTTGTGGGCTTGAACATCACTTTCTTTGCTTTTCTCTACTTTGGAGAAGCCTTTACTTCATTCTCTCCTTTCATACCATTTGATTTAACAGTTGTGGAAGCCCTAGAAGATTTTGGAGCCATGGATTTTATGCTTGTATGAACAACTGACTGGAATTTTTTGTAGGTTAAGTTTCTTAGAATTCTCAAATGCACAAGTATGGGATTGGATTGTATACAAGGCTTGATTTAAAGCATTGTTTGTGGGTAATTAAGAGCATATGTACAAGGATTTTTCACCGGCTCCCAATATCTTTTGAAGAGATTGTGGGTTTATGTGGAATTGAATGTTGTGTACCTTTTATGATATTTGGTCCTATGTTGTTGTGTTGGGAGGGATGGCATTTAATGCAAGAGAATTTTTGGGTAGATAGTTTTGTTTGTGAGATATCAAATCAATAATTTTTTGAGATTTGAAATGGCTAGGTGTATTTATGAGCAAGTTGGGTCGATGATTTTAGTTGACATGTATTGTAAATAGTGATATATTTGAAATTATTTAATTAATTAGTATTTGTGTTATTTATTTATTTGATGGAGTTTTCATTCATTAAGTCATATGTTAAATTTGTTTAGGACATGAATTCCAGTTCATTGTTTTTTTTAAATGTTAGAGGACTGTATTCAATAAGACTTGATTCTTAGTGGGTTCATTAAGAATCATTTAACTTCACTAAACCAAGGGGTCATATCTCAGAGTTCGTGCGAGGTAGCATCGAGCCGTCAAGTGCTACAGGACCATGTTCCTGGGGCCTATAATATTTTATCTCAGTTTTCAAAGATTCAATTTCATTTAAATTTGGCAACGCATTCTTGGTCGATGTCAGAACTCAAAGTGTTCCTCAGTTCAAACGGCCAATGTTGCGTATCTTTCCAACCGTCGGTCGTAGCATCAAACCGCCTATTTCAATAGCTTCGAATGGATGCATAAATGCCAGTGGAAACCTCATTCACCACACACAGTCATTCGAACACCACCAACGACTCCAGGCCAAAATGTCCCTCAAGGTCCCTTCAGCATGAAATTGATGATCTTTACAGGGTCATATCTCAGAGCTCGTGCAAGGTAGCATCGATTTTTTAGGTGCTACGGGACCGTGTTGCCGAGGCCTACAATAGCTTGTCTCGATTTTTAGAGATTCAATTTCTTTTAAATTTGGCAATACATTCTCGATCGATGTCAGAACTCACAGTGTTCCTCAATTCAAATGGCCAACATTGCGTATCTTTCCAACCATCAGTCATAGCATCGAACCGTCTATTCTAATAGCTCCAAATGGCCAGGTAAATGCTAGTGGAAACCTTTTTAACCACACATAGTCACTCGAACGCCGCCACTGACTCCGGACCAAAGTGTCCCTCAAGGTCCCTTCAACATGAAATTGACAATCTTTATAGGGTCATATCTCTGAGCTCGTGTGAGGTAGCATCAATCCGTTAGGTGCTATGGGACCATGTTGTCAAGGCCTACAATAGCATGTCTCAATTTTTAGATATTCAATTTCATTTAAATTTGGGAACACATTCTCGGTCGATGTCAAAACTCAGAGTGTTCTTTAGTTCAAATGGCCAACATTGCATATCTTTCCAACCGTTGGTCGTAGCATCGAACCATCTATTCCAACAGCTTCAAATGGTCGGGTAAACGCTAGTGGAAACCTTGTTTGCCACACACAATCATTTGATCCCCGTCTATGACTCCAGGCTGAAGTGTCCCTCAAGGTCCCTTGAACTTGAAATCAACAATCTTTACAAGGTCGTATCTTGGAGCTCGTACAAGGTAGGATCAATCCGTCAGGTGCTATGGGACCATGTTGTCGAGGCCTACAATAGCCTATCTTAGTTTTTTGAGATTCAAGTTCATTTAAATTTGGCAACACATTCTCGATCGATGTCAGAACTCACAATGTTCCTCAGTTCAAACGACCAACGTTGCGTATCTTTCCAACCGTCGGTTGTAGCATCGAACCATCTATTCCAATAGCTCCAAATGGCTGGGTAAACATTATTGGAAACCTCGTTCGCCACACATAGTCATTCGAATGTCGTCGATGACTTCGGGCTAAAGTGTCCCTCAAGGTCCCTTCAACATGAAATTGGTGATCTTTAAAGGGTCATATCTCAGAGCTCGTGTGAGGTAGCATCAAGCCATTAGGTGCTACGGGACCGTATTTCTAGAGCCTATAATAGCCTATCTCAGTTTTTAGAGATTCAAATTCATTTAAATTTGGCAACACATTCTTGGTCGATGTCAAAACTCAAAGTGTTCCTTAGTTCAAACAGCCAACGTTGCGTATCTTTCCAACCATCGGTCATAGCATCAAACTGTCTGTTCCAACAACTCTGAATGGCCAGGTAAACACTAAGGGCAACCTCATTCGCCACACAAAGTCATTCAAATGTCGCCGACAACTCCAGGCCGAAGTGTCCCTCAAGGTCCCTTCAACATGAAATTGACAATCTTTACAGGGTCATATCTCGAAGCTTGTGTGAGGTAGCATCAATCCGTTAGGTGCTACAGGACTGTGTTGTTGGGGCCTATAATAGCCTATCTCTATTTTTAGAGATTCAAGTTCATTTAAATTTGGCAACACATTCTCGGTCGATGTCAAAACTCAAAGTGTTCCTCAGTTCAAATGACCAACATTGCGTATCTTTCCAACTGTCGGTTGTAGCATCGAACTATCTATTCCAACAACTCCAAATGGTCGGGTAAACACTAGGAGAAACCTTGTTTGCCACACATAGTCATTCAAATGTCGTCGATGACTCTGGGCTGAAGTGTCCCTCAAGGTCCCTTCAGCTTGAAATCGATGATCTTTACAGGGTCATATCTCGAAGCTCATGCAAGGTAGCATCAATCCGTCAGGTGCTACAAGATCATGTTGCTGAGGCCTACAATAGCTTGTCTTAGTTTTCAGAGATTCAAGTTCTTTTAAATTTGGCAACACATTCTTGGTCGATGTCAGAACTCAAAGTGTTCCTCAGTTCAAACGACCAATGTTGCATATCTTTCCAACTGTCGGTCGTAGCATCGAACTATCTATTCTAATAGCTCTGAATGGCTGGGTAAATGCTGGGGGCAACCTCATTCACCACACACAGTCGTTCGATCCTAACTCCAGACCGAAGTGTCCCTCAAGGTCCCTTCAATATGAAATCAACGATCTTTATGGGGTCATATTTCGGAGCTCGTGTGAGGTAGAATTGATCCATTAGGTACTACAAGACCATGTTGTTGAGGCCTACAATAGCCTATCTCAGTTTTCAGAGATTCAAGTTTGTTTAAATTTGGCAACACATTCTCGGGCAATGTCAAAACTCACAGTGTTCCTCAGTTCAAATGGCCAACATTGTGTATCTTTCCAACCGTCGGTCGTAGCATCAAACTGTCTATTCCAACAGCTTCAAATGGTTGGGTAAACACTAGTGACCACCTCGTTCACCACACATAGTCGTTCGAACGCCACCGATGACTCGGGGCCAAAGTGTCCCTCAAGGTCCCTTAATTATGAAATCGACGGTCTTTACAAGGTCATATCTCAGAGCTCGTGCGAGGTAGCATCAATCCGTCAGGTGCTACGAGACCATGTTGATGAGGCCTACAATAGCCTATCTTATTTTTTAGAGATTCAAGTTTGTTTAAATTTGGAAACACATTCTCGGTCAATGTCAGAACTCATAGTTTTCCTTAGTTCAAATGGCCAACATTGCGTATCTTTCAAACCATCGGTCATAGCATTGAATTGTTTGTTCCAACAGCTTTGAATGGTCAAGTAAATGCTAGGGGAATTCTTGTTCAGCACACACAGTCATTCGAATGCTGCCGCCGACTCCAGGTCGAAGTGTCCCTCAAGGTCCCTTTAGCATGAAATCAACAATCTTTACAGGGTCATATCTCAGAGCTCGTGCGAGGTAGCATCAATCCGTCAGGTGCTACAAGACCTACAATAGCCTGTCTCAATTTTTAGAGATTCAAGTTCGTTTAAATTTGGCAACACATTCTCAGTCGATGTCAGAACTCACAATGTTCCTCAATTCAAATGGCCAATATTGCGTATCTTTCAAATCATCAGTCGTAGCATCAAACTGTATGTTCCAATAGCTCTGAATGGTTGGGTAAAAGCTAGGGGCAACTTCATTAGGCACACACAGTCGTTCAAATGCCGACAATGACTTCAGGGCGAAGTGTCCCTCAAAGTCCCTACAACATGAAATCAATGATTTTTACGGGGTCATATCTCAGAGCTCGTGCAAGGTAGCATCGATCCATTAAGTGCTACGGGACCGTGTTTCTAAGGCCTACAATAGCCTATCTCAGTTTTTAGAGATTTAAGTTTGTTTAAATTTGGAAATACATTCTCGGTCGATGTCAGAACTCACAGTGTTCCTTAGTTCAAATGGCCAACATTGTGTTTCTTTCATACCGTCAGTCGTAGCATCGAACCATCTATTCCAATAGCTTCGAATGGTCAGGTAAATGCTAGGGGAAACCTTGTTCACCACACATAGTCGTTCGAACGCCATTGATGACTCCAGGCCGAAGTGTCCCTCAAGGTCCCTTCAGCATGAAATAGACAATCTTTACAAGTTCATATCTCAGAGCTTGTGCGAGGTAGCATTGATCCATCAAGTGCTATGGGACCATGTTGTTGGGGCCTACAATAGCCTGTCTCAGTTTTTAGAGATTCAATTTCATTTAAATTTGGAAACACATTCTCAGTCAATGTCAGAACTCACAGTGTTCCTCAGTTCAAATGGCCAACATTGCGTATCTTTCCAACCATCGATCGTACCATCAAACCGTATGTTCCAACAGCTTCGAATGGTCGGGTAAACACTAGGGGCAACCTTATTCATCACACATAGTCGTTCAAATGCCGCATACGACTCTGGGTCGAAGTGTCCCTCAAGGTCCCTTCAGCATGAAATCGATGATTTATACGAGGTCATATCTCGGAGCTCGTGGGAGGTAGCATCAATCCATAAGGTGCTACGGGACCATGTTATCGAGGCCTACAATAGCCTGTCTCAATTTTTAGAGATTCAAGTTCGTTTAAATTGGCCAACACATTCTCGGTCGATGTCAAAACTCATAGTGCTCCTCAGTTCAAACGGTCAACATTGCATATCTTTCAAACCGTCGATTGTAGCATCGAACTGTCTATTCCAACAGCTTTGAATGGTCGGATAAATTTTGTTGGCAACCTTTTTTGGCATACACAGTCATTCGAATGCCACCGACCACTCAGGGGCAAGCAGTACGATGAGTGCAAATATGTATTTAGATGCAAAAGGGCTTGTGGTCCACTTTGAAATTTGATCATGTATTTGGATCATGTATTCATCATATTGTAACCCAATCTTAAATGTAAGCCTTAATGGCACTGAGAAGCCTAAAAGGTACCTAGGGGTCACTACGAATGGTTATGTATTGATCCTAGGTTAGGGGTTGATGGAAATAACTTATAAGGGTCTATAAATATGTATTAAGGCCATTAGAGCCTTTACATAGTGCTACAAGCACTAAATGTGAACAATCTTGTAAATTGCCTATATTAGCAATATAAGCCAAATAGGGCTTAATTGGAGTTAGTAGGGGTTAGTAGGAAGTATAAGTTAGTTTGGTTTGTAAAGGTTGTCTCTAAACCTTTTATAAGTAGTTAGAGTAGGAAAAGGGTGTTGGGTTGTCGAGTTGAAAACTTTTGTTGTCAATTTGACAACTAATTCTAGTGTTTGTCATTAACAATCAGTCAGTTAGGGGACAGTTAGAAGTTAGTTTGTAGGTTCCAATCAGTCTTTTGGAAGATTAGAGTCTTTTTGGAAGGGATCCATGTGAGTGGACATGGTGAGAATGTTGTTGATCTGAAATGGATCGAGTTTGTATTAGCTTGAATCAATAAAATCAAAATTTCTCTGCACATTGGTATTCCACTCACCTACGGGTATAGTCAACAATAGTGAACTATTTTACTTGATCTGAATGTGATCCCTGTTTAGTTTGATGTAGGAACATTTGTTTGCATTTATTTTGACTTGACTATAATATCTTTTTATTACGTTCATCATTGACAACACCAAGGATTTAATTGGTGTATTGATAGTGACTGGTACAAGGGTACAATTAGCAACTAAGGGACCCCACAATACTATAACCACAGGACCTCGAAACATCAAGGAAATACAAAACAACCACCTTCAAATGAGCCAAGGCAGTAATACTGAGCATCTCGATGGTGTTCCTATCCTCCAAGGGGTGGTCCAAAATACTAGGGGTATCAATAACGTGATACCTCAAGTACTTAATTAGTATGTCCGACAAACAAAGACTTATTTGTAAAAGCATAAGGTTGCACATCCACATTCGCCCTAGTAATCTTATTAATAAAAGAACTCTTGCCAACATTAGGGTACCCACATATCAAAATAGGCCTGGAATTGGGGTCAATAGATGACAACCTTGCCATATGCTGCCTCACTTGTTCGAGGTCATGTCTTTATACTGTGAATGTCCCAGGGAACAGGGAACACAACAATGAATATAAATGTTTGATTCCACATGATCTTGGATAGGTTGTGACATAGAAATATTGCCTTATATTATATTTATACATTTCTACATTCATTTCATTACTTTTGTTATTATTACAATCAAGGAATTGACTGTTATTGAGGACAGTGACTAGCATTTGTAGCACAGTCAGCAAGTTAAACATACATCGATAAAAATACAAGCATAACTATAAGGCATGGGAAATTTACAAAGCATAAGACATCCACATAAACATAAATTAGTATACATCAATACACCAAACACATGAATTGCATACTTAAAACATAAAAAAAAAATATTCATAGGGCATGAAGCCAAATATATATGTCCAATAATGTCATACATTGAATATATTCAATACAGTTAAACTGGCTTCCTCAAAGCCAAATGGATGTACAACATATCACTTATACAATATACAAAAAATATGTCCACTAATGCCATATAGGCATACAATCCATATCCCTAATCTAGTCCTTTCTCGTCAGGGGAAGAAAACAAATCCTAAGATGTCTTTGATTGTTGCGTCGATGGAGATGCAGTGGATGCTGTAGGCTTCCGAGTGCGCTCACTCGTCCTCCTGTCTAGACTCTTTTGTAGCTTGAGTTGATAAAAAAAATTTAAGCATCAATAACTAATATACATCAAAATTGAATTATACAATGACATAAAATTGAATATTCGCTTACCGCTAGCAAATAGTCACTATGTTCATCCACCGAAGGCGCATGCTGGTGATATGGAGTAGTAATAAGTCCCTACAACAATTATCAAAATAAAAATAAAAATAAATACATGAATATTATTATAAAATTCAATATAAACTATTAAAATAACAATTAAAATTAAGTGATCTCTTTCATACCTCAGTCAGTGCTTTAGAACTAGCTACTGCTGCAGCTACTCCACAATCCAAAGTATCACGAACAGAAGGAGGAGTCTCTGATGTCAATAATTGAAAATGAAATAAAAAAAGTATTATGCAGTTATCAAGATTACATATATTTTTTACAACCCTACTAATGAGTAAATGATACCTTCGTGAAGGTTCCACTGCGTCCTTCGATGTGCGGTGTCGATGTCGAAGCTCCAACATTCAACTAGTGCACATGTACATGGAAAATTATAAGATAACCATTCATATAAGAACATACTACTAACATGTTAATTATAATGCATTATTACATATATACCTATGGACTCAATGGTGACATCACAAAGCCAGGTGAAAGAATGTGATCATCGTGCCTCTGGATTTTGATCATAATTTGTCTAGTAATTTAGTTATTCATTCATTTATTAATTAAATATAATCAAGTAAATCAAATTAACATGCAAATAAAGATACCTCAAGGAAAGTGGCACAATGTCCTTCGTTGTCTATTGTGAATGTCAATGGTCCTCCAATGAATGTCTAATGCACATGCACAATAAGTTATGATACAATTATTCATATAGTTACATAATAATCAAATATATTAATTAAAATGTTTTATTCGATACATACTTGTGGAATTGACCACGATGTGTAGAAGGGGACATGAGGATCACTGCCACTGCTACCGCCACTGACACTCTTGCCCTAAATTTTCATCATAATCAATAGATACTAAATTAATTAGTTATTTTTTTATAAATGAAATATGATCAAAGCAATTTAATGAACTTGGAAATATTTACTTGTGTCTTAATGCCAAATGTAATATTTAGAAAACTATCAGTCATCATTCCAGGATCCTCTCCCTCTCTCTCGGCAGTACCAAATGTGCACAAGCATCCACATGACCGACATATATTCCCCCTCAAATATTGACCATGGTCACCCTCAACTAAAGGAGTGGCACGCTGAATGAGAGTCTGTGTCAGAGCACTAATCGTGCCTAGTGTGTCCACCTCTACATGTTCCTTCACAATAGAAGGAATAGTAACATGATCCACATGTGGCTTGCCAATAGGAACACTGGGTGCGTTAGGGTCACGATATGCCCCCACTCTATCAAATGATGACCCCCCTCCTCTACCCTAAGAATCTAGATAGTCAAAATAATTTGGCACCTCCTTGAGTACAAACTCGCAATAGAGTTTCCTCAAGAAATATATAGGAACCTCATGATTGTTACAGGGAGGCAAATCAAAGACCATCCACCATCTCTCCCAAAAATTGTTTTTAATGTCTTCATTTAAGCATCAATGAATTGGGAACTTCCTTGTTGTAGTTCTAAGAGTATCTGTGTACCCTAGTTTTTTAAATAGCTTGCAAATGTCATCTTTTGTGATTTTTTTCTTTTTTATGTCCGCATAAGATAATTTATTTGCATAATATTGTTTGTGTTCTTCTCTTTTATCTCGCCATAAATTAATTTACCCACCAACCAAGCTTACATGGGTCAATATTGCTTCCAATGATTTCGCAAGTCTTTCCCTTCCAGGATTTGTACCACTAGAATCTTTTAACCTCGTAATTAAAGATTCTAATTCTTTTTTCCCTCTTTCAATTTGGTTCATCAAATTTTCTTGTGTTCCAAGAGGAGGTTTCTCAATTGGTGGAGGCAATTGAGGTTCATTTTCTTCATTTGTTTCTTCATGAGGAGACAGAGGGTTTGGTTGAGGGAGATTATTTCTTCCTGGCAATTAAAAAAATTAGATTTTAAAATCTTAATTACACACAAATTTTAACAAAAATAAATTGCTACAAAACTAAAATTTTAAAACAAATAAGAGGCATGGGTTGTAAAAACACTTACCTCTTCTTCTGGATCGAACTTGACGACGCCGTGGATCCATTTGATGGATGAATGAATGAAAACTATAGATTCACCAAGCCCAAACAACACTGCATACGCGCTTGGGAAGGCTCCTTTTGCTGCAAATGTGGGTTTGAGGAAAGCAAAATGAGCTTTCTAACCTGCAGCAAACACTAAATATGGTTTTTTCAAAGCACATGCATGTTATAGGGTGCACACGGTATGCTTTAGATTGCCCAAGCCTAAGGATTGGGCAACCCAAGCCATAGGGCGTACGCCCTTTAGTGCATACGCACTATGCTTGATGGGGGACCAAAAAGAAAAGTGGCACTTTTTTGGTTCCCCATCTTTGTGCATGCACCCAAAAACAAATAGCTTCATACAGGTACCAAAAATAGAAAGCAAAGAACACCACTTGTAATCACCCAAAAATGGTCTAGTAAACCTTGAGCTCCACTCTAACATTAATCATTAAAAATACTAGACCTTATCTTATGCTTAATCAATCTTATCTCTTGATCAAATCATCACTTTATCAATTTATTCGATGATATCCTAAAGTTTGACAACTTTATCCTAAGTCGTATTTGATTAAAAGAACATTTCCCCTTTTAATCAAATAAAATACACTTTATACTATGTGCACACGAAAAAGGAATTTCTTAATTTAAAAAAAGAGATAAAGATAAAAGTGGAATCTCTTTTGCCTCTTAATCCTCACCACTCATTTCTACCTAACCATTCTCATCCACTTGATTTTGCCTCTTGAGAATCTTGTGCCCTAAAGTCAAAATAGAGATTATTCTCCACCCTTGGATTTTGGCTCTTAATCTCTCATTGTCCATTTCTTTTTAAAATAAGACTCTCTCCTCATTCTTGGCTAGTTAGTTAGTCAATCAATAATCTTAACCTTGTATTCTAGTTTACTTGCATTCTAGCTTACCATTTCCTTATTGCATCTAGCTTAAATCACATAGCTTAACTAGGAGGTATTGTAATCTTGTTAGATTAGCTTTTCTTTATTGTTCTTGCATTTACATTCTAGCTTAGATCTTGCATCTCATTTAGATATTTCATGCTAGCATTATCATTTTTAATATTCCATTCTATGGTGCACCTTGCAAGGGTTTCTTATTGAGGTTCATTTGAGAGCCATCATCCATGATGCTTATATTCTTGCCCATCATAGATAGGAAGTTATAAATTGCCTCTTGGGATATCCTTTTCTATTGATTCTCTCAATAACAATGATTTATAGAAGTGTGTCACATTTTGATCACACATTTCTGGTGTACACACTAAAATATGCACTTCTATGAACCATTACATGCAAGGTTGCTCAAGAATGAGGTCTCACAAAGCGGCTCATAGCTCTCTATGCATGGAGTTGCAAGGTTGAAAATTGCTCTCAGCTAGAGCTACAAACTTGTGACCTTGCTAGTCAACCATACAATGAGAGATTCAAGTGAAGAAAGGGCAACAATGCCAATATCTCCAAGAATCAAGTATGCAATGCAATGCAAGCTATATGATGATGCAATCTAAACTATGAAAGGAAGGTACAATGCAACTAATCTATGAAAGGAAATAGCAAGTGTTACAATGCCTCCTATTTAGACTATGTGAGCTTATTCTATTGCATAAAAGGAAACTAAGCTAACAATGCCATTATCATGCAACTAAGAAAGCAAATATGCAACTACAATGAAATGCAACAAGTCTTCAATGTCTTCAAACTCCAAATGCACCTAAAACCTGCAGCATAACATTAGCATAAAACATGGATATGCAAATGAAGGAGAGAGCTCTCTTTTATAAGAAATGAGGTGAAATGGACCATGGAGATTAAGAGGCAAAAAGTCTTAATCAGCGGTGGAGCTTGAAAAAGGAGCAATCCATGTGCACAAGTATCCTCCAATGAGAAAATAGGAGTTGACTTTATGTCCATATGAGACAAAAAGTGCTTTTTTCCTTTTTATAAAATATGAATAATGCTTTATTTGTGCAACTTAGGATAAGAGGAAAGTGGGGGCTTTTTATTTAATTAAAAGAGGAGGAAATATTCCTTTTAATTAAATAAAGACTTAGGATAAATGGTTAGCCCAAGGATAAAAATCCAATATATGATCGAAATTAGGATTTAATCAAAAGATTGATATTGTTGAAAATATTGATTATTGATCAAAATGATTCAGGATTGATAAATCAAATAAATGGGGCCCAAAGTCTAGGCGACCATTTTTGGGTGCATACATTTGCCCCTCTTTGACTAATGTGTGATCGATTTGGGAACACATGTAGTCAAAGAATGAAGTTGAAATGTGAGATCGATCTGGGATCACAAGACAACTCAGATATGAGGTCGATTCGGGATCACATCTGGACAAACATAAATAAAATCTTAGACCAACACCGTCGCTGCTAGGTGCAAATCAAGCTTTAGACAAAACTATCACCATCGCTGCTAGGCAATAATCAATGTCTAAAAATGGGAGATAAGAATCTTAAATTTTGAGCAAAAGCTCACAAAAGATGTCTGAATCAGGAAAATCAAGAGAATTAGGGATGAGAATCCCATAAATACTGCCCCCTCGGAATCGAAATCGAAATCAAGTAGAGGAGAGATAAAAAATTGATAAGGTTGATCAAGTCACAATCGAATGTAAGGGTCAAATAGGTTAACCATTAGGCAATAGAACATGCCCCAGCCTGATTGGAAAGATGCAGTCAAACGTGAGAAATGAGGGAATGGAATGAATATGAATGAAAGACTAGAAGTTTGGAAGATATGAAAAGGAAGGAATGACGATGCCCCAGCAAAGATTAAAAGATTAGGCCTCAAAAGATTAGCCAACTGCGCAGAAGGGGGGAAGATTTTGAAACGCGATTTTGACTATCAAGATGACCTTGGATTTCGATTTCAAGTCTGAAAATAAATCCAGGACGTCGAAATTAGCTAGGGGTGCAATTTTCGCGCAATTCCGAGGTGTTTTGAAAATAAGGTCAGAAAGTCAAAAGACTATAAAAGAGGTCAAAATGTCATTTTCAAAAATCATTTGTCTTTTAGCGATTTGAGAATTTCAGAGCTTTAGAGAGAGAAAATAGCCCAGCAAGCAGGAGTTCCCGTCCACAGGCATCGATTCAAGTGCGCCCGGTTGCACACCGGCCACCACACTATCCTACCCCGGTATGTTTTCGAAAAACTCAAGTTTGTTGGTCATTTTTAGCATTTAATAGCTTATTTTAGCACGTTTTTTCAAATTTTAAATTTCAAAAAAAAATTTTGTTAGGCGAAATATCGCGCGATACTTTAGAAGTATCGCGCGCTTTGGGAAGAAGTATCGCGCGATACTTCGCGTGACCCCAAAGTATCGCGCGACCTTAGGTACCAGTATCGCACGATACTGGACGAGAGATCGCACGATACTGGGCGAAGTATCGCGTGATATAAGGTTTATCGCCCCACTATCGGGAGAAGTATCGCGCGATACTTCTCCATAAAAAGAATATCGCCCAGCATAAAATATTGATTTTTAATGCATTTTTGAGCAAAAATGACATGGCTCTAAACAATGTTACATTTTTAAGATGTTTTATACTGAGTTTTTGAACATCCATCATGATATGTACTAACAACGGGCTTGGTTTTAGCTTGCAGGAGGTTTTTCCAGCGCTCATCATCAGAGCGCCGAAGGTGACAGGATTACGGTGTGTCCGAGATCTGGATGATCCGGGCAATGCCGACCTTAGGGCGATGGGATTTCGGTATCTGTTGAGGTACCCCTATATCTGAGCGGACCATGGGTTGTTGACTGCGCTGGCCGAGAGATGGCACAGCGAGCACAACACCTTCCACCTTCCTACAGGTGAGGCATCCATCACACTGGAGGATGTCTATAGGATCCTCCGAGTTCCATGCCACGGAGAGCTTGTAAGTATAATCATGTTTTTGAGATAGTCATGTAAAATGTAATGTTTCCAAAAGATGAAAACTAACATGATTTATGTGTTGTCACAGGTATACTATGATCAGGATGCCACTGAGGGGCGTCGATTGATTCAGGAGATGTTTCAGGATGTGACTATCTTGGACAGGCATGTCAGCTGGGAGCGACTGCTTGATGATTTTGGTAGAGATTATCCGGTGTCATGCATTGTGGCATCTATCATTTCACAGATCCTGATGACTGATCGCAGTCAGAAGGGATTCCCGCTTGGATGGGGCAAGTTATTGGTAGACTTGGTAGGCAGGCCTCGACGGATGGCATGGGGGCCTGTGATCCTGGCAGAGATGTATCATGAGCTGCACGAGATCGTCTACAGGGGCGGTCGGACATGGGCATGTGGTGCCATCCTGGCACAGGTATGGGCATGGGAGCACATTGCTGTGGTGCGCCCTAGGGTTCAGCCGAGGGAGAGGAGGTACCCCTACATTTATAGATACATCAGGTTTATATCACATGCCCATTCTGGGGATGTGACCTATTACAGACAGATTTTGGATGAGATAGCCTCATTTACATGGAGGCCGTACAGGGAGGTTGAGGTTTGGGGGGATGCAGCGGATGAGTTGAGCTACATGCTATGTAGTCAGCCACTGGTAGGTCGATATGCAGAGATTGTAGAGAGATTCTACATCACTCGGGTGTGGCGGCAGTTTGGGAGGTAGCAGCAAGTCTCGATAAAGACTACTACATATGCCAGGGCTAGGGATGAGGAGGGGCATGGGTGGCTACCCATGCTGGATTATCAACAGGCTGTCGCAGAGACATCAGCTATCAGGAGCGAGCCTTGGGATTATTTCTCAGATGTGGCAGATGCAGGGGCTGATGGAGCCTACAAAGCAGAGCGGCGGAGGGTACCATTCCCTCAGTTTACAGTACCAGATGTACAGGTGCCAGCGCCGGGAGGAGACGGAGGAGACGGAGGGGAGGGAGGGGATGGAGGAGATGGCAGGAGGGGGAGAGGGAGGAGGATAGAGAGAGGAGAGGGGTCGAGATCAGGTGGCTAGAAACGGTCATGGGGACAGCGGTCAGCGACACCTGAGGAGGAGGCGAGACCAGCTCGCCGACAGGCAGAGGCACAGCAGGAGCAGCCTGCGGGGGGAGAGGACCTGAGAGCGCAGATACAGGCTTAGGAGGCAGAGATACAGCAGCTGCAGACCACTATAGCCGTGAGAGATCAGCAGCTCCTGGATCTGAGGGCAGAGCGGGATCAGCAGATAGCTGATCTCAGAGCAGAGATAGCACGCCGTGAGGCGATGGCACAGGCCGAGGCACTAGAGCTCCGACGAGAGTCAGCGAGAGCTGCCTATTACCACGGGTTATATTTGTAGGCCGTCCCAGAGGGTGAGAGAGCACCATCATACTCTCAGCGGGCAGGGGTATCAGACGTGGCACTCGATAGGAGAGCTATGCCTCCTCCACCACCACGAGCTCCTCATGAGGGTGGTAGCGAGTCTTAGGGTTAGGTCTTAGATGTTTTAGACATATTTTGAGACTGTTGATCCAGATTTTGGGATCCCATATTGTATTGTATATCATGACATTGTATATGAGATTACTGGATGTTCGATGTATCATGTGTATTTGTCTCACTTGTGATGGATGTATCAGTTTATGTATATTGTCTTGTCATTTTGCTCAAAATGCTTATGTATGTGCTTATGTATGTTCTCTCTCATAGATGTATGTTTAATTCTCATATGTATGATATAGACTTATGTTTCTTGAAAATGACAGTTTTGATATAGATATGATGATATGATTAACCCCTTGTGATGAACAGGAACAGGTTCGAGATGAAAAAGACAAGGAGCGAAAGACATGATCAAGAAGGAGAGAAGGTGAGCGCAGTCGACTGATAGTCCATGTGAGATGAAAAGGAGAGCTATTTCCATATGCAAAATGCAAAACTAGACTAACATGACCCTAGAAATGCAAGCTACTATGAAAGTGATTGACTTGCAAGGTCACAATGCTTATAGACATCTAATTATCATCATCGAGCTTTATTGGTAGCGTCGTAAGATCATACAATGCACACTAGCATAACTATGTGGATATGAATATGATCTTTATCAGATAGAAATGTGGGAATCTTACCTAGGCATCAAAGACATATAGGTCAAGATGACTAATGCAGTGAGATCACCTAAATTTGATATGGTGAGATTATGCTTGTATCAAGACACATGAAAGTCAGGATAACTGAAAGCATGCACTCGCAAAACAGTCAAGGATAATACCTTGTCAATCCATAGTGTCAAGTAGGACCAGCATAAATGCTCATGACAGTTAGGATCAACAAAATATACCCGCAAGCAGATAAAGAAAGAAAACATGTTCTCATTCCCTCAGTCTTCTAGCTATGCATCATCGAAAACTTCTCAGGGAGAGATCACTCATCAAAGAAATCCTCATAGATAGCACACAAAGAAAAATAAAGTCATCATATCGTCAGCGAGTTGATTGTTTAAGTGCGTGTGTGTTGGTCATAGAGTCAAACTCTGAGTATCATATCTGCTAATGAGAAATATTGCATCATACTTTAGACTATTGGGTAAGACATCTGATAAGTGTTAAGAAACACTTCGACGCAAGGGTAGTGTTGAAAAACACTGTTTGGGGTGGTGTTGAAAAACACCTGTTGTGAAATGCCCCAAGAGACAAATGCACCAAAAGGACCTATGCGAATAGTTATGCCCCCTAGACAAAGACAAAGACCAATTCCAGACTAAGCCAAATAAGGTCAAGGCATGATGGGAAGTGGCTAAGTGTCGAGGACGCATGCTAACAAATAGGGGTGCAAAGGTCTCAAGTAGCGCCTGTTTCCAGGTTTTCACCACTTGGATTCTTTTCATTTTTTTCATTTTTTTGGATTTTTGCTACCAAGGCGCCTATTGCTAGGTTTTCACCAAGGCACTTTTTCTATTTTTTTGAATTTTTGAATTTTTTGATTTTTTTGTATTTTTTTTCAGGACTTTTTATGCTTTTTAGGATTTTTTCAGCATCATATATCAATTTTTTTGGAATTTTTTCAGGATCAATAAGATATGTACAAAGGATGCCCCCAGACAGAACGGGCATCAAGGATATAACTTCTTGAGGTGCACAATGTTGATGGGATCAGGGAGCTGTTCTCCATCAGGATCTGATAGTAAATACGCACCAGTACCAAAAGCAGCTGTGATGACATATGGTCCAAGCCAGTTAGGTTCAAACTTGCCCTTTTGCTCTCTATTTTGTTGGTTCTTAGGGTTCTCGCGTAAAACAAGATCACCTATTTGAAATTCTCTAGGGCGAACCTTCTTATTGAATGCCTTGAACATACGCTTCTGATACACTCTCATATGGTCAAAGGAAGCTTTACGCTTCTCATCTAGAAGTTCTAGTTCCTGTAACCTCATGGCGCGGTAATCCTCATCTGTAATCAAATCTTTGAGTGAGACTCTAAGGGATGGTATCTTGACTTCTAAAGGCAATATTGCTTCAGTGCCATAGGTGAGAGAGAAAGGAGTGGCTCCTGTAGGTGTGCGAATGCTTGTTCTGTAGGCCCATAGTGCTGGATTGATTTGTAAGTGCCAATCCCTACCATTCTTATGCACTGTTCTATGAAGAATCTTAAGAATGGTTTTGTTAGAAGCTTCTGCCTGTCCGTTTCCCTGTGGAAAATAGATGGAGGACCAATGTTGCTTGATTTTAAACTTTTTGCATAGGTGCTTTAGGTCCTTATTCTTAAATTGACCTCCATTGTCAGTAATGATCTCGGAAGGCACTCCAAATCGGCAAATGATATGATTCAAGATGAACAAAGAAATGGTCCTTCCTGAAGCAACAGAAAGTGGTACAGCCTCCACCCATTTTGTGAAGTAGTCAGTGGTAGTAATAATGAACTTGTGTCCACCTGATGAGTTGGGATGAATCTGCCCAACCAGATCAAAGGCCCAGCACTGAAATAGCCAATGAGAAACAGAAGGAATCAGCTCCCTACCTGGAGCATGAATCAGGTTGCCGTGTTTCTGACATTTTTCACATGACTTAGCAAAGGTGACTGCGTCCATCTGCATTGTGGGCCAATAATATCCCGCCCTAAGCAACCTTCGGGCCATGGTAAGACCATTAGAATGTCCACCACAAATGCCCTCGTGGATGTCAGCTAACGCTTGGTTGGATTCCTCCTTTTCCAAGCACCTAAGGAGCGTCCCATCTAAACCCCTCCTATATAAATCACCAGAGATGAGGGTGTGGTGAGAGGCGTTACGGATGAGGTTTCGGCGCTCGGAGCGGGTGAATGTGTCAGGGATGATGCCATCACGAAGATATGAATAGATAGCACCATATCGGGAAGACTCGTGTGTGATAATGGCACAAATGACATGGCTTTCAGATGAGTCAAAGATGGGATGGTGTAGCTCTTCCACCAGGAATTCAAATCTGGATTCATGTATCTCCAACTAAAGAAGTGAAGCTAATGTGGCCATGGCGTCTGCAGCTTTGTTCTCTATCCTAGGGATTTGTTGAAACGTCACAAAGGTGAAATAGCGTCTCAAAGAATCAACCATCTTTTTATAGGGTATCAATTTGTCATCCTTGGTTTGATACTCTTCATTGACTTGGTTGATGATTAACTGGGAATCCCCAAAGACATGTAATTCTGTGATGTTCCATTCTATAGCCATTCTCAAGCCATTAGTTAAAGCTTCATATTCTGCAATATTATTGGTACATGGGAATAATAGTTTGTAAGACTTCGGAATGTTGTACCCATGTGGAGAAACAAATAACACTCCAGCACCTGATCCATTTTGCATGCGGGAGCCATCAAAGAACATTGTCAAAGTGCGAGTAGTGGTATATAAGATCTGTTCATCTGGGAATTCCACTTGGACTGGCATACTATCCTGGATTGGAAAATCAGCTAATTGGTCGGCAATAGCTTGCCCTTTTATTGCCTTTCTTTCAACGTACTCTATGTCAAATTCAGTGAGGACCATCATCCATTTAGCAAGTCTACCCGTCAGGGCAGCCTTACTAAGCAAGTATTTAAGGGGATCAATTTTGGCAACCAAATGTATGG
Source organism: Chamaecyparis obtusa (assembly GCA_027943335.1). Taxonomy (NCBI): domain Eukaryota; kingdom Viridiplantae; phylum Streptophyta; class Pinopsida; order Cupressales; family Cupressaceae; genus Chamaecyparis; species Chamaecyparis obtusa. Next base: position 271,155 of record BSBK01001008.1, read on the forward strand.
TATGAGCAAGCATGTAGTGGCGCAACTTTTGAGAAGCAAACACCACCGCGAGACAAGACTTCTCAATATTATTGTAATTGATCTCATATGAGACTAGAGTACGGCTGATATAGTAGATGGCCCGTTCTTTCCCAGTATCATCTGTTTGAGCCAATAATGCCCCCAGGGAAGTGTCTGTAGCTGAAATATATAGGATCAATGGTTTCCCTGGAATAGGAGGCATTAGGATCGGAGGATTGGCCAAGTATTGTTTGATCTGATCTAGGCTCTTTTGACAATCCTCGTTCCAAACACAAGAAGCACCCTTATGCAATGTCTTGTTGAAGGGTTGCGCTCTATCTGCAAGCTGAGAAATAAACCTCCTAATTGATTGAAGACGTCCCTGAAGACTTCTCATTTGGCTGATATTTCAAGGAGGTGGCATATTTAGGATTGCTTGGACCTTTTCGGGGTCAACCTCAATACCTTTTGTTGATATTATGAATCCTAAAAGTTTGCCTGAGGTGACGCCAAATGCGCACTTCTTTGGATTCAATTTGAGTTGAAATTGTTCCATACGATCTAGAATTACTTCCAGATCATTGAGGTGTGTGTCCCTTTTTCTTGATTTTGCCAGGGTATCATCCACATAATCTTCCATATTTTTGTGCATCATATCATGAAAGATAGTCATCATAGCTCTTTGGTAGGTTGCTCCTGCATTCTTTAACCCGAATGGCATGACGTTCCAGCAGTAGGTTCCCCATGCACACGTGAATGCTATTTTCTCTTGGTCTTCAGGAGCTATTTTGATTTGATTATACCCCGAGAAACCATCCATTAGGGAATATATGTCATAGCCCACCGTCATGTCCACTATCATGTCAATGTTTGGAAGTGGAAAATCATCCTTTGGGCAGGCTTTGTTTAGATCTCTAAAATCTGTGCAGACACGAATGGACCCATCATGTTTAGAGACCGGTACTATGTTTGAGATTCATTCTGCATAATCGATGGCTCTAATAAATCCAGCTCTCAAAAGTTTTTCTAATTCTCCTTTGACAAGTAGAGCTACATGTGGATGCATTTTTCTTAATCTCTGTTTTACTGGCTTGACTCCTGGAGCTATAGATAAGTGATGCATTATGAGATTCGTGTCAAGCCCTGGCATGTCTGAGTAGGTCCATGCAAAATTAATTTTCTTTTTCTGTAAAAACTGTACATATGCCTTTGTCTCTTCCTCTGATAAAGACTGAGCAAGATGGACTATCTGAGGATTTTCTTCTGTGTTTAAATTGACCGGCTTTGTTGGTTCAATCAATATTGATGATCTATCCTGGAAATAACTCGGCAGGTTATTAAGTACCCCATCCTTAGGTGCCTCAAAGAGGTTTTCACCTTTGGATGCGTCATTTCTTTTTACTATTTTTGGTTCTGACACCGCCACTAAGTGGTTTTCGCCATCAGACCTATTTTTCTTTTTTTCTTTTATTTTGAGACTGAGGTACTTAATATCAGGCTCTGTCATGCTGGTTGTTGGTTCACTGGTGGAAGAAGCCACGGGTTCGAGAGCATTCAGATAGCAAGCAATTTCGTAATCATTGTGAAATGTGAGGAATGTGGGCTCTTGGTGGCACTGAGACCAGTCAATCAGGTCAAAGTGAACAAGGGGTAAGTCAATGGTGGGTTCAATGTTGTTAATGCGAAAGGTGTCATCTCTGGTGATCATATAATCGGAGTTCATCAAGTCTTCTCCTAAGATACCCGAATTAGGACTCATCCTATCAAACGAAGCGTCGTCTACTAAGGCGATTTGAGGAGGGCAATCCTCTAGTCTGACACTAGGATCGTTAGTCGCATCGGGTTGGGTACTATAGGCATGAATAATATCCACGTCTAGATCAATTGTTGCATCTGAAAGTGAATCCCATTCATATTCATGGGAGTTTGTCTCTGAGTCATCATTTAGGCCTCATGATGTAGAAGCCTGAAGGGTTTCCCCCTCTCTAGTGCTAGTATTGGTACTATTCGTCGCAGCTAGGACAGTAACACTTTCCTTTGTCGATCTAGCAGTCACACAGTCACTATCCATCGCAGCTGGGATAGTAGGACCATTAAGCATCAAATCTGTGGAATCTCCCCAAAGGAGATTCGTTGAGGGCACCCAATCATCAGACACATCTTGTTGGTTGGAAAGATTAGGTGTATAATCTGCATCACTGTCATTGTCCGTCGTAGCTGGGACAGGGACACCTTTCTTCTTCTTATTCTCAAAACCTAAGCCAATCGTGGACTTGTTCTTTCGTCCAAAAAGAGCATGATCAAGAGGCTCAGCTTTAGCGTCCAGCCTATGACTAAGGGGACCAAATCCCGAATATCCCATATTTTTAACCAGTGTATACCCTTTCCCATAAGTTTCAGGTGAAGGAGCAAAATTCTCGTTATGTTTATATTTCTCCTCGTGATATATCCAGTCCCTTACAGCAACTTCCTCTTTCTCTTCTTGAATGGGGACCGAAGACTCAACAAATTTCCCAAATAACGTCATTGCTGATGACAAAGGCTTCACATTTGGGGATGGTCTCCCATAAGACCTAGGAGAGATTGGCATTTTTGTAAAAGAATCAATCTTATAATCTCCCATCCCAAGGTCTATGGTCTTGAATTTCTGCTTGCATTGTTCAAGTGAACTGCTAGGATTGTCAGCTTCCCTATTCAAAGGTACATGTAGTCCCGCAAAAATGTTATTAACTGATAGAGCACTGTCTCCAGGGATACAAATTTCTACACCGTTATGGGGAAACTTAACACACTGGTGATATGTTGATGGGACTGCCTGCATTTCGTGAATCCATGGCCTACCTAGCAAAATGTTGTAGGCTAGAGGTCCAACATCAACAATTTGGAATAATATATCTTTTTCTACGGGACCAATGCGAATAGGCAAAATAGCCAATCCCTTAGAACTTCTTTCTGCCTCGTCATATGCTTTGATTGTGATCCTTTTCTTTGTGTCAATGACGTTCTCGAAATACCCTAGAGCTAGCAGCAAACTCAGGGTACAAATATTGAGCCCCGCACCCCCATCTATCAGTACACGCCTAACACGGGTTTTATGAATCATGACTTCGATGTGTAAGGCCAAATTATGTGGGTGACTAATGGATTTGTCATCTTCTTCTGAGAAGGTGAGGTAATGAGGGCTAGCCAAATGGTTGACCATGTTTTGGAATTGGTCAATATCTAAGTTATTAGGGACATTGGCTGCTCGCAAAGCATCCTCGAGGACGCGCTTGTGCTTAGGAGATAATTCTAAAAGCTCAAAAATGGATATCTGAGCGGGTGTACGTTGTAGCTGGTCAATAAGATTATAATTGGAATCAGGACCAACGACAGATTTGAGAGGAGCACCTTTAGACACGAGTTGTTTAGACTTGCTAGTGCTAGGACCTTTGATGATAATGGGTGCTTGGGCCTGACCCCTAGTGACAACATTGAGGGACTGGGGCATTCCTTGTGAGTGAGGACCTCTTATCACCACAGCGGGTCTTTCATTAGTCATAGGAGTTGAGTCCACATTATGTCCATAAGGATCTTTCTTTCTCACCATGTTGATGTTATCGTCAGCCACTTCAAGCATGTTAATCACATTGTCAGCATGTGTGTATGTATAGTTAATAGCCGCTTTGCCATTCTTACTGCTAGAATTCTCTCCTTTTTCATATTTAGGCAAGGGCTCTTTAAAGGCTTTATGGTCTGCATTAGTGGTTAACCCATCCACTTGTAATTGTCCTTTCTCAATAAGGTCTTGGACAAGATGCTTGAGTTTAAAACAATTTTCTATGTCATGTCCAATCTCATTATGGAAAACGCAAAAAGCCTTAGCATCCCACCAATGAGGTAAAGGATTCGGTATTCGATGTTTTGTAGGATCCTGTGGGTGTGCCAAATTATGAGCAACTAGTGTCTTGAAAACATCTGCATAAGATTCTCCCAATTTAGTAAATTGTCTTTTCTCCATTTTAGATCTCTTTTGATACTTAGGTTTGTCTTGTGGCGTTGAAGATGTTTGCAACTTCATAGCTTGAACTGCATGAGAGAGGTTAGGAACTCCTTCATTTTTGACCTGAGATGAATCAACAACTCCGTCGTTGACCACTTGCTTGTTTTTGTTCCAATAAGAGTTCTTTTTGTCCTTGTTACCATTAGTATTGTTATTTTGGCTATTGTTGTTATTTGTTATTTTAGCCAAAATTCCTTGTTCTTTTAGGACATCCTCAATGCGACATGCCACCTCTACCATAGTATCAAAGGAATTAAATGGGATTTTCTTGACTTCATATCTGAGTTCTGGTATTAGATTATTCATAATGATATCAATTCTCTCTTCTTCAGGGATTGTCCTTGGGTATTTCGAACACAATCGCCTCCATCGTTGTAAAAAGGTGACAAAAGATTTCCCTTGATTTTGTTTAAGTTTACACAAATCAAGCATGGTGACTGACCTAGATAAATTGTAAGTGAAATGTTGAACAAATCTTTGGACAAGTTCTTTAAATGTCTTTACTGGAGGGGAAAGGTTGGTGAACCACTCCATGGCTTGACCTTTTAAACTCCTTGGGAATAATCTCAGCAAGTAGGAGTCTTCATGGTGAAAGGAAAAGCTCATTATGTAGAATTGTCGAACATGGTCGTGAGGGTCACCAGTGCCATCATATTTGTCGTATGTTGGGAATTCAACTTTCTTAGGAAATTATACCATCACCACACTTTTGTCAATGGGGTTAGGACATATGGAGTCCAAATGAAATGTGCTCTTGGGAGCCTTCATCCTGTCTATATCCTTTTGCATTTGTAAAATCACCTCATCAGTTGAAGGATTCTGTTTCTTGATCTTTTGGTGAACATCAAAATTATATGGAACTTTAGCACCTTTGTTGATAAGACTTTCCAAGAATTGGTCTTTGTTTTGTTCCACATATTGCTCCACATAGGCTTGAAAGGATGGTTCTTGTTGCATAGTCATGAAGTCCATATGATCAATTTTAGCATAACTGCCTCCATGTTGTGAGCCATGATGTGCTCGTTGGGAGGGTTGCTTTGAATGTTTATGAGACGACTGTCTCCTATGATGGTCATATCTTGAAGTCCTTCTTCCTCTAGGACTTGGGGACCGTGAGGGTGTCTTTGATCTTCTTCGAGGGCTAGGGGAAGGGGTAGATGGGGGCGAGTTGGTCCCACTATTGGCTCCCCTCCCGTTAAATCGGCTTTGGAGTTGTTGTGCATAGAGTCTATCTTCTTGTTCTTGGGTGACTCTTTTCTGTATATCCAACAATGCACGTTCCTCTTCCTCTAGTTGTCAGAATTTTTCCTTTTTAGCAGCCTGTTCATCTAAGTAGGCTTGCTTCTCTCTCTCAATGCTTCTCAATCTTGTATTTGCATATCGAGAGGTGTCTTTAAGTGGGGAGGTTTGTCTTGAATGCCTCATTGCATTAGCTGCGTTGATATGGTGATCACTAGATTCATTGTTTTGGTCTTCGTGTTGTGACCCTGAATCTGAGTGAGCTTGCTTATGGTGTCTTTCGGCTCGTTGATGAGCATCAAAATACCTTGTGTTGTTAGGAGGTGACCCGGGTGGACTAGCATGAGAAGAACCACCATACTCTCTTTTATGTCGTTGGAAGATATCCTCAAGAGTTTGATTCATGGCTTCTCTTTGTTGTCGGGTGAAAGTGTAACTCATGTCCATACTTGATGAAAGTGGTACAAAATAGGTGCTCACTTCACTAGGATTAGCTTCCAAATTAAAACAAACCTCGGATTCACTGTTAGGAGATTGGTCAAAAAGGGGTCCTTTTCCCTTAGGTTGTCGACGAGTCTTGACGGGTGGTAACTAGCTAAAGGCAACAGGGGGTCGCTTCCCTTGATTAACTTGGTACCTTGTCGTAACTGACATGAAAGAGAGATATTCTCAATGATAAGGTGACCTTTCAAAGTGTCAACACCAAACTAGGATAATCGAAGTCCTCTATTGTCAAAAGAGAAATGAAAAGAAAAAGAGGGCTTTACCAACACTGTCAAAGAGGTGCTTCAAATCAAAGGGTGACTACCCTTACACTTTTGAATCAGGAGGTTGGACTAGGCCAAAAGATAATTGAAATTGAGATGAAAATGAAAGCGATTTGGACAATAAGAGAACTAAAATTTTCTCAGAATATAGCTAACAATTTTAAAGATGAACCTTGGCACCAAGAATGGCTTTCTAACTTGACAATTATTCCAAAGTGACTTTGTAAATCAAATGATGCTATCTCGGAGGACTAAAAACCAGAAATTTGGAGTCAAGACAGATCTCAAACATCAGGGTGAGAAGCCTGCTCTAAGACCTAGCCTAATTGACAGCAACTGAAACTGACCAAAATTTAAACACGGCAAAAAATAAATCAGGCGATATACTCCAGGCTACTGGGGTGATAAACCTATACCCGTGCGATACTTCTCCCTAAGCCAGGCGATACTTCTTAATACTGGCGGGCGATATACTCCAGGCAGGTCGGGTGATAGTCTGTCAGGGGCGAACTATCGCACGATATTTCTCTTCAAAGGGGGCGATATTTCTATCATGCGCGAAGTATCGCGCGATACTTCACCTTACAGGGTGCGATACTGTTGCAGAATTATTTAACTCTTGACCAGAAATGTGTGAAATTTGCGTTTTTGGGTCTGTTTGGTCAAAATTTCCATTCTGAGGGTTGATGTTTTCGATTTCAGTCACAGTATCAGCAGAATTTCAGTAGGTTTGCAAATAGCAAGGGATCAAAATATGGTCTCAAACACTTGAAACAAGGGCAAAAGCAACCTTGCCAAGACAAACACTTGTGATATCAAAATTGAAACAACACCCTATGAATGCTACCGATTGTTTGTATGTAAGAACATTTGCACTGGTATCACACAATCGAAAACACTTCAAGCAAATATATCCTAGAAAGTCAAGGCTCAATACTTACCAACTTAGCCCACAACTTGATGCCCCCTCGCCTCACACCAAGTGGTTACCCACAAGAGATGTTGGCTTTGTCATGGAAATGTCAAATGACACAACCAAAGGGACACATATGGTGAGTATCTTAAGGTGATCTGGGTAAACCACTTGGATCAATCCTTGCACTAAGAAGATAAGCGGCTAAAAGAGGGTGGCTTCTATCTAATGGTTCTTAATAAGGATTTCCATTCACAACATTCCTCTTGCTCCTCATAAAGGACTAGGACCTTGCGGCCTCAAGAGTACCTTAAGCATTCTTGTTCAATGTTTTCCCCATGGTCGCAATCCCATGAGCTACTCACATCAAACGAAGACAAGTGTTATGTCTATCAAAGTTTTTGGTGTCCTTGATAGCCTTGAGATTATAGTGAGTTGGAATCACTTGCCACTAAGGAAAATGATGACAAGGTTGTCCCCACTTGAGTCGTTCCTCTTGATTGCTCAAGAGCAGGCCCGCTAAAGGATTCCTAAACTAAACAAAAATAGATCAAATCTTGAGGTTCAAGGTTTTTGATTCACCACAAGGGTGAAGAGCATACTCCCCTATCTCAAGAATCTCTCCCAAACACACCAAGCAAAGAGATTCAATTACTCCCTTGCTTCCAAAACCTTAAGATGGGTCAAGATTTTCTAATTCACCTAAAGGTGAAGAGCATACTTCTCCTACCACCTCAAGATCCCTTTCACAAGGTATTAAGATTCCTAACACAATTAGTGAATGCCACAAAGGAAAGGAAAGTAAATAACAAGCAAGAAATAATTTTTTTTTGTTTTTATGCTTGGGCAGCCCTGCAAAAATTGTTAGTAGCCCTCTTTGACATGCATTTTTAGCAATTTTCAAGCAAAGGAGAGCACCTACAAACACTTGTTAGACCCACAATGTTAGCAAAATCAAAATCCAAATGTAAATGTGCAATAATCTGATAGATTTAAGCTAAAAGATGCACGTTAGACCTATCTAAACAAAGCAAAACAAAACAGCAAGCTAAAATAATCAAATTCAGACAAGAAAACTGAAAACACAAGTCTCTGCCAGACCAGGCGATATTTCTCAGACTTCAACAGTATCGTGCGATACAGTTTCCTATAGTCGGGTGATACTTCTCAGTCACGCGATATTTCTCAGTCGCGCGATACTTCGCATAATGCCAGGCGATACTTCGCCCGATGTCAGGCGACAGAAGTCAATATAGTCGTGTGATACTTTTTTCGCGCGAACTATCGCGCCAAGACAGAAAGTATATCGCGTGATACTTCTGAGAAGTGTCGCGCGATAATCTGAGATAGAAAACTGGAAAACGCAGATTTTTCCGAAAATTAATCTGAAAATGACAAAAATGCATCAAATGAAAGGACAAAGCTATCTACTCTGCCCCACGGTGGGTGCCAAAAATGTACACACTAAAATATGCACTTCTATGAACCATTACATGCAAGGTTGCTCAAGAATGAGGCCTCACAAAGTGGCTCATAGCTCTCTATGCATGGAGTTGCAAGGTTGAAAATTGCTCTCAGCTAGAGCTACAAACTTGTGACCTTGCTAGTCAACCATACAATGAGAGATTCAAGTGAAGACAAGGGCAACAATGCCAATATCTCCAAGAATCAAGTATGTAATGCAATGCAAGCTATATGATGATGCAATCTAAACTATGAAAGGAAAGTACAATGCAACTAATCTATGAAAGGAAATAGCAAGTGTTACAATGCCTCCTATTTAGACTATGTGAGCTTATTCTATTGCATAAAAGGAAACTATGCTAACAATGCCATTATCATGCAACTAAGAAAGCAAATATGCAACTACAATGAAATGCAACAAGTCTTCAATGTCTTCAAACTCCAAATGCACCTAAAACCTGCAGCATAACATTAGCATAAAACATGGATATGCAAATGAAGGAGAGAGCTCTCCTTTTATAAGAAATGAGGTGAAATGGACCATGGAGATTAAGAGGCAAAAAGTCTTAATCAGCGGTGGAGCTTGAAAGAGGAGCAATCCATGTGCACAAGTATCCTCCAATGAGAAAATAGGAGTTGACTTTATGTCCATATGAGACAAAAAGTGCTTTTTTCCTTTTTATAAAATATGAATAATGCTTTATTTGTGCAACTTAGGATAAGAGGAAAGTGGGGGCTTTTTATTTAATTAAAAGGGGAGGAAATATTCCTTTTAATTAAATAAAGACTTAGGATAAATGGTTAGCCCAAGGATAAAAATCCAATATATGATCGAAATTAGGATTTAATCAAGAGATTGATATTGTTGAAAATATTGATTATTGATCAAAATGATTCAGGATTGATAAATCAAATAAATGGGGCCCAAAGTCTAGGTGACCATTTTTGGGTGCATACATCTGGCACCCACTGTGGGGCTAGACATGCATTTTTTAGCTCCATTTCTTGCATTTTCAAATTTTTTTGTGTTGCAGGTTCATCAACTCTATTTTGCAGGCTAGGAAAATTGTACGATATTTCACAGTGTACCTGTGTGACATTTCTTAATACTACCAGGCAAAATTTATTTTTTTCTAGAATTTTGTCCTACTTCTTTATGAAATTTCGTATGGCTTCTTTATGAAATATTGTTATGCCTTTATAAGGTATATCATACTACATTGAAATATCGTTATGCTTCTCTATGGTATATCGTATAGATTTATGATAGATTGATTAAATATTACCCATATTTTTTTATGTCACAATCCAAGTTTTTAGCTAATTTCTTGCATTTTTTATTTTGTGGTTTCTTAGCAACATCTAACAAGTGGTTTTGCAGGGCTATTGATCTCATTTGCATTTTTTTGTGCCCTAACTTGTGGTTTTGTAGGATGCTTTTCAAAAACTCATCTTGAAATTACTAATCATTGGTTTTGTAGGTTGCCTTGGAGATACAAATCAACTTTGTGCTTTCATACATTTAGTTTTCTAGGCACCTAGCTCTAATTAGGAGATTTATTTTCTTGTGATTAGTTGAGTAGTAGGAGAGTGTGCTCTTCACCTCCTAGAGGATGAATCAGAAATCTTGACCTACTTGATTGGTTTTTTGTGAAAGGAATCTTGGTAAATGAACATGTGCTTGATGTGTTTGGGAGACACTATGGAGTAGGAGAGTATGCTCTTTTCCTCATGGAAAAACATAAATCTAGACCTCCACTAGCTATCCATTTCTTTTCTTGCATTTACCTTTAGAGGACCTGCCAAGAGAACAATCTTTTGGGAATGACCCAAGTGGGGGACAAGAAAAGCCAGCTACTCCACCCCACTATAATCAAAAGCTTCTTTCAATCCAAAGAGAGGAGAGTTGGCTACTTTTTATTCCTTATGCTTCTCCATGTGTAGGGCCTAGTTGGCTAAATCTTTCTAAGAAAGACTATACTTGATTGGGTGATTGTAATTTTGTTTTCAATATTACAAGGGGAATAAATTCATTTTGTGTAGGGCCGAGAGGTCTAAATCTTGCTTGCGAGACTATGCATCTTGGGTGCTTGTAGGTCTATAGGCCTTAATTCTACTTGCGGAACTACAAGGGGTGGTCATGAACGAAGGCCTTTACTAAAAACCTTAGGACTTAGAGGCTATCCTTTTTGGTTGTGTGACTTCCTTTGTGCAAGTATTGATCCAAGTGGACTTACCTGAATCACCTCAAGATACTCACCATATGTACTCCCTTGGATGCAAATCCATGACAAAACCAACATTACTTTGTGTGAGGCGAAGGGGTACCAAGTTGTGGGCAAAGGTTGGAACACTTCCCTCTTGACCTTAGGTAGTTTTTCTTGATGTTATTTCATGTGATAAGACCTATGAAGACTTTTGTGAACATACACTTGACACATTGCTATACCTTGTTAGACTTCACCTATGCTTGTGTCCCAAAAATTGCTTTGTCCTTTGGTGGATTGTTTGAAGACCTGTGTTTTTACACACTATTTGCTTGGTTGGAAATGTTCAAACTTGATTTAGGGACTCTCATTGGTCAATGATTCATGGCTTTGGTGGATGTCTATATAAAAATTCTAAAAAAATTGAAATTATTTTGAAACCCCAACTTGGCAGGACCATAACTTTTGACTTGGTGTTTGACATTGCGAACCTCTTTCATGGTTGGAAAGATAATCAAAATCTCTAGTTCAGTCTTAAAAATAGTGTGCCTTTACCAACCCAACTTTTAAAACCGATGGTAGTTTCAACTCCCAAAAATGAGCAGAAGACCTTCAAAAATGCAAATTAAAAACATCAAAAAATATTAGAAAAAATATAAAAATTTGCTTTTTTTAATTTTTCTCAAAAATGATCATACATGCTCATGGCTTTCTTGGCACATCAAATTCAAAGTCCCAGTGGCTTTCTCTCATGTGTTCTCTTGGATTCTTCTATCTGCAAACTGATATAATAGATTGGGTCATTGCTAGTGATTTCATTTCTCTTTGCTCTTGTTCTATGATCTTGGAAGTGCTCTAGACTTGTCTCAAATATCTTATCTAATATTATACTTTATTCTAACTTTGTCACAAGTGTCACTCAACAAGCATTTAGGCCTCATTCTCAATACCTTGTACTTAGTTCTCTTGGCTACACTATCTATCTACTTATCTTTGAGACAAAAGCTATCATTACCTTGATCTTCTTGCATTAGCTTAGTAATTTTATTACTATAAATTTCTCAATCCTCTCTCTCAAGGATGAAAACAAGTGGACTAGATCCTATGACTATAACAACAAGGAGGAAGAGATTCTTAGGGCATACTTATCTGAGAAAATCCGATCTTTGAAAGCTGATCTTCAAGACTTGAAGAAATAAAAAGATACATCCTCTAAACAACATTCTTGGAGATTAGTCTATCCTTTATCTTCATCTTCTTCAAGAAAGGCTACATCACACTCTCACATCAACTTTGTCTTTGAGCAATGTCAAACTTCTAACAAACCTATCTTTGATCGAGAACCTCTCCATGACCAACCTATCTTTGATCAAGAAAGTGAAGATGCAAAAATATCTTATTCACTTAATAGTCTTTCGTATCCGTAAAAAACATCAAGAAAAATCTAATCATACCTCAGAAAGATTCATTACTCCTTTGGTAAAATTGTATGAATCAACATTGAAAAAACTTCTACAAAATAATCTCATCACATTAACTCCAACTACTTCTAGCAGAATTTCATGCATGAGTCTCTACTGTGTGTATCATTAGAATAATGAACATAGAACTTCACGTTGCATGGAGTTGAAACATAAAATCCAAGATTTCATTGATGATGGCATAATCGGTGTTGAAAATCCTAATAATGAAGATACTAGTCTCAAGCTTGATCAAAACCATGAACCCATGTCTAGTAATGGTTCTTATGATGCATCTACCTCTTTCACCATTCTTCCATATCCTAAAAATGATTAGCCATCCAAAATACCTACATTGAACAAAGAACTTAATTCTTTTCACACTACCTATGCATATCCTCAAGGGCTACCTCTGAAAGAGATCCAAACTAATATACATCTTTCTACAAGCCTCTTCCATGATTCAAAGGTCATAGACCCCAAGCTTCCTTGTGCTTCAATGCCTTTCATACCTATCCTAAATATTCCTTCATTAACCCTTCATGAATCCCTCGTGCATACCCAAACTCCTATTTTATCCTTAGAAGTGGTTCCATGTCAAGAGGACAATCTGAAATGTGAAGATCAAGATCAAGATACCATCCATCCTTATCCAATATTTGACCAAAGGCCCATATCCCCAAAGCCTCATGATGATTCCTTCCAAGAAGATATCTCTCCACCTCCTCTAACTTCTCCATCTCCTAAGCAAGATCAAGTTACTCCTCCCATCATCTCTAATGAGCTTATTGAAAATTGAGAGAAAAGTATTCTTTCTCTGTTATCCAAAGATCCTTGTCAAGATCATAATATCCCAGAAACTCCTTGTCATAATCCTTCATATCCATCTCAAAAATATCCCATATTTCCTATCCTTAGCATAAGAATAAATCCTCCCAAGCTTATGTTGTTCCTGTCAAAGTTGCCCCTATCAAAGCTTCTCACGAGCCTATTGGTATAAATATTAACCTTATAGATCAAAGCCTTGACCATGTTGTTCACTCTATAGATTTTGAAAGCCCTATCCATTATCCGTTTGCATCTTCCAAATCCATCATTGGTCCTTATATCCCAAAGTTTAAACCTTCAAACCTTCCATCCATATTGGGACCTTATATCCCTCCATCTACTATACCTTTTTCTTGTAGCTTGTCTTCCACCTCTTCCATCATACCTCAAGATCAACAAAGATATGAATCCTTGAGAAATTTTCATCCATCCACCCATCTAAACCAGTCATATGAGCCTCATTCATCCACAATTCCCAAGTCTTTTGGAAGTAATTTGGATGTGCAACATAAGAATAAGAAATACAAGAATCCACCTACATATGAAGATCACCATGTCCTATCTAATCGACATGTGACTACAAAGAAAAATGAAAAATCCAAGAGACCACAAGGGTCCTCAATGAAAAGAAGAACATCAAATAAAATATGGGTTCCTAAATCCATCATGGAAGAATTGCGATAAAAAATAACTACTAGTAAAGAAAAATCAAAAGCTATGTGGATTCCCAAGTCTCTCTTAAAGGACTTGAATATAAAAGAAAAATCAAAGTTGACATTCAAGCTTCCAAAGACTTCAACTACATATTATTCCAAACATCTTACATCCTCTCCTTCATCCATTTTGTGTTCTTGTGTCTTGAGATCCGCATCACTTCCTATATCAAAACTGCAAGCTAGCCAACTTATTCTCCCTCCATCTGTTCACTACCTCTTGAAGTGTGTGTCAATGTTGATCTTGCCATCATCTCTACACACTCCTACACAATCCTTATCTACTATCCTACACCTACTTCTTATCTTCTCATTCATTATTCTTCCATTACCCTTATCCTTCCATTACCCTTATCCTATCTTACGTATAAATCTTTAGCCATTATCTACCTTATCCTCCATACTTTTTCCTAGCATTACCTTATCAACATCTTTGAGCATATCTCTCAGAGACCTTGGCCTATTGTATCATATCTTTCCAAAGTATCATTATCCAAAGAGCATCAAGCTTGAGTTCCTTCAAAATCAGAAAATGCAAAAAAATTTCAAAATTAAAAAAAAAATGAAAATTAAAAATGTGCCTTAGTGAAAACCTGGAAACAAGCACCTTGGTAGAAAAAGTAAAGAGAAATAAATTCATCATATGGTAAAAGCCACTCCTTGTGGTGCCTTAGACAAGTAACATGATGAAAACCTGGCAAATAGGCATCATTCATAGTTCCTCTATCTTGCACTCTACACTTGGGGCAAGATTCATCCGCACTAGCTATTTCATGTACACCCATACTTCCTCAATCACCTTTTATCTTGACAAGCTTGAACTATCCATGAACATCATATATCTTTCCATCTGCTATCCTTTTCATCAGCTAACTCACTTTCTTCCATCCATGATATCCTATCACGATCTTGCTTATCCAACATTGGCCATCACTATTCTTAAACATCTTTTCCATTACCTCAAACCATTCACTCGTAATCTCTATCATCCTTTATCCTGATTATGCTATCTTATCACACTATCTTATCCAGTTGACCCCTTGGTATTGATCAAAATGAAAAATGAAAAAATGAAAAATCTGTTAACAGGTGTCTCTTGAGATGTCCACTCTTTGGATCACATTCTCTCATGACATCAAGTCATTATCTTATATGCTACCCAAAACCACTTCATGAGCTTACATTTCTATATTTTCTCTTTCCCTAGCTTGGGTATCCTTAAGGAGACTATCCCTGGGGGTTGCATTTGCTCACCTCATCCATCATGACCTTTCTCCTTCATCCATCAACTTGCTAATCCATTTGGTATTTCCTATACCTTGCTAGACATTGGGGGCAAACCAATGTGATCTTGCTTGAGAACTAGTAATCTCTAAAAATCTTAAAAATCATAAAATGTCCAGAAAAAATCTTTAAAATTGATATATGTTTCTAAAAATCTTAAAAATCATAAAATGTCTTGAAAAAATCTTTAAAATTGACATATGTTTCTAAAAATCCTAAAATCTAAAAAATGAAAAGTTCTTATCTTGCTTTTCCACTTCATCGAACAAGAATTAACAAAGCTCTCATCTCCCTTCATCCATCTTGCTCTTCATTTCCTTGTACCATCTTGGTCTAGAACTTGTCTTTGTCTTGTCCTCAGTTCTTGTATGTCGTTTGGGAGCAATCGTACACCTATCTGAGTTGTCAGTGCTTTATCTCTTGATCGATCTCTTAAGCTTAATCTGAGTCAGTTTATCAGTCCTTCACTATGGACAATCTTATCACTAACACACTACTTGGTGTTTCTTAACACCCTAATCCACCAGTGTTTCTTAACACTACTAATTTGGACATCATTGTGTTTCTCAACACATATCAAATCTTGCATTATCTTCCATGCACTCACACTTTGACACTAGCACGAAGGTGTTCCTTAACACCCAGTGTACCTTACATCTTAGAAAACTGAAATGAGTGAGACGTGATATAACTTATTTCTCTTTGTGTGTTGTCTGATTGATGATTTTCACTTAGTGTTCCCTCCTTAGTCTCCCCATGATGTTACAACTAGAAGACTGGGGCATGGGGCATATTTTATTTGATTTCTGCCTCTAGGTATTGCTTTAATGATCCCAGGTGTCTCTTGATTTTTTCCCTTAGACACTCGGGAGATTTAGAGCTATATCCTTGACTGTTACATTATGTTTTCTCACACAAGATCGTACTCATGGTTATCTTGGCACTTATGCTTTGATACTCATATAATCTTGCAATATTAACATGGAAACCATGTTCAGGTCATCTTGACACTTATGTCTCAATGCTTACATGTGTTCCCTACATTCTATCTAATATAGATCATATTCATATCTTCATAGTCATGTCTGTACTAGTGATGGTTTTATGATCTTGTGATGTCCCTTGATAAGGCCTGATGATAAAAACAAGGACCTATTAACCCTTGCAAATCACACTCTGCATTTTCATGGTAGCTTGCATTTCTTAGGTGCATTCTTAGTTGCATTCAAGTTTAGAGAGAGTCTCCTTCATCATTATTGGACAAATCATTTAGTTGGGCTTGATCATGTTGAAAATTTGGCTAAGTAGGATATCAGAATGTTGTCATTATGGAAACATATACCCAACATTAAGATAGCATGATCAGAGGAAATAGTTCTATATGAGCGCACTTGAAAATTGTATAATAGTGATTACCAGTCTTCACAGAGATAGTTTTGATTAGCGATGTTCATAGAAGCAGGTTCAATGCATGCACACTTGAACATAGATCATTCTATGTATATCAAAGCTACATTTGAGAGTGCAAGTCTATATGGCATGTACAGAAGAAGATATTAATGTTTTACAGAGACAATGTTGAGTGGACTAGAATAGAGAAAAAGATAGAATATGATTATATTGAGTTAAGGGATTATTTTGTTTATAAAAATAATTACTCAAATAATTAGGGATGACATCCTATATGTTAACCCTAAGGCAACATATAATGAATTTATATTTTGAGGAGAGTATAATGTAATGTAAGCCGACATGAAGTTATTTTTTGTAATAGGTTGTATATAAGCAAAACATGTAATGCAAAGATGTATGAAGTATATAGCGATTGTAAGAAGTTGATATATGATGTGAAATTATATGTTGTAAGAAGAAAAGAAGAAAGTACTATGTATCAGAGTGAAGAGCCTACAAAGCTAGATCAGAATAATAAAGTTATTCGACAGTAGTAAAAGGTTTTTGTATCTTACCTTTTGTATCATCAGTTATCATTGTATATTGCATATTTGGGCAGTGAGCTCATCTTGAAAACATTTTGTTTTATAATAGAAACTCCTAAAAGGGTTGAGGCTTCTAACAAGGCCTAAAGTCTTTTAATTAGGACAAAGACACTATATGTATGTAATAGACTCCTAACAAGATCAACATCCTTAACCAAATACTTTTTTATTAGTGGATCATTTGTGGGTGCCATCCCCACTGAGGTTCCCTTGGCTAGGGTTCCCTTGAGAATAATCACGGTGTTATAAGTTCATTCATTTGATTGCTATGCTTATTATTTAGTTTAATTAGTTTAGTTTCATATGCAAGCTTCAAGTTGATTTCTTATATCCATAATTGGGCAAAAGTAAAAGTTTGTGAAATACTGATTCAACCCCCCCCCCCCCTCTCAGTATTTCCTATTTCTAACAATTGGTATTAGAGCTTAGCTACTCAGAACAAAGTTATTCAGAGAAAGCCTAACAACTTGAGTAAGATCTCTATGGGTATGGATCAGCTGCAGAAAAATCTTGATGAAGCTCTTGAACAAATTGATATGCTTGCTCAAGAAAGAGACACTCTAAAAGAGAAATATGATAATGCGAAAGACTACATTGAGAAACTAAAAGAAAAGACAGAAGATATAAAATCAAAGAAAGAACCTACAAGTCAAGTAAAGGATTGTGATGAAGTTTCAAAACTAAAGAAAGAAAATGAGATCCTTAAACATGAACTAAATATTGTAGATTTGAAGTTAAGCTTGAAAGATGATAATGACAAAGATGAATCAAATCTAAAATTTGAGGATGTAGATCTGAGATCTAAACTTACCAAAGTAACTAGAAAACTTCAAGGAGTGATATCAACTCAAGTCAGTGAGGTTGATACCCAAGCTAAAGTTAAAGAGGTAATAAAAGCTTTTGATGCTGAATTCACCTATTTGTCAGATATTGCATCAGTCAAAGCTCAAACAACCCATGATGCACAATTATTTCAAGTTGTTTGTTAGAACGTCAGAAATGATTTGGATAACTTAGATATATGCATAAAAGAGTTGAGAAGATGTTTAGAGAGAGGAAAAGAATTGTACATGTTGTGTACATTATCCCATAGCCACACATCAGAGATATCAGAAAAGATAAAGAATAAGGAAGCAGAATTGCAAGTAGCAGTAAACAATTTGCAGAGTCCTAATGTGAAAATCATAGATATAGAGAAGAAAGCGAGCAAAATCTATGATGAAACAAAATTCTTGAGGATGAAAAAGAGAGGAAATTGAAGAGATTTTCTCTACTCAGAGAGTATTTATCACTGAAGATCAGTAATGTGGAAAGTCAACTGGAAGAATGTCTTTTATCTAAGACATCATATGGAAAGTTTGCATATGCAAATCTTAAGGCAGTTGAAATAGCATCCTATAGACTATGTGCATTACTCAATGTTTCAGACTCAATAAAGAAGACATGGGACAAGGAGATAGAAAATCTGAAGGCAAATTTTGCAAATTGTATAGCAAGTCTTCCAGCCTTACAGTATTGAGATCAAGGAGGTAAAACAATTTTGACATATTTATAATTGACACCTTTGTCATTGTTGTCAAAGGGGGAGTAGTATAGTATGAAAATTGTATGTATGTAGAAGATATAGATATGTAGAATAGTATGACACATACTCTTAGGGGGATTATCATTTTGGAGAAATAAGTAAGACATGTATAGACATGTATGATCCAATTGTATGTATGTAGAAGATATAGATATGAAGAATAGTATGAAGTATACTCTTAGCGGGAGTATCATTTTGGAGAAATAAGTAAGACATGTATAGACATGTATGATCCACAAATTTTGTAATGGCCTTATATTACACCTTTTTGAATTTTGTAATAGAAAGTTTTTTGGGGGGGGACTTAGCTAATTTTCCCATATGTTTCCACCAATCACAAAGGGGGACATTGTTGGCAATTTGGCAAAGTAGGATATCATAATATTGTCATTATGGCAACATATACCCAACATTAAGATAGCATGATCAACGGAAACAGTTCTGTATGAGCGCACTTGAAAATTGTCTAAGTATAACAGTGATTAGAAGTCTTCACAGAGACAATTTTGATTAGCGATGTTCACATAAGTAGGTTTAGTGCATACACACTTGAACATAGATCATTCTATGTATATCAAAGCTACATATGAGAGTGCAAGTCTATACGACATGTACAAAAGAAGATATTAATGTTTTACAAAGATAGTGTTGAGCCGACCCAAATAGAGCAAAAGACATAATATGATTATATTGAGTTAAGGGATTATTTTGTTTATTAAAATTATGAAAACTAATTAGGAATGACATCCTAGATGTTAACCCTAAGGAAGCATATAATGAATTTATATTTTGAGGAGAGTATAATGTATTGTAAGTCGACAGGGAGTTACTTTTTGTGATAGCTTGTATATAAGCAAAACATGTAATGCGAAGATGTATGAAGTATATAGTGATTGTAAGAAGTTGATATATGATGTGAAATTGTATGTTGTAAGAAGAAAAGAAGCAAGTACTATATATTAGAGTGAAGAGACTACAAAGCTAGATCAGAATAATAAAGTTATTTGGCAGTAGTAAAAGGTTTTTGTATCTTACCTTTTGTATCATCAGTTATCATTATATATTGCATGTTTGGGTAGTGAGCTCATCTTGCAAACATTTTATTTTCTAATAGAAACTCCTAACAGGGTTGAGGCTTCTAACAAGGCCTAAAGTCCTTTAACTAGGACAAAGACACTATATGTATGTAATAGACTCCCAACAGGGTCAACATCCTTAACTAGATGCTTTTGATTAGTGGATCAGTTGTGGGTACCATCCCCACTGGGGATTTCCCTTGGCCAGGGTTTCCTTGAGAATTATCATGGTACATTATGAGTTCATTCATTTTATTGCTATGCTTGTTATTTAGTTTACTTAGTTTAGTTTCTTATGCAAGCTTCAAGTTGATTTCTTATATCCATAATTGGGCAAAAGTAAAAGTTTGTGAAATACTGATTCACCCCCCTCTCAATATTTCCTATTTCTAACAGATCGCCTATCTCCTTTCTTCTATCTCGATCATGTCTTTTTCATCTCCTCAATCTTTCACTCTTTTTCCCTTTCTTATCATCACAAGGGGTTAATCATATCATCATATCTAATCTAACCTTATATAACATTTTGACCCTTACCTAATTTTGATGTCTTGGACCCATTTTTGGGATCGATATCAAAATCTGGCTTCATCTTGACTGTCAAAATCATGTTTTAAAATTATCTCCTCTTATGCGCACTTGTTTGACCCTTTGAGACTGATTTATTCGATCTTTTGAGACAATCATCATCTTCTCTCTTCCATCATCATTTTATCATTCTTTCTTCTGGTTTTGACCTAATGCTACTGTTATATCTTCATGGTCAACATTATTTAAACTGGGGCAAATTGCATCACTTGATGGTAAAACTTGGTATTCTATGCTTAATCGATCATCTGGAACCTTATCTTATCTTGATTTGATCAACTCTATCTCATTTATGCATCTCCTCTACCTTATTTTGTTTTGATCCCGAGGGGACAAGAATTATCTATCAATCTATCTCTTAAAGTGCAATCATATCTACCTTCGCTAGTTCTTGTTCGATCAAGTTTTGGATTAGCTGCATTTGTGTGCTTCGTTCAATCAAGTTCAGAGTCAGATCTATCTTATCTATCTTTTCTAGTTCTCATTCGATCAAGTTTAGGATTAGTTATCTCTTTGTGCTTCATTCAATAAAGTTCAGAGTCAGATCTCTATCAACTATCTTAATGTCTATTCTTTGACTCAATGTGTTCCCAAATCGCTCACACATTAGTCAAAGAGGGATAAATGTAATCACCCAAAAATGGTCTAGTAAACCTTGAGCTCCACTCTAACATTAAACATTAAAAATACTAGACCTTATTTTATGCTTAGTCAATCTTATCTCTTGATCAAATCATCACTTTATCAATTTATTCGATGATATCCTAAAGTCTGACCACTTTATCCTAAGTCTTATTTGATTAAAAGAACATGTCCCCTTTTAATTAAATAAAATCCACTTTATCCTATCTGTGCACATGAAAAAGGAATTTCTTAATTTGAAAAAAGAGAAAAAGACAAAAGTGTAATCTCTTTTGCCTCTTAATCCTCACCACTCATTTCTACCTAACCATTCTCATCCACTTGATTTTAACTCTTGAGAATCTTGTTCCCTAAAGTCAAAATAGAGATTATTCTCCACCCTTAGATTTTTCCTCTTAATCTCTCACCATCCATTGCTCTTTAAAAGGAGACTCTCTCCTCATTCTTGGCTAGTTGGTTAGTCAATCAATAGTCTTAACCTTGCATTCTAGAATCTTGATTTTACAATCTTTGGCATTCTTGAATTCTTAAGAGCATTCTAGTTTACTTGCATTATAACTTAGAATTTCCTTATTACATCTAGATTAAATCACATAGCTTAACTAGGAGGTATTGTAATCTTGTCAGATTAGCTTTGCTTTCTTGTACTTGCATTTGCACTCTAGCTTAGATCTTGCATCTCATTTAGATCTTTCATGCTTGCATTATCATTTTGAATCTTCCATTCTATGGTGCACCTTGCAAGGGTTTATTATTGAGGTTCATTTGAGAGCCATCATCCATAATGCTTACATTCTTTCATGTCATAGATAGGAAGATATAAGCTACCTCTTGGGATATCTTCTTTTATGGATTCTCTCAAGAACAATGGTTTATAAAAGTGTGTCACTTTTTGATCACACACCACTGACCCAGGATTTCAATTTGATGTTATTTTATAGGGAAGAGGTCACCTAGGTCGTCTTGTTCCTTGTGATATATACTTAACTTAGTTGCAAATTATTTGTCAAGTTTTGAACTTTCTATATTTGAGTTGTTGTGAATGATATTTGTTCCTGCACACAAAAAAACTGGGAAAATGTTGTGTAGAAAGGGGTTTGCCATAGTCAAACATTGGTTGAGGAATCAACCTTGAATTAGAAATGAAAATACATGAAAAGAAAGATTGTAAATGTAAATTAAATATTAGATCTACTTTGTAAATTCATATACCTCCATAAACTAATATTGAGATCATGATGTCTATGAATATTTCTTGTATGTTGCTTGAAGAAAGAATCAAAGATGTCTTTCACAAATGCATAGATATGTGAATACTCCTCAAAGACCTCAATGTTGTTATGCTTGACTGACTCTTTCCTTGAAGAATGGATGGATGGATGAATGTAGATGGACAAAAGGATCTTCTTACTTTATTGAGGTCTCATCTACTTGGCCACCATGGGAGAGAATATTTCTATAATGGAGAAGATTACCTTCAAAGATATTTTAGATGCTTGAAAAATATGTGAAGTCTTGATCTTTGAATATTTGGAATCAAAATTATATGAGAGCATATGAAATATTAGTAATGGTTACCAAAATGAGGAGAAATAGGTTGCTTTTATATCTCTCACAACATTTCAAAGCTCAAAACTCAAATTAGGATAATGAAAATTTGGAAATCCCACTAAACCAATGAGATGGGCCCCCGATTCAAATTTTGGGAAAAAAACCACATAAGAGGTCAGTCTGGGTGACCTCTTCCCACCAAAAGTTGATGAAGTTTGATTTGGGAGTTGGGAAGGTGGCAAGAAAGTTATAAATATAGGCAGTACATGGATGGATCAAGCATAGTGAATACTACATCTTGAGAATACCAAAATGGGGCCTAATTGAGCATCTAATTACATGTGCTTACAATTAGGATGGTACACCTCCTTTCTCTAAAATTGAATTAATTGAATTAATTAATTAATTAAATTTTAGCACATGTATCCTAGCTTTAACCACACCTCTAACTCTCCCTCTATCCTAACCCACTAGTTATCCCTTGATCCCAACCAACCATATCTCCTTAACCTTCATTTAAACCCCAACCCACTAATTAACCCTCAAACTAACCCAAGGTTCAAACTAACCTTATCCTTCCAAACCTCCCCTTAACCAACCCTACCCTAACATCTCCAAATATGTGCATACTCCTATTTTAATTCAATGGGAAAATTACTCCAATTTTGGGTGGTATTCATAGCCTCCCTTCCACATGTCATCCTTTGAGATGCCACTTGTCATTTTTTTATGATAGTGTTGCAATTTGGAGACCCCTCACTTTGCATCCAAATCCTATTTAAACCCTCCCTTTCCCTTCACAAATCATCCATCTTCATTTCTAGTAACTACATAATGTCATTTTATTTCTAGAATTCTAATCCACTTTTATGCATAACACCCTTATAATGTTAATTTAGTTCTAGAATTCATCATCCATAGTGAGCATCTTAATCATCATGTGTATCCATATTAGCCTAATTCCATTATCTTTTACTTCTTCAAATCGATAGTTTCACTTTCATTTGCATTCATTATCACCATCAATTGCATAATCATGGAGCACACTAACCACTCTTGAAGACTAGTTTGTGAGCACACATACCAAACTACCAAATCAAAGGACAAATTTTCAACAAAGGAGATCTTAGGAGTTTGCATTTCTTTCTCTCCTATTTGCTTAATTAGTCTTCTTTTCACGTACAATCTTGAGTGCTTATTTGAATTAGTGTAGTTTAGATTCTTAGCTTTAGTATTTTAATCATTTTATTAACTCATATTTTCACACACACATTTCTGGCATGTCTGGTAGGACCCACTTCCTAGGTCAAACCAACCCTTAACTTATTATTTAGTGTCATTTTAGTAGATTTCAAACTTCTTACAAGCAAAAACATGGAGTAGTAGGTCAATTTTTGCTTAAGTGGAAGTCAATTTGGCTCCAAGATAAAATTTAAAGAAATGGTGGGAATGCAGCTAAAAATGGCAAGATTGAAGGCATAAGTAGTGAGAATGTGATCCCGCCAATTTCTTGTTAGGTATATTTTTTGGTGAAATTCATGTAAAACAATGGGATTGCACTACTAAACAATGAGATTGCACTACTAAACAATGGGATCACGCTAGTTTTTTTGTACTCTGTATTTTTATGATCTCAAGTTTATAAAATTTATTGCATTTTAAGAAGGGGTGGGAATAAATTCATAAATGGTGGGTTTGTTCTATGTTTATTATTTTATGTCAAATTTTAGCTCTCTATTTTTAATCAGAGTTTTAAATTTTTAAAAAGGCGAGAATGTTGTCAAAATTAGCATGAACAACATATGTTTAAAAAGTAGTAGAATTGTATTGTTAAGGGTGGGATTTCTTGTTTTATCTTTTCTGTCATTTTCCTGAATTGATTTCCATTTATTTTGGTACTAATCAACTAACTTTTTTTTTTTTTTTCTGATTTTACTAACTAGATTTTGCAAATTAGCTTGTAGAACAACCCAATTTCTAAAACACTAACACTTGCTTGCATGTCCTTTAAAATTATTTGCATTTTTTTTAATCTCACAAAGTCTTTTGGGTTCTAAAAAACTGATGCAGGGGCATTCTAGGGTACTCAGTGAAATTGCATGGTAGTGTGTTGTTTTGGTTATGTAGGACTCGGTCGCAACTTTGACCAATGGTCTCGGTCATTGAAGGAAGCTCGATCGCTGAAGGAACTCGGTGAAGCTTCTGGCACTCAGTGGAACTTGTGCTCGGCAATGCCTATGTTGCTCAGTGTTGCTTGGTTTGGTCGATTGTTTCACTAGTGCTCGGTTGTTTCTCTTCGGTGCTTGGTAGTTGTGACTTACCGACTAGAGTGCTTGGTGATTTGGTTGGGCGACTTGGTGCATTTATTGTTGGTATCTTTTGTTACATTCTCCTATTTAGATCTTGAGGCCGACATGGAGAATTAAATGTTTGTAAGGCTATTTGAGATCTGACTTGTGTTGCATTTAATGTTTGTTTGTAATAGGAGCCGACTTGGCTTAGGAGTTAATTATTTCTTCTAGCTGACTTGTGGCTAAAGATTAGTATTTAAGGAGTGCTTGGGTAGTTGTTTAGGAAATCATCATCATCAAATTGGGGGATGAGATTAGTAGAGTGCGAAGCTAGATTTGGATCTTGCGAGATCTTGAAGATCAAATTGTTATCTGATAGTTTATAATAGCAGAGCTAGTGGTTTGCATGATTTGAGACAAGGAGATTTCTTGGAGGCTTGCAAGCTCAAGTTCAGATCTGCCTTAGGGTTTCCATCAGTTGCTGATTGTTTTTAGAATTGGACTAGCTAGAGTTGGACTTGGATCTTTGTTGATCTTGCAGAACTGTTTCTTGATTGTAATTGGCCCTAACTCGGAAGGCCTTACAGCTGGGCATGTTAAATGAAAATTTGATTTGGCATATCTTGTTGTGTTATTCTACTGTGTTGTTAGTTGGCTGCAAGGTTGGACTGTCCTTCATTGGATCCACCATCCTTGACTGTGTCAAAAACAACATGCATTTCACTTTGTGTGCTTGACTGAATTAGGATTTTAGTTTGGGCTTCAAAATTAACCACATGTCTTGTGTGTTTGATGTGATTGCACATTATGTGAATGGACCCACCGCACATAGATTATCCTCTCCTCTTGCGCTTCATGTGACCTTGGGTGTAAGAGAAACTTGTTATAAATTGTAAAGTGGAAAATGCTTATCAATGGTAGACAACTATTTTGCCACCATACATTGGAAATGTGGTAAGGGGATCCCAAAATATAGCCCCCTTTTAGTTGAAAATCATATTATCACAACTCAAGTAGATGTAGGGGTACTAATGCAAGATCTACACCTTAGAGAAAGTGTTAATTCTAGGATCCCTTTGTGGGGACTTTTCCATTTAATGTATAGAAATGTAATGCAATGAAATTAAAGTATACACTCATGCAATGATAAACAATAAGATATCAAATCTAGTTTATCAAAGTAAATGCTATGGAAGAATGGGAAATAAAATGAACTCACCTTGAGGACTAGTAGAGGATACAAGTTCAAATTTGTAAAAGCATTGTCAAACTATGTCAAAACCTGGAACAGGTCTGGATCTAAAACCCTGAAGGTTGAATCTACAATCTGTGAAAATTTGGAAGCTACAAGAACATGTCAAAATTGACTCAACATGTACTGGTATAGGTCAAACTTGAGGTGACCTATACCCAAAAAGCCAAATTTTGGAGTTCTCAGGACTATGGTCAATACTGTATCTTCAAATATTCTTTTCTAAATTTGAAGCTCTGTGAATCTGCTCTTACACACAAGAAAAAGGGGAAATTGTTGAGGGAAAGGGACTTTCCTTTTTCAAGTCCCCATTTAAGAATCAACCTTGAAATGAAGTAAGTATGTAAAACAAGATATATGTAAATATACCTTATTTGTCAAACCCTTGTAGATGGATCTCGATTTTCTATATCCACAAAGATGTATACTTTCTTGCTTGAATGTAGGATGTAGGATGTCTTCACTTATGTAATAGATCAATACTTGCCCAAATCATAGACCATGGATGTATGCATGCTTGAATGGAGAAGGAGAGGAAAGAAGAATGGATGTGGATCTTCTTTCTCAATTGGGAAATCATCTACTAATCCATCATGGGGAAGGAGTTCACATAATAAATATAAGATATGCCTTGGAATAGAATGAAATAAGTCTTTAAATCTTGGAGCCAAAACATTACCTTGAATGCACCTTGGACTTGAACACTTGCACTTGGAAAGACTGCACAATAATTGCTTGAGATCTTGAATTTTAGGTTGTTCATGGATGTCCAAATGAGAGGAGGAAGCCTCCTTTTATAGTGATTTTGGGGTTCAAATTTGTAAGAGTCTATTGCACAAGGAAGGAAAAAGAAATTACTTTATATTGGCCCCCAAAATTCACCTAAATTAGACCCCCGAGGTATAGGTCACCCCAAGTTTGACCTATATCTAAAAGGTCTAGTTTCAAGGTAAATATGCAGGGTTGAAGAAGCACTTGGAATTTCAGGGGGAAAATGAATAGAGAATCAAGAAAATCAAGCATAAATGCATCCACAATCAAGGAGATCACTAAAATAGGGCCCAATTTGTCCTAGAGCTTCCAAATTAATGGGTGCTAACTTTTTAGGACTATACAACAATAACAAAAATATTTAGAGGGCTTGCCTTGTGGGAAAAGTACTCACCACAAGGGATCAATCCAAGTAGTAACAGGTTAAGATCAAGCCTTATTCAAACCACTATATAAAAGAAATGTGAATATGGTGTAAGCCATAACCAATAGGTGTGGATGTATCATATTGATATAAGTTTCCCTTAGTATATGTGTGATATGTTAAAACCTTTGATTGACTTTATGGATAAAAGGTTGGGAATCCCCTTAATAGGGTGAACTCCCAAATGTATGGTCACTTGAACAAAATCTCTTACTATAAACCAAATATTTTAGCAACCAAATGTCATATTTATTGGTGATAAGGTTGGACCTTCAAAGCTACTCCTCATTAAAATTTTAATATCTGATGTATAAATATTTCAAATTTATCTAAAATATCAGATCAAGTGATTCTTGTGTTGTGTAAGGGGGATCCAACAACACTTTATCTCTACATACCCACTTTGTCCAAGTATTTGGAGCAATCCAAATGGGGACTCAACAGAGTGTCTTTCTAAGCCTAGGATGTTGTATTTTTTAGCATTTTATTACTTGGTCAATTGGTCAAATGTCCATACTTTTGTTTTTGTGCGTGCCAAGTTCTTTTTCCAAAAAAGTTTGAAACCCAGTCATTTTTGGTCAAATCTAAGAACCAACGAGATTGTACCTAGAACCAGCAGGAACACCTGTGTCCTACAGATAAAGTTGACAAACTTAGTGCAGTCACTATCAACTACATTCTTGTGGGTTTACATTTGAGTTCTAGTGGGTTTAAGGGAAATGACATGATTTCTACCTATTTGTGTCACTTTTTACCAATTCTATCATCTAGCGGGTCATTGTCACAAACCATGGGATTACCACTCTACAAAGTTAGTTACCACTTTACCACAACCTATGGGTTTTCTACCACAAACAAGAGGTTTGCACTGGATTCCAACAAGATAGTGTCCACATATTGTTATGCTTCCAAATTTTCCCTAAAGTCAACTTTTCACTAGCATCCAATATGTTTGCACTTGTCTAATTAGTCCATCCATCCATCTATTGCTTACTTCCAAAATCCACACTATCACATTCCTATGTGTATTTTCCAAAATTTTATCCTCACTATAGTCAAATTCACCCAAAATCATTATATTATCCAACTCAATCATTCCCATTTCCCTTAGGGTATTCTCTCATTTCCCATTTGTATTGCCAAAATTGTATTGTCACTATAGTCAATTTCACCCAAAACTATTGCATTATCTAAAATTAGTCATTCCCATTTTCCATTTCACATTTTATCTCATTATTATTTTCATTCTCCAAAATTGTTTCGTCATTATACTCAAATTGATCCAAAAACATTGTGTTATAAAAAATAGATCATTCCTATTTCCCATTTCACATTACCTCATTTCCCACTTTGGATTGTCAAAACTATGGTGTTATTATAGTCATTTTTGTCCAAAATATGCAATTTGAAATCACTCATCCCATTTCCAAAATTGCATTGTTTCCATCCCTATCTTCATTCTAAATAGTGTCATCATAATTACCATTTTAATCCAAAATTGAGTCATTATTTTTCATTTGTCCATCCAAATTGCATTGTTCCATTACCATTATCATAATTCAAAAAGTTTGCATTGTTCTTATAGTTGATTCATGCCAAAAATTTGCATTTTCCAAATCAGTCATTTACTTCCCACATTTTCATCATCATTATTAGTCTCCAAAAAAAGATGCATTGCCATTTTCGATCTCACATTTGCATTGTCATAATCTAAATCTACACCGTCATCATCATTTTCCTAAGTCAGTGATTAATCCAAAATTAAATATCCATTAAATAAATCAATCAAACGCCCAAACATCAATCCAAAATCAAAAGAAATCCTTCATACATCCTTGGTCTCACATTACTGATTTGTACTAGCTCATATCTTAGCGACTATTATCACTCTTTTTGACTATATCTTGTCTAGAGTCAATTATATATCATTGTGACCTTATCACCTCAAGCTAGAGGTTTGATTATTTTGATCCATTCTAATTTTTTGAGTGCATCCTTTGGATAAATTACCTTGTTGCACAATCTATTGAGTTTCACACCTCACATCATTGTACCAAGTCATCAAATTAATCAATCCTTCAACCAAATTAATCTATCACCAAATCAAATTAGTTATCCATCCTCGACATAGCATTGCATTTCATTATCCTTTATTTTCATATCATTTAATATGCCCATTAGAAATTAATCCCAATCTAGACACGCAATAGAACCACAAATTTCAGAATTCTCTACATAATTTCTTGATACACCACACAATCCCACTTCCAATCTTCCACCTAATGTGTCAGGAAATGATTCTATTCATTTTCATTTTCCAAATCAAGTCATTCTTTAAGAGGTCATTGTGAACCAGCTAGATGAAAATGATTCATAATTTTATCATATAAATTACTTCCTTAAAGATGTGAATAACACCCAAATGGTAGAGGACATTATTTAAAGTTGCAAAGACCTTATCTTTCTAAACATGGTAGCATGAGGTATGACCTTAACACCTTCCACCACATCTATTATAGTGGTTCCACAACAACCACCACCACTACAACAACCATTTCAACCCTTGAAACCTTCTCAACAACAACCTCCATCATCACCTCTTTAGTCATCAATGTCACAACCACAATAGGGTAACTCACTTTCCTCATTACCACTATTATCTCCTTTTACCCTTGGATGATATTAGAAACCATTCTATAATAATTTAGGGGGATTTGTACCACACATGTGCCACTTGTCACACCATCCATACAACTTTCCACCTCAATGCCCATAATTCCATCTACATATATGAATGCCAATGTGGTCCACACCATACCATTTCCTAATATCTATGTAGTCACGCAACCCCTCACAATATTTATTACACAATCATAAGAACTCACTATGGGTACACCTGACAATTTTCCACCTACTCCCACATAATAAATGACTAGGGACATGATTGTCATTGTGCCATCATCCATACAATTACTCGCACAATCTATACCAAAATTGATGACAATGCCACAATACATACCACATGTAATTACACCACCAACGAAACCTCAACAATACATTAGTTACTTGCAAGAACCTTACTCTTCTTATGTGGTGAATCATGCATACTAACCATCTAGTAGTGCCACTTGTAATCCCCCTTCTTATAATCTACCCACAAACACACATCATTCTACCTATGAAAATATTTCTATTGGAACACATTCAAAAATCCCACCACAAAATCCACCATACCCAAAATAGCACAATGCTCAATCTCATAATATTTATATTCACCAACAAATTCCCATGATTAAACAATGTACTTCCACCTATCAACAACCCCCACTCATTCTACAACATGTTTTCACCTATCAACAACCTCCCTTTGTTCATTAGAACACATCAAGATACCTTCATCCACAACAATAACCTAGTTACATCCATTCTCATCTAAACACATATAAAGCATATCATTATCAATCATTCATGTTTTCACCCATTCCTAACATGATGGGGATGAAAACACCCCAATTTCTAGTTAATATTGAATGGAAATAGATGAAAGAAACTCTTAAGGGTCTTCAAGATAACAACTCTGATAAAGTGTACAAATTTTAAGATCTTTGACCATATCCCTTTGACCAATCTATCATAGTGTTACCTTTTTCCCAAACACTTTTAAATGCCTAAATTTGACAAATATGGAGGAAAGGTTGATCATCATAATCACATCAAGGAATTCTACATGGCTTGTCAAAGAGGTGGCTTATTGTGACAACTATCTTTTACGATTATTCCCTAAAAGTCTTAGTGGTTATTCCTTGGACTAGTTCTCTAAGATACCATTTGGTTTTGTCACTACTTTCACTGACTTATTAGAGAAACTTTTTGCGCATTAACATCATAACATTGAACATAATATATTTATGCTTGATCTTATCCAAGCTAAATAAAAGGGAGGAGAAATTCTCCTTGATTACACTCAATAATGGAGAGCCCTAGAAGACTATTTCCTAAGTGACAAAGACCACTCCAATATTCCTAACAATTTTGAATCTTATTATTGGAATAGGAAAAAGGACGTCATGGGTGACAATGTTATAAATTCTAAAACTATCTAAATGATTGTGGCTACCAAGCCACCTCCTACACACACATATCACAATCCTCCTTTGCAAACATATCTCAATCCTCCTCTGCAAGCATATGTCAATATGTCACTTGAACCATAAGTCAATCACCAATAATATACATATCATAATCCTCAAGTGAAACCCTATCATACACAAACAAATCAAATTAATGTTGTCATGGTATTGTTGAAAAGTTAAGGTGCTGAGAGAGGGGGGGGGGGGGGGGGGGGGGTGTTCCTTGGTAGCTTCCATTAAATCTTGATCCGTATTCACTGTTTCATTGGGATCCTATTCAGTGATGTCTTCTATTAAAACTTATTCTTCTTTATTTTTTACCATTTAATGAACATTGTCAATTACTTCATTCACAGTGTCTTTGGGGTCTTCTTCCATATTTTCCACTTGTGTATTTGTTGGCAGATTGGTATCTGATATGTCTACCTTTTCTAGTTCATCCATTTGAAATATCTTCTTCCATTCTGTGTTGCTTTCCTCTTTCACTTCTTGTGTCCTACCCACCATGATGCTCAATGATCATTTTTTATCATGAATCTCCTCTTGTAATTAATCAGGGCATCATCAATTTGTACTGTTAAAGTTGGAACTTTAATGAGAAGTGATCTCTCTCTTATTTTTCTTTTAGTGTCTAGTGCATATCTCCATCTTGCACTAACTTAGTCATATAATTATTTAGGTATCTTTCTTGCAAGTTCCATAGGTACATATCTATATCTATACATTACATCAATAGTTTCTTCCTCAAATTTTAATTTGTCTTCACCATTCAACTTATGAAATTTTAATAATGCATGGAACCAAAACCTCGAGTTTCTCTCAAACATTCAACATGCTCATCTATAGTCTTTGGTACAAAGTTCCCAACAACTCTGAATTGATCAATGTCATTTGATTTGGTCTTCTCATTATCCTCACTCTTCATAACCTTTTGTTTCTTCAGCGTGTACTTCCTTTTCTAATAGGTTTTTATTTTGGGCAGTTTCTCCTCAATTACAATAGTTTTACATCTACCTCTTTTTGTAGGCGGTGTGGGGGTTGATGCATCCTTAGTCCTTGAACTAGTAGCCTTAGGACTAACATTTTCCTTTGCTAGTGCCTTCCTACCCCTCTTTAGTTTAGGCTTTTCTACTTCTATTTCTTCTTCCTTGGCCTCTTCTTCCTCAGCTTCTTCATCAACGAACTTTGTTAGAATAACTGAGAGGCGGTGGGGGCGGGGGCGGGGGCGGGGGTGTGAATGAGTTAGATCAATTATCCTATAGTCCCAAAATCATAGACATTACTTACAAAACAATTTCAACAAATTATGCAGCTTGGTAATATAAAATATCAATTTATCTATTCACTTTACCGAATACCAGTAATTATCCAAATTGTGATTACCGACTAAATCAATTATGTAGTATGTAAAGTATGATAGAAAAAAAATCATAAAAAACAACACATAACACAATGATTTAACATGGAAACCCTTCTAATGGAAAAACCACCTGGGACTGGTAACCCAAAATAATTCACTCTTATGAAGTGAGCTCGATAAAGAGCCAACCCTATTAAAGGTTACAATGCACACTATCAGGTGTGACTTGGTTAGAGGATTTATCAATAGCAGTTAAATTTTGACCAACATTCAGTATGGGGTCAACAAGATAACACTTTACATTCAACAAATCTCATAGGGTAGAATAAAAGACTATTAGGTCCACTCAGTTAAGAGATTTTCTGAATCAATGGTTAAACTGATACAGTTCTAATTTGATTCAAGTACAACTCAATTGCCAATATTTAGGTCTATGCTATGCTCATAAAATCCTCTGATCATTAATTAATTCACTTCCTCAATAATTCTCAACTTACTTCACTCGGTAAATAGTTCTCTGATGCTCGGTAGTGTTTGCAACTTGGTTCTTTCTGTAACCAGTTTGATTAGAAATGCATGAATAAAGTCTTCACGTGAAATCTCTGTAGTATCACTTTTTCTAGCATGTTTCAACAATGAAACTCATGTCTCTTAAATAGACAAGTAAATCATTTTCATATCAGCCTCTTAATCTCCTTCGTTCATTTTGCCGCTTAAACCTTCCTCAGCAGATGTGTCTTTAACACATTTCAATTTCATCCTTTAGATCATCTCTGAATTATGTCAACCGTGGATCTCATAACTAACTTCATCCTTTACCTCAAAATCATAACAATATCCAGCTCATCAATTTTAGTTGACTGTTCTTAGCATTTAATGATTTCATCCATACTTGGTTAATATTGAAATGTGTCGGTGATAACTGTCACTCAGTTATTACTGTCACTTGGTATACACTGCACTAGCTCAGTGTATACATAAGTCTTCAATTTTTGACCACATTGACTTGATCAAATTCAAATCTCTTCTTCATAATATATTAATGTAACATACTCAAGTCAACAATATAAAGTCATAGACTCATCAATAAGTTACCCAATGTTTACGTTATCCTTATCTACCATATCCATCTTTTCCTTATGTAGATATCTCATTTCTTCATCTTTTCTTCCTTCAACAGATGTTCAAATGTTTGTAACTATCATGATAAGTACTGTCAAAACTAGTTCACATCAATGACAACATATTGACTGATTTAACCATCTTACATATCACTTCAGTAGCTCGGTGATCTCTAATCATTGTTCCTTTAGTTCATCTAGATATTCAATCAGTTTTAGATCATCAATCTCTCCCTTTGACATTGATGAAAACACAAGCAATATGAAAATATGCCATGGACATACCAAACATGTATTCTACAACTATGTAAGTAAATGTTGTAGCTCGATAAGCTCTCATTAGCTTGATATTTAATATGTTTAATCACTACAAAACAAAACAACATTCCATATAGACTCTCCTTGTGGATTTGATCTTTTTAGTTCTCAGATATGTTCTCAGTAACAGATATTCCAATATGAAGTTTATCTCCCTATTTGTGTTCTCATTAACTAATTTTTCATATTCATTCTCTCTCCCTTGATGTGGTTTTTTTCATATGTAGTCTCTCTCCCTTTGACAACAATGCCAAAGAAAATAAGCAACTCTTTAGCAGCCAAGTAATTCTCTATTGTTTGGTCCAGATCAAGTACCTTCATGTACTGATAAACAAATTCTTGTTCCAGCTTCTACAATCTTTCACAACCTTAGAAAAACTAAAGTGTGAGCTATGTGCATCAACATGAATGATTTTCTGATAAAGTGTAGGTTGATGCAACTTCCTGATCACCTTAGTGACTGATAGACAGGGGACAAACCCCTATTCTATTCCTCAAATATTCAAATGTGTCCTTTGGTAAGGGTTTGGTAAAAATATTAGCAAGTTGTTCTTTAGATGTTACAAATTCTAGTTTCACCTGCTTCTCTTGAATGTGTTCCCTTAAGTAGTGATATTTAATAGATATACACTTTGTTTTTTAATGCATCATAGGATTTTGGGAAATATTTATAGCACTATTGTTGTCACAATATATAATCACCAGGTCAGTGATTACCTCATTCATTCCTTCCAACACTTGTTTAATCCAAGTAGTATTTGAACAATTTGCAACAACATCAACATATTCTGCTTTAGCAGTAGACTGAGAAATTCATGCTTGTTTCTTGCTTATCCAAGTCACAAGCCTTTCTCCTAAGAAGAATGCTCCACCGGTTGTGCTCTTCAGGTCATTAATGTTTCCAGCCCAATATGTATCAGTGTAAACTCAGAGTTCAAATTTGCCTTCCTTAGAGTACCATAAACCATAGTCTTCAATCTTCTTCAGGTATCTCAAAATCCTCTTTACTGCAACTATATGTGATTCTTTAGGATTGGCAAAAAATCTTGCCACAATCCCAACTGCATGTGCTATATCAGGCCTACTGTGTACCACATACATCAATTTTCCAATCATTGATCTATACAATGTTTAATTTACCTCTGTAGATTCATCATCCTTTATCAACTTACATCCACTTATCATCGGTGTTCCTACTGATTTTGATTCTTTCATGCCAAAAGTCTTTAACACTTCTTTAATGTATTTTGATTAAGTGATGAAAATCCCATCATTCTGTTGTATAATCTACAAACCTAGAAAGAATTTAATCTCTCTAAATATTGACATCTCAAATTCCTTTCTCATTTCATCAGCAAAATATTTGCAAATTAGATCATGTCCACCAAAGATTATATCATCAACAAATATTTAACCAATCAAAATATTATCATCAGATTCTCCTTTCATGTACAAATTACTATTTTCACTAGTCCTTACAAAGCCAATACTGATAAGATAAGCATGTAGTCTTTCATACCATGCTCTCAGTGCTTGCTTCAGTCCATACAAAGCTTTTTGTAGTCTACATACCATGTTTTTCTGATTTAGATCAACAAAGCCTTCCGGTTGTTCTGTGTAGACCTCCTCTTCAAGAATTCTATTCAAAAAAGCTGATTTCACATCTATTTGATATACTTTGAATCTCTTATGTGTAGCATATGCAAGTAGTATACAAACTCCTTCAAGTCTAGCAAAAGGTGCAAAGGTTTCACCATAATCTATACCTTCTTCTTGTGCATATCCCTTGCATACAAGTCTTGCCTTAGTCCTAGTGACCTCACCATTTTCATTTAACTTATTTTTGAAAATATACTTAGTACCAATTACATTTTTATCTTTTGGTCTCGGTACCAATGTCCATGTCTTATTTTTCTCAATCTGTTCAATTTCTTCATTCACAACCTTAATCCATTCTTCATTTTCAAGTGCATCTCTAACATTCTTAGGCTCAAATTCATAAACTAAGCATGTGTTATGTCTTAACTTACTTCAGGTCATCATGATAGCTTTCTTATCTCCAACAATTTGATTCTATGGATGGTGTCTTCTAACAAATCTTGCTAGTACTTGTTCTCTTCTTTGCTCATCATTCAGTTCAAGTTCATTTTCCTGCTCGGTATCTTCTTCCTCATTCTCAGTTTGCATTTGCTGATTTTTAGTAGCATTTTCCTGATGCTCTATAGACTCAGCCTGTGGCTTCAGTAGATAACCTGGATCTTCAACATATGTAAACCTACCATAGTCTTCTGGTTCCTTCATGCTTTCTTCATCATTCTTTTCACCGAACTCATCAACTTTTACATTAGCACTTTCAATCATTTTATTAGTAGCCTTGTTCAAACATTTATAAGCTTTAATCTTAGTAGAATATCCAAAAAATATTCCTTCATCACCTTTAGAATCAAATTTACCATTCCTATCATCTTTCAGAATATAACACCTACTTCCAAAGATTCTAAAATAACTTACATTCGGTGTATAGCCAAACCATAACTCATAGGGCGTCTTGTTTGTGTCTTTCTTTAGTTGAACTTGGTTCAAGGTGTATACTATAGTGCTAATTGATTCTCTCCAGTACATTTGTGCAACATTTTTCTCAATCATCAATGTTCTAGCACAATCAACAATAGATCGGTTCCTCCTTTTAGCAATCCCATTCTGCTGCAGTGTCCTAGGTGCATAAACTTGTCTTTAGATTCCATGCTCATTATAGAAATTAGTGAATTCATCATAAATAAACTCACCACCTCTGTCAGATCTTAAACATTTTAGTTCTTTCCCAGTTTCTTTTTCAACTTTAGCCTTATACCATTTAAACAATTTGAATGCCTTAGATTTTTCTTTTAAGAACATGACTATTATCATCCTAGAGTAGTCATCAATAGATAAAATAAAATATTTTTCACCATAGTAGCTTTGAGTTCTCATAGGACCACATAAGTCAGTGTGTACCAACTCCAAAATAACTTTAGATGAATATCTTTTACTTTTAAAGCTAGATTTGGTCATGTTTCCTTTCTAACATTGATTACACATAACATGATTAGGTTTGATTAGACTCGGTAATCCTCTAAATTTTCTCTTTTTATTGATCTTAATCATGTTATCAAAGTTTACATGACATAGCCTTTTATGCCATAACCATACATCTTCATTCTTCACCAGTAAAATTTTTTTTTTCAGCATTGTCAAGATAGAATAAATTACCTTTTGATTGTCCTCCAATGTCGACTAGTTTTCCATTTTCATCATAGATTTGCACCTTCTTGCTTTTAAATGCAACTCGGTGACCTAATTTATTCAACTGTACTACACTCAAAAAATTGTAGTTAAGTCCTTTTTCCCAGTATGCATTATCACATCTAATTCTATCATTAAGTAAGATAGACCCTTTTCCTTTCACTTGACAAGGTGTATCATTTCCCACTTTCACTGATCCTCCATTATAATGCTCAAGATGTTCAAACTTACCTTCATCACCAGTCATGTGATGAGTACAACCACTAACAATGATCCAAGTATCATTCTTACTAACTTTCAAAATAAGGGTTATTTCTACATACCTTTCCTCTTCTTCTGAATCATCTTTCATTGCAACAAATACCACTTCAATTTCATCATTAGTGTTGGTGTCGGTGTCATCTTCATTTTCTTCAACAAGGTAACATGCCTTTTTGCCTTTTTCTTTGTAATCTTGATTATCTCTATTGTCCTTTCTGTCATAGCATCGGTTTCCTCTATTATTCCTTCTACCAAACCTTCCATCACTAGATCGGTCATTATCTTTATCTTCCTCTTTCTTGTTAGGACATCTAGTAGAAATATGGCCAATATATTTATAGCTAAAGAAAACTAAAGGTAACTTTCCCTTATACCTTCCTTTACCTTTTTGTAGTCTCTGGTCCATAAGTGCTTTAAGCTCATCAAGCTCATCTTTAGTGTCACTATCACTTTCATTTCTTATACTATGCTTACTGCTAGATTTACCAATCTTAAGAGATGACATAAAAGAAGACTCAACACTCAATACAACACTATTGTCAAAATTATTCAGCTCAAAAGTAGTTAACTTTCCAATCAGATTATCAAGAGTAAGAGTGCTATTAGGTGCAGACATCGTTTCATGAATAGTAGATATTATGATTGCATAGACATGCACCAAGGTTCTCAGTATCTTACTTACCACTGTATCTTCAGAAATAATACCTCCTACTCCTCAGATAGCATTGACTACCTCTTTGATTTGGTTTGAGTATTGTGTGATGTTCTCACCTTCCTTCATTTTCATGTCATCAAATCTACCTCTCAAGATTTTAGCTCTGGCTCTCATTACATTCACATCACCACCATAAACTAGTGCAAGCTTGTCCCACATTTTCTTTGTTGCAGTGCAATCCTTGACATCTTAAAACTCAGCATCAGATAGAGTAGCACCAATCTCTATCATAGTAATATTATGTTCATGTTTGCCTCTGAACTGATCAAGAGTCAAAGGTCCAACATTCAGTTGTAAGTAACCGTTGTCTAGTAGAGGTATAGAAGATTCTCCAATTCCAGATATGTGAAGCCTCATCCTACTTTTCCATGTGGAGAAGTTATCTTTGTTTAGCTTAGGCACTTCCCTTTTATACATCTTGTGATCTTTTGCTCAAGTCCTTGAAACTTCCTCCAAGCAACCAGTTGGCTCTGATACCAATTTTTAGAATAACTAAGAGGGGGGGGGGGGGGTGAATCAGTTAGATAAGCTATCCTATAGTCCCAAACTCACAGATGTACCTTACAAAATAATTTCAACAATTTATGCAACTCAGTAACATAAAATATCAATCTGTCTATTCACTTTACCGAATACCAGTAATTATCCAAATTGTGATTACTGACTAAATCAATTATGCAGTATGTAAATTATGATAACAAAATAATCATAACAAACAACACATAACATAATGATTTAACGTGGAAACCCTGCTAAGGGAAAAACCACTTGGGACCTGTAACCCAAAATAATTCACTCTTCTGAAGTGAGCTCGGTAAAGATCCAACCCTATTAAAGGTTACAATACACATTATCAGGTGTGACCTGGTTATAGGATTTATCACTAATAGTTAACTTTTGACTAGCATTCACTACGGGGTCAACAAGATAACACTTTACATTCAACGAATGTCATAGGGTGGAATAAAAGACTGTTAGGTCCACTCGGTTAAGAGATTTCCTAAATCAATGGTTAAATTGATACATTTATTATATGATTTAAATACAACTCAATTGCAAATATTCAGATCTATGCTATGCTTATAAAATCCTCTGATCATTAATTAATTCACTTCCTCAATAATTCTCAACTTACTTCACTAAGTAAATAGTTCTCTGACGCTTGGTATTGTCTACATCTCGATTCTTTTTGTAACCAGTTTGATCATGAATGCATGAATAAAGTCTTCATGTGAAATCTCTATAGTATCAATTTTTCCAACATATTTCAACAATGAAATTCATGTCTCTTAAATAGACGAGTAAACTGTTTTCATATCAGCCATCAAATTTTGCCTCTTAGTCTCCTTCATTTATTTTGCCACGCAAACCTTCCTCGGCAGATGTGTCTTTAACACATTTCAATTTTATCCTTTATTTCATCTCTGAATTATGTCAACCATGGATCTCATAACTAACTTCATCCTTTACCTTGAAATCATAACAATATCCAGCTCATCAATTTCAGTCCGCTGTTCTTAGTATTTAATGTTTTCATCCATACTCGGTTAATACTGGAATGCATCGATGATAGCTGTCACTTGATTATTACTATCACTCGGTATACACTGCATTGGCTCAGTGTATACAAAAGTCTTCAATTACTGACCACATTGACTTGATCAAATTCAAATCTCTTCTTCATAATAGATTAATGTAAGGTGCTCAAGTCAATAATATAAAGCCATAGACTCATCAATAAGTTACCCAATGTTTACCTTATCCTTATCTATCATATCCATCTTTTCCTTATGTACATATCTCATTTCTTCATCTTTTCTTCCTTCAATAGATGTTCAAATGTTTGTAACTATCATGATAAGTACTATCAAAACTAGTTCACATCAATGACAACATATTGACTGATTTAATCATCTTACATATCACTTCAATAGCTCGGTGATCTCTAATCAGTGTTCCTTCAGTTCATCTAGATATTCAATCAATTTTAGATCATCAGAATTGTCCTTTTCTTCACTGAATTGTTCCTCTAATATGTTTATCATCTTCTTTGATTTATTTTATATTTTGGGAGCTAAGATTTTAAGCCTTATTCTCTTCTTAACCTCTTCAAATGTTCCAAATTATTTGGTTGTCCTGTCTAAGGGTTGTTTCAACAAGGTTTCAATAAAAATTGTAGCTCGGTCAATATCAATCTCATAACCCATCGGTTTCAGACATGAAGTTCTCGGTTATACAACTTTAATGATTCATGTGTCAGTATCAACTAGGAAATAAATTATATCTTTGTAGTTTTTGACTAGTTGTGAGGGAATCCTATATCTTTGGTGCATTATGGCCTTAAATTGTTCAAAATAATCACTCATCACTTTGTCAAAATTCTCACCTAGACCATTAATGTAATCATTAATATGATATATAACCGGTCTATTTGTGTTCCAGTTCACATCACCAATTATAGGAAATAAATTTTTCAAGTAGAAGAAAATAGATACCAATAACGATCTATATTTTAGTGTGTTAGTCTTGGAAACTCTAATGTTATGCATGTTATCTTCCAATTGTTTCAAAATTATCTCATGGAGATCAACCTTCAATCCTTTCTTCACAATTTTGTATGCTAAATCAATAACACCACACGATACACTATTTGGTTTGCTAGACTGGTAGGTTCTATATGCAATACCACATGTAGAAAACTTGGTCTCTACATCATTGATTGTAGACACTCAGAGAGGTTGACCATCCCATGTTGCTCTGGTATGCTTCTCTATTTTTGCCTTTGGTGCTGCTCTTACTGCTTTTTCTTTCTCAACAATTGGGTATCCAGTAACCATGTGCATTACATCCTCTATGATCTTAATTGGACCTTCGAGCCACATTGATTTCTTGTGCACTCGGCTGAGGACAATTCTTATCCATTCATCTTTTAAGACTTTCAGAAATGTAGGGCACGATTCAAACCCTTTGTTTCCAAATGTTTGTGCTCAACTTTCAATTTTCCATCCATGCATAATGCCTTGTATGCATCTTGAATTTAATTTTCACATATCTCACCAATTTTGTAGTGAATATATTATCTAATATCTCAAACTAGTAAAACCCTAGGAGGCAAAGATGAAAGCACTCCAATCTCATCAGTCTTCATATCAACTTTAGGATATAACGTGTAATTTGGCTCCTCATAGTTTGTGCTCTTTATTGGAATAGGTTTTGAAACCTTGGGTGCCTTGTTTTGTGTTGCACTAGATGCCATTTCAAGATTGATTGTCTAGGTCTTCACTAAGCAACAGTTAAACAACTTGGACTCACTTGAATTCTTACACGAGATTACTCAAATAGCTAAAATTACTAATAGATTCACTTGTTTAAGCTCAAAATCCAAATGTTCATTCAAATCGCTCAAATTTCTCTTCAGTGCTCTTCGAATGCAATGTATCAAATGAAGTGTTTATCCTTCTATTTATAGTGAAAAGGTCATTAGGGTTCAGTAATGTGCAATAAATGTTCCTTTTCTGACCTACTGACTAATAATCATACCAACCACCAATCTTCACTCAGTTACTCAATACTTCTCCACCAACCATCCATCTTACTTGGTTATGCATACTGACCATACTAACTTTTACAACTATAAGAGTTATCCTATTGCATCTCACCATATACTGATTTGGATATTAATTTATGATTGTGAGGAACTGATGTATGATAAAATAATTCAAATATAATTCCCATACCTACCTATATGGTTTAGTTGGTAGTTATGGAGTCACTTGATCTAGATGATGAGGTGTCACTGAATGATCCATTTGATGTTCCACTATCTTCAGTCTTTCTTCTCCATGTCTTTTCCAAACTAACTCCTAATGAAATGATGAAATATGTTGAATTGCTAAAGAGAAAGGTAGCACAAGATAAGCTCAAACAAGAGAGTACACAACAAAAAGTCTTATCAGATATGAAAGACATCTTACTATGGATTGTCCATGAGACTCAACTTAATGAGAATGCAACATATCATTGATCAGTTAGTCTCACTTGTAAATCAAGTCAATGAATCAGATGTTGATGTTGAAGAAAGAATGATGAGGTAACTGAGAAAAAGACTGAACAAAGGTTAGTGAAAAGATTATGCAAAAGATTGTTGAACAAAAATTTGCACTTTCTATCATTGCTACTGAGTTGGAGGAAACCATAAAGATGATAAGGAAGTTATTCCAATAGTTATGCAACGTTCCTCACTTTACTCAAAATATTCTAGATCAGTTGACAAAGATTGATGAAGAGCTCAAGCAAAGTGTAGATAAGTTGACTGATGAACCTTGGACATTCCAAGTTCATTATTCAAATATTAAACATTTTATGAGTTTACAACTGGACTTGAGGAAGGAAGAGGATATGATTAGAGAAGAAGTGCTTGAACTTCAAGCACATATCATTCCTCATTTCGAGGTCATTCAGGTGAATGTTAAGAAAACCAAGGAACTCATTGCTACACCTGAAATGTCAGTAATAGATCATATGGAAGATCTATCATCATATCTACACACCCAACTTTTAGCACTTGAGGCACTCAAAGACACATGGAAGACTACCTATGACAGTGCTAAGTCTTCTTATAAAGGATTGTTTGATAAATTGTGAGTATACATTGTACCTTACATTTTTGTTTTTGGCATTATTGTCAAAAAAGGGGGATAGTGAAGATAGTAGATACATAAATTTAGCTATTTTTATATAAAGGATAAATAAGGAAGATAGTAGATGCAAATACAAATTTTGAAAAGGAGAAGTATATGTTGAGGGGGAGTTATCACACATTGGAGATATCGAGTTTTGGCTAAGTTATGAATGTTTTTGTCACTAATGTCAAAGGGGGAAAATGTTACTCCTAAATATATTAAGTGTTGTCATTAGTGAAAAACATGAGTTATGATGTGTGAAGAATCAGGTCGGTGAAGAGCAAGTCATTCGATAACAAGGCAGAACAATTACTGAGCACAAAGAAAATCAGTTACCTAACAGTATGTATACCAAGTAGAATGGACACCAAACATATATAGTTAACCAAGTACAATGGTTACCAAGAAAAGGAAGAGTATCAAGTGAGTATGTTAACTGAGGAAGATAATTAAATGAGTAGGAACAACATGATAACTGAGCAGATCAACAAAGTCTACTGAGAGACACAGGATGAAAAAAAAAGGTGATTGGATTCTACGGAGCAAGAAAATGGTTTACGAAGATCGAGGAGAAAGTTAGGTAAGATTTATTAGGATTGAAACATGATTGTAAATGATCCCAAGGAAAAGATTGAAACAATGAAAATAAAGAAAATGTTTCTTGGAAAGAAGAAATGAATATGGATCGTAGATCTAATTGTCTAAGCATTCTGGAAAGATCCAAACCCTAATTAGGTTAAGTAATTAGGAAGCTACATGATTACCATATATATACATATACATACATACATACATACATACATACATACATACATATATATATATGTATATATGTATATGTATATGTATATATATACATATATATACATACACACACACACAT